>ML661908.1:14090591-14564452 GCA_007570785.1 Antilocapra americana
TCAGTTGATGGGCATCTAGGTTGCTTCCATGTCCTGGCTATTGTAAACAATGCAGCGATGAACATTGGGGTACACGTGGCTCTTTCAATTCTGGTTTCCTCGGTGCATATGCCCAGCAGTAGGCCATTGGTTCTTTAATGAAAACCATAGAACTGCTGACAAATTTCTAAGGGACATTCCTGATCTTTAGTTTGCTTCTTTTATGAGAAAGAGAGTCAAACATTCGAAATGTTAGCTTCCTATTTCATCTGCCTTCGAGGGAGATGTCAGGCAGAGTGTTCTATAATATCATCAAGGAGAAACTGCTCTCCATGAAAAGTGACCAGAGAAAACAGCGTATTTTATTTCGATCTTTGTGACAAAGATTATGTGTTCCCTGGTGGTCCAGAGGTTAAGAATCTGCTTTGCAATGTGGGGGTCATGGGGTTGGATCCCTGGTTGGGGATCTCACATGCTATGAAAAAACAGCCCATGCCCCACAACTGGAGAGTGTGCACTGCAGCAAAAGATCCTGCGTGCCGCAACCAAGACCTGATGCAGCCAAATAAATAAACAAATATTCTAAGAAAAGAGAAAAGAAAGTACCATTGTCAAGTTTTAAAGAATCGCCACAATCATCTGGGAAAGACATTAAAAGACCAAAAAAAAAAAAAGGAAAAAAAAGGTTATGTGGCTGTGATTTTCCACAATTTTCTGGATCTTAAAAATGGTATTGCTGGAGCTGGTCCTGGAAGAGTTAAGCCACACACAGGTTCGCTTTCTACATCAGCCTGGTTGAGTGAGTTCCACACTGTAGTGAGGGGGTGACTGAGAGGCAAAGACTATGTCATCCTTTGCCAAAATTATTGGGTGTTTAAAACATCTTCCAAGATGTTTTCTGCTGTTTTATATGCCTGGTTAAGAACTCTGCTCCAAGAGAAACAAATTTGAAGATGATCCACGGAGTGAAACTCTACCCCATGCCTCTTCTCCTGCTTTAATGAGAAACATTATTCTGTGTTCAGATGATACCCAAACATTTCAAATGTATATGTCTTTGCCCTCACTGACCACGATGAAGAGAGAGCTCTCTCTTTAAGCCACTGGTTCTCAAACTTGAGGCTGCTTCTGAATCAAAGAAGGCCTTTGTTAAAACACAGTTTGTTGAGTTCCACCCTCAGAGTTTCTGATTTAGTAGGTCTGGGGTGGGGCCTGAGAATTTGCGTTTCTAGCAAGTTCCCAGGAGATTTGGAGGATCCTGGGACGTCCTTTGGAGACTTCTATTGGAAGCAAACCTGTGAGTTAAGGGAAAACGCTTCTACGGTTTCTTCAGTATCTACCTCAGTTTTCTCCGAAGCACAGTTTCACAGGTACGTGAAAATTGGATCTGAAGTATGTGGTTGGAAAAGGAAGCCCAGAATATTGTAGGCTGATGGAGCAATTATGGAGAAGTTCCAAGTGAAACAGGATGATCAACTTCACAGAACACACACCTGAATGAATCTATTGAACACAGGGTTTGAGGCACCTCAGCTGTGAGGTAAGGTGTGTCAGAAATGAGACCTCAAATGACCTAGTGGGACGTCTCGCCTTCCAAATGTGGGCTTTGTTGGGGCACATGGCTCTGGGGACTCATGCTAGGGAACAAGTGCCTTCCTCAGGCTGAACCACCTCTGACACTGGCTACAGAGCATGCCTGACAGGGACCAGAAGCTGTCCCTCAAACGACCAAATCACAGAGACACGCACACTTTCCAAGCGGCCGTTTTCTTTGAGTTGTCTCTCTATGTCACCTCTGGTGGGACTGGAAGAGACGGCTTTGCCTGTAGCTATATGACCTATGACCTGTTTTAAATCATGTTTATTGAATGGCTGGCAGGACACATGTATTTTTAGAAGTACGTTACTTACATTTTGAAGAGTTTTTTTTAAATGTGAAGACTATAGATTAGCTATTATCCACTATTTTTAGGTCAGTTGCACATCAGAAGTGGGGCTTCCCAGGTGGTTCATGGTAAAGAACCCGTCTGCCAACGTAGGTTCACCCCTGGCTTGGGAAGATTCCCTGGAGAAGGAATGGCAGCCCGCTCCAGTATTCTTGCCTGGGAAATCCCCTAGACAGAGGAGCTTGGCAAGTTCCAGTCCATTGGAGTCGCAAAAGAGTTGGACATGACTTAGCAACAGCTAAGTATGCAGGATCATCACAGATGGAAGCTCATGGTCTTTGCTAAGGTTAAGCCTGGCTAGAGAGAAGACCATGATCCCCAGGCTCTGCCCAGGAAGACTTGTGGGGCTCAGCCACACCAGGCTGGGAATCAAGCTGGTTCATGTGGAACCCAAGATCAGGGGCAGAATTTCAGCTAGGCTCTCTTCAGTTGGAGGGATCATCTCATAAGGAATGGTTCTCAACTTCCTCCTCCAAACTGCGTCCTGAACAACAGGGCCATCCAGGCTCAGGATCCACATGGGGAGGAAATGAAAGCTGGAGCAAAATCAGGCGGTTGCCCGATTCCTCCTGTGGCTGAGGAACTGCAGTGAGGTCAGTCCCCAGCAGCTGTCCCCGGCGACCAGGAACTGCCGCCTCCCCATCTGAATACTGGAACCAAAGTCAAGCTGGTTTGTCTTTGACAGAGTGGCCTTTGAATTCTTAAAATATGTTCTGACTGGTGTCTAGCCAGTGGGAGATGTGATTACAGTAATTGATGGGCCTATGATAGAGACTGCCTTCTGAAAATGCAGTGTTGGGTATTTTGAAAGTGATTCCGTGAGCGCTTATTTATACATGGCTCCGGTTTTCTGTATGTGAAAGGCTTGTGGCTAATGTGTCAAACGAGGACAACCAAACCACCAAGGTCTTTTCCCTGGAAGATCATGGTAGAAGAATTTAGGACTAAGAAAATGCAAGCACTTGGGACAATACCACCATTGTTGTAAGATAATCCCCTTTACATTTTCTTAAAAGCAATTTGTTTTTTGATTGAGGCTAGAAAGAAATAAAAGTAAGACCAGCATTTACACTGAACTCAGAATCTATAGTCACATCTATCCATGTCCTACTTTTCTGGAACATCCAATTTTATTAACAGGTTAAAGCTGAGAGTTTTACTTATTTTTACAATTTGTATTTATTTGTGGCTCTACTGGGTCTTTACTGCTGTGCAGTCTTTCTCTAGTTGTGGTGGGCAGGCTTCTCACTGCGTTGGCTTCTCTTGTGGAACGCAGGCTCTAGGGCACGTGGGTTCAGTAGTTGTGGCCCATTGGCTGACATGCTCCCTGGCATATGAGCGTCCCTGACCAGGGATCGAACCTGTGTCCCCTGCATTGGCAAGTGGGTTCTTAACCTCTGGACCACCAGGGAACTCCAGGTTGAGAGTTTTAGAATGGAGTATCTATCTTAGCACTCGGAGAAAAAGTGACTTAAAAAATTTGTGAATGAGCAGCAAATACAGAAAGAACGGCAAGTATGAACTACACTTAATACTTCGTTAAAATGACAATCTTTGGTCAAGGCTTTTTGGTATAGTTGTTTCTTCCATCTCATTATGTAGAGATTGTTCTTGTATCCTTGATTTAATGGGTTTATTGTCTAAGTCTCTATTATTTTAATTCCTGTCATAGACTCAGGAAGGAATAGTAAACAAACCCAAGGCAATATAGATGATGTTTTCAACTATTCAGTTTTGTTTGTAATCTGCCTTCAGTGGTGATAAAGTAGCTTATTTCAGCTGCATAGGTTCTAAAATGCTTTAATGCTCTTTTTGTTTGTTTGTTTGTTTGTGATGAACAATATGGTGTAAACCTAGGGAGAAAATTGACCCCCAAATGAAAGTCTATTTCAACCTGGAATTTCAGTGCTTGCTTGTTGTAAGGTTAATTTTATTTTAATATTTCAGATATTTTCAAAAATGCTCCTGGGAAGAATTTATTTATTTAGATCTAATGTGTTGGTCAGTTTAATGAGTGTATAGTGGCAATAATAATCACAAAGTGCTAGAGCATCCCATAGTCTGGAGAGAATTAGAATGTTCCTATCATCTTCTCCAGTTCTTCTAGAATGAGGTTGGAAGAGATCATTATCCCATTTACAAATGAGAAACAGATATAGGTGTGAAGAGACCTGGCAACAGCCATTTAGCAAATGAAAGGTCCAACCAAAGATGGGCCTAATTTCTTATGCCTCTTATTATCCTGGATAAGACCATGAGGACCACCAAGACCCTCAGAAGAGGTACTTGGTCTTTCCCAGATGTGCCAGTTTTGGAGCCCACGAATGTGTGTCGTTTGCTTCACACGCTTACTCCAAACTGGTTGGTGACATTGCTCCTACGTGATTTGCACGGGTGCCAGTTGCAAGTGGGCCAGTTGAGTCAGAGACATGGCAGTGATTATGTCAGAACAGGCAATCTCTGCTTTGCAGCTTTGTCAGTCAGGCTTGTGTGGGTCACACCAGCAGCTTGCAGTCATGCCTCCCCACCCCGTGATGGCTCCTCATTCCTGCAACAGGTGAAGCTGACGACACAGAAGGACGATTGTGACCTTGTTTGGAAGTAGATTATATGACCTTTTCACATAAGGAAATCCTCATAAATACTTGATGATCTAATTTTCATGGACACACACACACATATATATACATATATATGCCTGTGTGTGCTTACTTGCTTCAGTCACGTCTGACTCTTTACAACCCCATGGACTGTAGCCCACCAGCCTCCTCTGTCCATGGGATTCTCCAGGCAAGAATCATGGAGTGGGTTGCCATGTCTTCCTCTAGGAGATCTTCCTGACTCAGGGATTGAATCCACGCCTCCTGAAGCTTCTGCATTGCAGGTGGATTCTTTACTGAACAATCTGGGAAACCATAAACATGTGTGTGTGTGCATGTGTGTGTGTGTGTGTGTGTGTGTGTGTGTATGTATGTATATGCATTTATGCATGTGCTGCTGCTGCTAAGTCACTTCAGTCATGTCCGACTCTGTGTGACCCCACTGATGGCAGCCTACCAGGCTCACCCATCCTTGGGATTCTCCAGGCAAGAACACTGGAGTGGGTTGCCATTTCCTTCTCCAATGCATGAAAGTGAAAAGTGAAAGGGAAGTCGCTCAGTCGTGTCTGACTCCTAGCGACCCCATGGACTGCAGCCTACCAGGCTCCTCCGTCCATGGGATTTTCCAGGCAAGAGGACTGGAGTGGGGTGCCATTGCCTTCTCCAATTTATGCATATAGGGTTGGCTAAAAAGTTAGGGTTTTTCCATAAGATGTTACAGAAAAACCTGAATGAACTTTTGGCTAACCCAATATATATTTCACTTTAGTTTTTAGAAAACCAAAATGCATATTTAGAACACGTAACAATATCACAAATGCAAATAGAAATAGCTAGAGTAAAAACTAAAATCATATGAAATTATATAACAAAAGCTACTAGATATAAAAAGAAAATGCTACGTGGCAACACAAGGGATTAAACTACTGGTCCATGCAGGAGTATGGATGAAGCTAACATATGTTGAATGAAAAAAAACTCCTGTAAAAGTATACGCAAAATTCTATACATCCAAGTTTCAATAACAGGCAAGATGAATAAATAATGATAGAAAAGGGCCAAAAAGGGGAAGGCACATTGTTGTTAAAGATTGGAAAGGTCGTGAAGAACCCTTAAGGAGTGGTAAAAATATTATATTAGGTACCTTTTTTTTTAATTGGAGGACAAATGTTTTACAATGTTGTGTTGGTTTCAAGAATGGTTTTACTGAACTGAAATGTCAGAGCTTGGTGGCATCTCTTCCACATCAATAATGGAACCTCCAGGCTCTCAAATAGGAGGCTGGTGGCTCAGAATCTGCCTGTGATGCAGACCTGGGTTCTGTCCCTGGGTTGGGAAGATTCTCCTGGAGAAGGGAATGGCAACCCTTTACTCCAGTAACCTTACCTGGAGAATTCCATGACAGGGGAGCCTGGTGGGCTCCAGTCTATGGGGTCTCAGAGTCAGACATGACTGAGAGACTAACACTTCATTTCACCATTTCTTACAGACTAGACTGATTGCCCTGTCTCTTTCAACTGTGTTCCATTTCCCACCATCAACAACATCCCACCCAACAAGCCGCTCCACTAAGAAACCAGTGCGTTGCCATGTGAAGAACCCAGGCTCGCAAACTACGTATATAAATGAGAGATTTGTGGGTAAGCTGGCAGAGACCATGCCGGCCAAGCACGCATCTGGGGAACCCTCAGGTGCGAAGGCCCTGGTGTGGTGGAGCCATGAGGACTAGGACTGGGCGTCCCGCTGTCACTCCAGTTCGTTTGCCAGGGCTGCTGTGACAAAGTGCCACAGGCCGAGTGAGCTGAGTGACAGAGATTTACCATCTCTGTTCCGGGGGCCAGAAGTCTGAGATCAAGGTGTCAGCAGGGCTGGTTTTTCCCGAGGGCGGGGAGGGGCAGCCTGTTCTAGGCCTCTCTCCCAGCTTCTGGGGTTTCCTGGCAGTCTTCGATGTTTCTTGCCTGCAGCTCTCTGCCTTCGTCGTCACACGATGTTCTTCCTGTGTGCCTGTCTCCAAATTCCCCCCCTTTGTGAGAACACCAGGCGTGGTTCACTGGGCCCACCCGAATGACTCCATATCACCTTGATTACCTTCTGTAAAGACCTGATATCTGAGTATCAGGCCCATTCTGGGGTACTGGGACTTGAGGGCCAACATTTTCCTTTCTTTTGTGGAGACCCAGTTCACTCCATAGCGTTACGACTCAGGAACATGATGACTTGTCTCTGTCAAGTGTGCTCACGTAAGTTTGTTGGGCTTTTCTCCTCTCCTGGATTAGGTAGCACTCTGTAGGGTGTGCATGGGACTCACGGTTCCTTTTCCATCTTTCCAGCCCTCCATGTGTATGTGCTAAATCGCTGTCGCATCTGACTCTTTGTGACCCCATGGCCTGTAGCCCGCCAGGCTCCTCTGTCCACGAGGATTCTCCAGGCGAGAATAGTGGAGTGGGTTGCCATGCCCTCCTCCAGGGGATCTTCCCAACCCAGGGATCGAATCCTTGTCTCAGGCAACTCCTGCATTGCCAGGCCAGTTCTTTAGCAGTAGTGCCACCTGGGAAGCCCCTAGCCACCCCCATACAGGGTTAGTTTTCAGCTGATTGAGGAGCTTAGGGAAAGCTGCCAACAGACACAATGCTTAAGGAGGTCACCTTCACTGTAGGGAAGTGTTCTTCACACCAGTCCAGTGGGTTTTAGGAAGAGACCTAGTATGAATTCCAAGTATTTGAGAAGGGGCTGGGCAAATGGACTTGACTTTTTTTTTTTCAAGTCATAAATATAGGCTTTGTTTCCTCTTTGGAACACTCTGATCAAAACAAACGGATTAGGCCAAGCACATGGTCACAATAACAGGTGGTCGGGAGGTCCCCTGTGGCGTGTGGCCTGCAGAGCCTGGCCTCCTTCAGGCCTGGGAGGGAGGCAGCGCTACAGTTGGGCCCCTGGAGGAGGCGGGCACACACAGGGGAGCCAGCGGTGCGTGTCTGCAGCTGGGCCGGCCAGCTCTGGACTCCCTGAGTGACTAAGGGGGAAGTGCAGACAATGTGGGGAGAATGTAGGGCTGACAGCTGTTAAGGAAAGGAAGCCAGGTTTGTTAAGCCTTTCTCCCTCGCTGCTGTCACTGGCATGCTTTGGGTGTCCCAGGTGGCTCAGATGGTAAAGAATATGCCCGCAATGCAGCAGACCTGGGTTCGATCCCTGGGTTGGGATGATCCCTGGAGAAGGGCATGGCAACCCACTCCAGTATTCTTGCCTGGAGAATCCCATGGACAGAGGAGCCTGGCGGGCTACAGTCCATGGGGTCATGGAGAGTCGGACACGACTGAGCACACAGCATGCCCGCCTGCTGCTTGCCTCCAGGTCTGAATGGACCCACACTCTCAGCGATGGTTGAATCACCAGCCTTGATGGGGCACAAGCGACCTGTGTTCAGGTCCTAGGGCCACCCTCAATGTAGCACTGTGGCCCTGGGCAAGTCGGTCCAGCGTAGGGAGTCAACGAGTTTCTGTCTGCTCAGCCCTGCTTCCTCCCAATGGTTAGGAACCCAAACCAAACAACGTAGAGGAAGGTGATGCTCAGAGGATAAGGTGATCTGTGCACCATTACCCCGTCACTGCTATGATTTCCAGATGTGTGTTTCATCCAAGTTAGTGAAATACAAGGAGAATTTTGCGTCAGAAAGCAGATGGGAAGAGGCTGAAGAAGGGGAGCGGGGACTCGGCAAGATGAAGATAGATTTGTCCTCAGCAGGGTCTCGACTTGTGTTTCCTCTGAGCAGACCCAGAAACTGCCCCATGAGGGCAGTGGCTGCTGTGGGTTCACATGGCCGAGAGAGGGTTTTGAACCATTGTTTCTGGAGCTCACTTTCTTGCAGAGCTCTGGGAAAGCAAGTTGGCTTTAGGGTAGCCTGAACCCACTGAGTCTTCTCCCTTTGTCTGGGATTCTCTTGGCTCTGCTCCCTGTCTTTAGCTGGCATTGTCCAGGGGTCAGAGGTACCACGTCCTCCTCAGTTCACAGCGTCCCAGTGACCACCAGCTGCATCAGGGGAGGAAGCGTCTTTTCCAGGCCCACCCACAAATGTCTCCACATGACTTTATTTCTAACTCGTGCATATTTGTTTAGTTGCTAAGTCGTGTCCAACTCTTTTGCAATCCCACAGACTCTAACCCGTCAGGCTCCTCTGTCCATGGGGTTCTCCAGGCAAGAATCCTGGAGCTGGTTGCTATTTCCTCCTCCAGGAGATCTTCCCAACCCAGGGATCAAACCTGGGTCTCCTGCATTGTAGGCAGATCCTTTACTGCCTGAGCCACCAGGGAAACCCATAGCTGCCCTACATCTTCTGTGATGAGACCCTTGGCTTTGTGTAAACCACTGAGACACCTTCTATCCAGAGATGATACCTGAGCTGGGCCTGGCTGGCCCCAAGTGAGGAGACTGGTCATTTTCCCTAAAGCGGTTTAAACCGAAGAGTCAAGCTCCTGCCCAGGGTCACCATGATGGGATAACATGCTGAGAAGTGGCTTCTGAACCTCTTAGAAGGCCCCAAGGTCTCTGGTACTTGAACTTACACAGCTCCAAGTCTTTATTTTCATATACTGCTGGACTAAATGCAAGAGACATTTGAGTTTTGTCGCGTTTAGAACCCTACTTGTTCTGAATGAACAGAATTGTCCTTTTATTGTTGTTGTTTAGTTGCTAAGTTGTGTTCAACTCTTTGTGACCCCATGGATGGCAGCACGCCAGGCTTCCCTGTCCCTCACCATCTCCTGTAGTTCACCCAAATTCCTGTCCACTAAATTGGTGATGCCATCCAACCATCTCTTCCTCTGCTGCCCTCTTCTCCTTTTGTCTTCAATCTTTCCCATTATCAGGGTCTTTTCCAAGAGCATCAGGGACCATTCACATCAGGCAGCCAAAGTATTGGAGTATTTAGCTTCGGCGTCAGTCCTTCCAATGAGTATTCAGGGTTGATTTCCCTAAAGATTGACTGGGTTGATGTCCTTGTGGTCTAAGGGGACTCTCAAGAGTACTTGCCTTTTTGAATAGCAAGTAAATGTAGGAGGTCCCTTTTGAAATAGGGTCTTATCTAGACTCTGGTTTTTATATAATAGAGCTAAACTACTCATCTAAAATCCACTGTTTCAACACATAAAATGAGGTTGTAGTCATTGGTTAATGAAAACAGAGGCTCAGAGGAACCTAACTCTGTGTTTTCCCTGGGAAAAATTGTTCATTATTCACTAATTCAGTGTTTGTGGTGACTTTGTAGTGCATATCTACCGTGAATATTGAGAATCAACTATGTGTATGGGCACATTTTTGTGTATTCACTAGTTAACACAATATTTCTTTGTATAAAATTTCTTTAGAGGAAAAAACATTCCCTGGTGGCTCAGTGGTGAAGAATCGCTTGCCAGTGCAGGAGACCTGGGTTTGATTCCCGGACAAGGAAGATCCCCTGGAGAAGGAAATGGCAACCCACTCCAGTATTCTTCCCTGGAAAATCCCGTGGACAGAGGAGCCTGGAGGGCTACAGTCCACAGGGTCACAAAGAGTCGGACAAAGCAACAATGGTTGCAGTAGGCTCCTTCATCTTGGTCAAAACTGATACGGATACTTTTCAAGTCTCTTTTCTGTACGGATCAAGCTTCTGCATGTTGACCTTTGAGGCAGATATTACCATTTTGGTAACACAAGATATGAATGACTGAATAATTACGTAAACTCTGGGCAGCTGCATTTCCTAACACACGTGGGCCTCGTCTCAAGGGGCCAGGACAGTACTTTCAGTGCAACAATTCTGAGAAATTTTATACAAATAGCACTCTCTTTGAAGAATTTCTCCTGTTTAATGGGAGCTAAGGGATATCATTAACTCGAACACTTGATTTGGAATCAGACATTAGAGGTTTTAGAAATTGAGGGATTTGAAATATCAAACTACCTCCTAGGATTTAGACCCAAACAAGAAGAAGCTTTAAAATAAAACAACGTAAAAATCATTAAATTATTATCCAAATTTAGAAACATGTAATGAATATTCATTTTTCTTTTTTCTTATCTGGAGGCTATGTAATCCCAGTCAGGGATTTTTCCTTGAATATGAGAGAATAGAAAAACAAGTGTCTAGGAATCAAGGCTCCTTGTGACCTTTTCCCCAGGCGCCCTGCGTGATGTTTGGGGACTTTTATCAAATTGATGAGAACCATTCACATTGAGGACAGCACGAGAATGAAGCACGAAATTATGGGGGGGGCAGGGAAGAGAGGAGAGAAAAGAGATCCTTTTTACTGTAAGATTCAATCTTTAGAGAATTGCTATGCCTCCCCCGCACCCAAATTTTAACTTTTTACTTTGTATTGGGATATAGCCGATTAACGATGTGGTAGCAATTTCAGGTGGACAGTGAAGGGACTCAGCCATTTGTATATATGTTTCCATTCTCCCCCAAGCCCCCCTCCCATCTAGGCTGGTACATAATATTGAGCAGAGTTCCATGTGCTATACAGTAGGTTTTTGTTGGTTATTTATTTAAAATGTAATAGTGTGTAGATGGCCTTCCCAAAGCCCCTAACTATCTCTTCCCCCTGGCAGCCATAAGTTTGTTTTCTGTGTCTCTTTCTGTTTTGTACATAAGTTCATTTGTATCATTTGTTTTTAGATCCCACATAAAGGATGTCAAATGCTATTTCTCCTTCTCTGACTTACCTCACTCAGTATGACACTCTCTAGGTTCATCCATGTTGCTGCAAATGGCACTATTTCATTATTTTTAATGGCAGAGTAATATTCCATTGTAGATATGTGCCACATCTTCTTTATCCATTCCTCTGTCTTTGAATTGTTAATGTGTTGCGCATGCTAAGTCACTTCACTCGTGTCCAGCTCTCTGTGACCCCATGGACTGTAGCCTGCCAGGCTCTTCTGTCCGTGGGATTCTCTGGGCAAGAATACTGGAGTGGGTTGCCATGCCCTCCTCCAGGGAATCCTCTCAACCCGGGTCTCCCCAATGCAGATGGATTCTTTACCGTCTGAGCCACCTGACCCATAGTTACTTATGCCTAATTGTGGTTGATCTTTTTATATTAGAGTTGATGTGTGTCTTGTGTCTTTCCTCTACGTGTGGTTATTCAGAATCTTCATCTTTGTTACAAATGATGACTAGCCTTTGTCATTTTCTGTAACTCTAACCATTTCTGTTCCCATTTACAGCCGCGCTGGTCGGTACAAAAGGAGAAGTCAGAAGATCCAGTTTAGCATTTCTGTTTTCCGTGAAGCATCCGGCAGCACCCCTGGCAGCTGTACTGAGAAGGAACCGCCCAGGCCCCTTGTTTCTTGCTGTAGGGAGAGCCCTGCCCTGCCCTGAAGACGACAAGCGGGTCTTTGACAGTTCTCCTCTTTATCCTGCTCTCTTTCCTACAGTTCTTTTCTCTTTCCCACTGTTCACTGGTCCTCTGGCTGCATCAGCTGGAGTTATGAAGACCCCTTTGGTTAAAAAAAATGCCTCTCAACTGGGGCTTTGCGCTTTGAGGGTTTCTTTCTCATGGTGGTGTATGTTACCACAACGTATTCTCACTCCTGGGGCTCGTGAGCCAAGTGGAGGTACTGATGGGCCAGCATTTGGCACGCATCCTCCCCTAACTCATCTATATAACATGTCCTGACTTCGTTTGTCTGTCGTTAGCAGAGTCAGCAGAGAGTTGGTTGGGTTAATCCTGCGTGCATGCATGCTAAGTCGCGTGTCTGATTCTTTGCAACCTTATGGACTATAGCCCGCCAGGCTCCTCTGTCCATGGGATTCTTCAAGCAAGAATATTGGGGTGGGTTGCCATGCCCTCCTCCGGGGGATCTTTCCAACCCAGGGATTGAACCTGCCTGCGTCTCTTTTGTCTCCTGCATTGAAAGGTGGGTTATTTACCACTAGCGCCTGGGAAGCCAGGGTTAATCCTGCTCTGCGACCTATTAGCAAGTGGCCAGACCTGATCCTGTTACTTACTCTGAGGAAGTGGCCGTGCTGAGTGATGAGACTTGGCAGGGCTCACTGCTCACTGACCTGTCTTGTCCAGTCGCCCAGGTCAGGACATCTTTTCAGCCTGGCCATTGCTCCAGGGTGATGACAATTTAGACACAGTTCTTGTTCACAAATTCTTTAAATTGACTGAAATAAATTCCAGACTTACTGCTAGAAGTGGGAGTGCGTTCGCGATCTCTCTGAACCTGAGAAGATCCTGAACACGTGGTGAGGAGGCAATAATCCCTCACTCGTACTCGCGATGTGTTTAGTTCTACCTTTAAGCAGACTCTTCTTTGAGATCAACTTCAGGTCTTGCTAATCAGTTTATTTGAAAATTTGCTTTAGTTATTGATTTAATGGAAGTGACGGGAAGTTTCTTTTTTGCATGCAAGTATAAATCATGTTGGATTATTTTTTCCTTTATCAGAAAGCATCAGATAGAGACAAGATTTGGCATACTCTGCGCCCATGTTTGCATTGACACAACAGGGTCAAATCTGTCTAAAAGATCATTTGATGTGATTCTCCATGCGTGCGTGCTAAGTCACTTCAGTCGTTCAGTCACTTCAGTCACTTCCATCTGACTCTTTAAGACTCCCTGGACTGTAGCCGGCCAGGTTCCTCTGTCCATCGGGATCCTTCAGGCAAGAACATTAGAGTGGGTTGCCACACCCTTCTCCAGGGGATCTTCCCTACTCAGGGATTGAACCCACATCTCTTATGTCTCCTGCATTGGCAGGTGTGTTCTTTACACTAGGGCCATCTGGCAAGCCCTGTGATTCTCAGTAGCCATCTATCTATTAACTATAATTCAGTTTGAATCTGGAAATTCCTGTATGGGACTCATGAGATAGTCGTTTCAAAAGACATGTGCCTGTAAAGAGTGCTGACCATATTTTTCCTCCGGTGTTAAGCCTTTAGCACAACACCGTGCTAGTTTTGTTTTGTTTTGAAGTACAGAAAGGTATATTGTAAGGCCATGCAAGGAGACGAGGTGGCCCATGCCCTGAAGAGCCTTGAGCTCCACCATGCTAATTTTGGATCAAAGTCATCAGCTGCGATGGAGACAACACGGCGCTGTGGATTTAAGGGTTAGGACGTTGTCAGTGAAGGATACCTATCTGGGCCCAGGGCTCAGGAAACTCCCAAGGGGAGGCTCCGGTTCCCACACTGAATTGCTTGCCAAGCCTTTGGTCAATCTTGGCAGGCTGCCGCCTCTGTCCTGCCCTGGTCTGACCCCTGGAGCCTGTGGGTGCTGGCACCCACTGAGTGCTAGATGGCGGGCATGGCCAGGGGCCAGAGCCATCTGAGACTTCAGTCAGCTCAGTACACAAGGTGAATCTCTTTCACGCGACTCAACATGATTTGTAGTTGGTACAGGTACTTTTTTAGCAGAAACCCTTTGCCCTATAAAACCTGTTGGTTCAAATTTTTAGAATTCTCCAGGCGAGAATACTGGAGTGGATTGCCATTTCCTCCTCTGGGAATCTTTCCCGACCCAGAGATTGAACCCATGTCTCTCATGTCTCCTGCATTGCCCAGGCAGGTTCTTCACCACTAGCGCCAACTGGGAATCCCCAGGTATGGCTCACAGAACTTGTTAATGTCTGAACTCTCCTTTTTGGGTGGTGCATTTTCTTCTTCTTCCTTTTTTAATAGATCTTGTCAGTCCTCAGCCTTGGACAGATTATGTTCATGGAGTTCTCTAGTGTGAGATGTTAATGTATTCCATTTTTTATTTTTTTAAAAATTGTTTTAATTTTTTATACAATTTTAAAGGTTACTTTCTATTTACAGTTATACAGAATATTGGCTGTCTCCTCCATGTTGTATAAACCTAGCTTACACCCACTAGTTTGTACCTCCCACTTCCCCACCTCTGTTTGCTCCTCTCACCCCTACTGGTAACCACCAGTTTGTTCTCTGTAAGCCTGCTCCTTTGTTTTTGTTGTCATATTCACTAGTTTGTTGTATTTTTTGTGTGTATTTCATTTTTCTTGAATGTTGCATCCAGGTCTGGACACATTTACAGGAGAGACAGGAGTGTTTTTTAGATTTTCCCTCCTTGCAAAGGGAATGACATAGAGATAGAATCTCACAAATAGCTTGTGGTTCTCCAAATCCTCCAGGCCATTCGAGTTTTTATGAGTGGAACCTGTCTTGCTCCAACCCATCCAAGATGATCAAAATGCTCACTCAGAAAAGCACAAGGGGCTTTCCTGGTGTGCAGTGGCTAAGGCTCCATGTTCCCAATGCAGGGGGTCGGGGTTCAGTCCCTAGTCAGGAAACTAGATCCCACATGCTGCAACTAAAAGTCTGCAAAGTGAAACTAAAGATTCCGCATGCTGCAAGTAAAGACTTGGTGCAGCCAAATAAATAAATATAAAAAAAAGGAAAACAGAAGGTCAGCTTGGGTGATTCCCCACTTTAATAAAAGAAGCACCTTTTCTTATCTTCCTTCCTTTCAAGCCTTCTCCTTCCTTTGGAGTTTGGGTCTGATCTGTGTTTGATGTTCTGGTGGCTTTTAGGTCATTTTGGGACCTAATGTGAGAGGGAAATTGGTAGCAAATAGTGATGGGCAACTGCCTTCTTTGCATTTCTCCATAGAAAATTGGAGACTCCCGTTAGAAGGAACTCTCGGGGTGACTTTTATCTGCAATGTTACCCCCATGACTATTTCCCTGCCCTCCCTGCAGGAGCATGGAGTATATTGATCCTTTCCAGAATGTTCTAGAAAGATGCTCCCACACATTGGTGCAGAGATTACTAGCATGAGCTCTCATGTCTACCCAATACTTGTCACCCAGTATCCCAAGGCAAGTCCCTGAGCCTCATGAAGCTTTAATGTGTAGTGTCTTTATAATGTGAATGATGACTCTCTTCTTATAGGTGGTTGTGAAGATTCAATGAAATGGTTGCATATAGCGCTTAGCACAGGGAAAACCCTGGGACATGCTAAGTACTTAATTTTGTGTAGCTCTCTGCTCCATGCAGTACAGTTGTCTGGCTTCCCTTCTGCAAGTTAAAGTGGTTTTCTAAAACTGATTTGCAAAATATTGGGTCCACTGTTTTGGGACCAAGAATATGTTTTTTTTTCTGTTTGGTATTAGTCACTAGTAGTGGGAGCTGTTGTTAACTAGCCAAAGAGAACTTTGGGCATAGATAATTTCAGTCTAACTCAAAGAGTAGTGGAATGACAAATGCATCATTAAAATATGGATATATTGCAATCAGATTTTTAAAATTGTAACTCTATCCTAGGATAGTTATCTCTTAACATTTTTAAAAAATTTGCTCAACTGTAGATCTTGCAAAAATAGAATATACAGGAAGGTCTTAGGTTATCAATTTGTAGAAATAAGTGCAGTTCAAATGGCATTTCTTTTAGAAGATAATTCACGTTCATGCTCATAAATTTAATTGCTAATTTCAGCAAATGAATGTTAAGAAAACAGATTTTAATAAGCTTCTACAAAGTCAAAGAAAATCTATGGAGCCTATTTGCCTAAGGAGCAAAGGAGTTCTGAATAACTGGATTTATTTCTAAGGAGGGAAAAAATAGAAGGACACAAGAAAGTGCCTTCTTTGGATCCAGTGAAACTGAGACAGGGGGAAGAAAACAAGCTCATGTAAGAAAAAGATGAAATAAAAACGTGAACATGGCAAAAAAAGGAAACTGGGTCAGACTCTTAAGCAACATGACTGCGGTGACAAAGTCTTGGAAGAATAAGGTCAGACTAGCCAAAGCTGCTCACAAGACACCACTCGTAGAAGACAGAAAGGAGCAAGAAAGGGCCAAAGAAAATGTCACCTCTCTTCTTTATTAGCCTGGGATGAAGAGCTGATAACAAGCCATCAAAGGAATGGAGATGTTTGATGCTCCTTAAAAAAAAAAAAAAAACAACCTCTATACTTAAAAATAAGAACAAGAAACAGGAACAGAAGACACATAAATTTGGAGGGTGGAGGACAGCAGTGTGGTGGATGATGTTTTAAATGGATTGAGGGTATTAAAGTCAGAATGCTTGGTGTACACGTATTTCAGGGCATGAAAATGAAGTCTCCAGTGTCATTTCAAGAATGAATTTGTGCAGTTAGGGAGTAACCCCCAAACTGTAAAGAGCTGTCACGCCTATACACACCCATACCCACTGGCATGTGCACACACACAGATTTAGGCAATGACCCCTAAGGAAGAGTCTCCAAATAAATCAGCATCTCCACCTGGTCAAGACAGATGCAGAGGGACTGGCTTAGAGATCAAGAAGACTAACTGGGTGCAATATCTTCAGCTTCAGAAAAACCCTGTAACAGTCCAAAATGGTCAGGGAGCTAAGCAAGCGGACCAGCCCAGCTACCGTCCATGTTATTTCTGGGCTGAACCGGGTTCATGCATTCGGAACTCTGTGTCTGAGTTTCCTGCTTTTTCCCAGTATAATTTTATAGGAGCATGTATTTAGAGACAGATTGGACAACAATTTACCTCTATCATGAAAGGTATTGGAATCTTTGGTGAGATTTGAAATGAATTTTGATTTGACAGTGTTTTTATTGACTCTCAATAGTAACCTGAAAACCAGCCCACAGTTTCCATAGACTTGAAATAAAGTAGTACTTTTTACTGCTCAGTTGTGTTTATAGGTATTTATTCTTTGAAAAGACAAATAGGACCAAATGTTTAAGAATATCTAATAATATATCCTGAGGTTTTTTTTTTAATGCTTTCACCGAGCATTTCATCAGATTTCTTATGGAGAAACCTTGCTATTAAACAATATTGTTCTCACTCATGCTTATCAGTGAAAATTGTGTGATCTTTCCGCTATGTGGAGGGACCAGGGAGAGCAAAATTGATATGGTCTTCATTTTTAGAAACGCTGTGGGGTGAGCTTTCCCACTGGTAGTCCAGTGGTTAAGAATCTGCCTGCCAGTGCGGGGCACATGTGTTTGACGCTTGCTCCAGAAATATCCCCCATGCCCTGGGGCAACTAAGCCCGTGTGCCACAACTAATGAGCCTGTGCTCTAGAGCCCGGGAGCTGCAACTTCTGAAGACTGTGCACCCTAGAGCCTGCGCTGCGAAACAAGAAGAGCCACAGCAATGAGAAGACCACGCACCGCAACTAGAGAGTAGCCCCCGCTTATGCAACTGGAGAAGACCTGCATGGGTGGCAGCAAAGACCCAGCGTAACCGAAACTAAAAATGAATAAATAAATAAATCTTTAACGAAAGGTCTGGGGGCCTCTTGACCTACAATATGACTACAGGATCTATTATGCATGCAGTTAAGCATCAAATCATTTCTGAATTTCTGCTAAATTCAGGAGAATGTGCACCCTTTTTTCCTCAAAAAAGAGTGGGAACTCATTTACCATGGAGCCATATTGTAATGCGAATACTGCATATTGTGACCCGGATATCATGGTGTTTAGTACATGCTGGAGGACTTGAACACTTAGCGTTTACTTGGCTCTATGTTAAGCTCTGGTTCCCACCCTTTTGATTTTCTTCAGAAGACCAAGAAGAAAGCTCAGACAGGGGCGGGGACAGAGGAAGAGCTGCTAACAGAGTAGAAGAGGCATTTACTTGAACCACATCTAACAAACCAGAAAAATAAAGGGAGTGTTTTCCTGCCTGAAGCACCTCACTTTTATCTGCCTGAAGTTTGTTCGAGAACATAGATGTTTAGCTCATTGTTCAGGCTGCTCAGCGCTTCAGTTTCTAAATGCCGCCATATGCACCTGGACATTCAAAACAACAAATGAACAGGCCTGAAGGGGATGCAGTTTCATCTGCCTTTGTCACTGCCCAGCTCATGCATGGAGAAAGGTGCTTAGAGCATTATTATTGGCATAATTAGACCATCTTCTTTCTCTTTGTTGCTGAAATGGTCTGTAGAGAGAAGTCTTGCTGGCCAAAGTGATATGGGCTGTGATGAGTCTCAGTTGTGGCAGGTGGGCTCTTTAATCATTGTTGTGGCATGTGGGAATCTTTAGACGCAACATGTAGGATTTTTTTTTTTTTTTTGGTTGTGGCATGTGGGATCTAGTTCCCTGACCAGAGATCAAACCTGGGCCCCCTGCATTGGCAGCATGGAGTCCTAGCCACTGGACCAACAGGGGAGTCTCCTACTTTACTTTTCTGAATCTGCCCTGGGACAGTGTCAGTGCAGGCAAGCAGCAAGACCTGAGATCCTTGGTTTGTATACATTTTGGGCTTGTGTGAGAATACCCCCTCTCAATATGCTCATTCTCTGAGGAAGCTTGTATGAGCCAAATAGGAAAGGATTAGGAAATTCCTTCTTTCTTCCCCACCCCATCATGGCTGATGGTTTAATACCCAGCTAAAGGTTCTAGTTTCCTAAGGGTTCCAGGGAAGATGAGAGTGAAAGTCATTCCTATGAGATGTTAAGAGTAGCTGAATCTGGCCTCATGTCAGTGTTCCTCAGAGTTAAATGTGCCAGGAATCATATTCACAGTTAGCATTGATGGAAAGCACCACTTGGTCATGCTCTGGAAAAAGAGGTGAAATATATATTTTTAGTATGGGTTTTCCAGATGGCTCAGCAAGTAAAGAATCCACCTGCCAATGCAGGAGACACAGGAGACACGAGCTCAATCCCTGGGTCAGGAAGATCCCCTCGAGGAGGGAATGCCAACCCACTCCAGCGTTCTTGCCTGAAAAATCCCACAGACAGAGGAGCCTAGTGGGCTTCAGTCCAAAGGATAGCAAAGAGTTGAACGCAACTGAGCAGAGCACAGTCATGTATTTTTAGTAGAGAAAGGAGGGCTTTACCAGCCGCAGTTGGCACATGAACAGATCTGCTAGCAGCTGGAGCTGCGATCTGAATGTTACTCACCGAGACGAAAGGAAGTAAAATTCCTAGCTGCAGACACAGCCGTGCCCTCCCCTGGGGCTGCCGGTTTAAGAGCCATTTTTGGCTGCTTCTTTCCTGACACTCAAGCATTGAGTGGGTCTCTCTGGGCTCACAGGTGTGAAACACTTTCTCTTTTCAAGTCCTTGGGCATTTTCTCCTTTGGGGAGTTACTTGGGTTGTGATGTATCTAGAGGGCTCAATTAGGTGGCTGAGCTGGGGAGTACACTTTTCCTGTTGAGAAGAACTCAGGCAGCTCAGAGCACTGACACTTTCAAGTTTTTGACTCTACATTGAATAAGTATTGACTTTCGGAGATGGGTTAAACTGCTCAGTGTCCTGAAAAGCATCCACTAAATGGACAGATGGCAAATTAATTTGTATCTCTTTTTGAATATTTAAATTATTTCCTCCTTGTAGAGTCTGTTTTGATGCGAGACTCATATGGAGTTCTCCTCATGGTCTCAGGACTGGATTTTCAGACAGTGTTTCCAGTGTTGACTTTATTTTGCCAATGCAGGCAGGCAGGCGCAGTTGGAACTCTCCTTACTTCAGTTTTCATGTGCCTTTACTTTGTGAAAACAGATGCTGAAATATTTCATCCAGGCTGCTTGTATCAACTTATAACCATGAAGTGAAGGATGAAAATTTCAATTCTTATTTTACTGATGCTAAAGAAAGATTAGAACATTCTTATTTGAAGACAAACTCTCTGTTATTTAGTTGCTAAGTTGTGTCTGACTCTTTTGTGACCCCATGGACTGTAGCTTGACAGGTTCCTCTGGAGAGTCTGCATGAGATTCTCCAGGAGAGAATGCTGGAGTGGGTTGCCATTTCCATCTCCAGGGGATCTTCCTGACCCAGGGATCAAACCTGCATCTCCCGCGTTGGTAGACAGAGTCTTTATACCACTGAACCACCTGGGAAGCATCAGCTATCTGTTAGTGTACCATGAATGTGTTCTTGTATTATTTGGTATAGGCCATCTGGAATTTTCCAAGAACTCAGCTTATCTAGGTCAATGATCAAATTGCAGAGCTTGGTAGAATGCTCCTGGGTAAGGTTCTGCCCTATTCCTTTTGTATGTAAATGGACTGTTTACACAAGAAAGGAGTTGTGGTCAACTCTGCTCTTTCCTTGTAGCTTTCTCAGGTCCCCAGACTGTAGGGGCAAAACTGACTTCGCAGTTAAAGAATCTTAAGACTAAGAGAAGCACGTGATATGGGGTTTCTGACCAATGAGACACATTGTCGACACCCACAGGCCCACAGGAGTAGACATCATTTCTATGGTGCGCTAATGATGTCATTTGTCACACAGAGCTGTGCTAGCCTGCTGAGAGCTCACAAAGTCAGCCTTAAATGGGAGAGAATGGGCGGAGTTGACTAGGAATTCTCAAGCTCAGCTCACTTCGATCCTAGGCTTCCTGGTTCTTCTAGAAACCAGAAGAAATAGCAGTGAGTCTTTTTCTTAACCCAGTTTCTGTATGTGCATTCACACGTGTGCACATGTGCATGTAGGTAACAGCCTCATGGCCAGTCTTAGGTGTTCAAGGAGTGAATGACAAATCCAAGTGCAGTAGTCTGGGGCTTGATCACTCAGCCAACCTTACCGTTCTTAGCTGTGTCAATGTCAGGTCTGTCTCTGTCCCCATCTGTCTGTCTGTCTTATATACATGTGCACTCACATCTGGAGAAACACGGCAGCTCAACAGGAGGAAGTGGAGCAGGTCACAATCTGCAGCACACAAACCTACACAGTCACTGGACTCTGAATGACTCGACTTTTTCACTGGGGACAGCAGGCAACATACAATCCTGGACATTTCTGCAGACCTCAAGAGTTCTATAATAAACCACGGGCTTTCATCTTAGAGTGCCCCAGTGGTTCTGCAGAGCCCTGGCCTGGCTTCCCAGGCAGGTGTGGATGGGAACCCTGCCCTGTCCTCACTCCTTCTCTTGCCTACACAGGCTGGAGAACAGAGGAGGGTTTCTGCCCATCTGGTTTCCTTCAGGCTGAGGGCTTATGGGTAGGGTCCTTTCCAAGCCTGTGTAACCACACAAAAACCCCTAGGGAGCCTCTCAACACAAACTCTTGCCATGTGGGCAGGGCACCTGCCATACCACAAATTCCTCATCTGCAGCCATCTTGCCATTTCCCATATGAACAGTATGTTCTGCAGCCTCACGCCACACCTAATTTGTTTTGCATTTAGAATATTCTTGGAAGTGTCCATATAATGAGAAGAAAACACTGTGTATCGAAACAGAGTCTTATCTCCATGTGCAACTCTTCCGCTGGCAGAAGTCACATGGATGCTAATGAAATCTGAGTGTTGACTTCTTGTGGTGGGGGATGGTCTCTGTGCTGAGACATGGTTTCTTTTTGTTAGCTTCACCATCTTTATTAATATTAATAGGAATAATGAGAATGAGGGAGGCTGGCTTCTGGCAGCATCCAGAATTAATGGAGAGGATGGGTGGATGGTTGAGGACTTAAGATTCATTGGGACAGTGAATGGACCACATCCTTCTGGGATCCTCTTAAGAGTTATTTTGTTCTAAATGAGGAATTTGGTGAATTTCTTCCACCCTCCAGCTTTATCACTAATGGGGAACTTCTCATAACTGAAGCCCTAGTTTGCTAGAGACTCTAGCTTGTGATGGTTTTCACAGCTGGTGTGTATTTGTGTGTGTGTGTGTGTTTAGTTAGGTATTCGGATCTATGGTCAACAGCTAGCTTAATCAGGATTTATTCACCATGAGAACATTTGCTGCGAGGATCCGTTGTTAAATGCATATCTATAAGTGTTTCATAATTTTAATGTCTTAATGACTATCTCACCCACCAAATGAGATGCTTTAAAGGGAAATACAGTGAAAGGAAGTGGGGGCAGAGTCAGGGAACTTTCACTGCAGAAGAGAAATTTTCACGCTGAGGGGAAGTCAATCAAAAGTGGTAGATGATGTATCTCCTACTGATTTCATCCCCCTTGGAAGTTTCTCTAATTTTTGCTGCTTGTTCAAGCATTGAATGTCACTATGTCAAATCCCCCTACTGTTCCCAGGGGTGTTTGTGACTCTGAGAGGGGGTGAGACATCTGTCCCCAGGCAGGCAACCTTCAAAGGCAGTCTGGGGGTGGGGCAGCCAGGGGTCCTGTACAGTTCCTCCAGAACTGCCAGCTTTCAATTCCTTCAAGTGATTGCTGTGCCAGGGAGATTATGACTGGTAGCAGGAGAGACTCAGATGTGGTCCAAGCAGCTGAAGGCCATGCTGCTTGTATTAGTACTTAGAGGGTGTCTAACCAGCACTTGGGCTTCCCAGGTGGCTCAGCAGTAAAGAATCCACCTGCAATACTAGGAGACTTGGTTTTGATCCCTGGGTCGGGAAGATTCCCCTAGAAAAGGGCATGGCAACCCATTCCAGTATTCTTCCCTGAGAAATGTCATGGACAGAGAAGCCTGATGGGCTATAATCCATGGGGTCCTAGAAGAGTCAGACACCACTTAGCTACTGAACAACAAGCAACAACAACAAACCAGCACCCACTGGGGCAAAGGGAAGGAGTGCATCTCAGGCTGAACCCTGTGTCTGGTTCTGGATGGAGCTCCCCACCAGCAGTGCTGTGCTCATATCTCCCTTTCTGGTTAGAAAGGGGCCAAGGGAGCCTCAGGGCTTCCCAGGTGGTGCTAGTGGTAAAGAACCTGCCTGCCAATGCAGGAGATGTAAGAGACGCTGCTTCGATCCCTGGGTAGGGAAGATCCCCTGGAGGAGGGAATGGCAACCCACTTCAGTATTCTTGCCTGGAGAATCCCATGGACAGAGGAGCCTGGTGGGCTACAGTCCATGGTGTGGCAAAGAGTTGGACATGACTGAAGCGACTTAGTGTGAGCACAAGCAAGGGAGCCTCAAGACTGCATGGTGCAGGACAGGGTGTCCCGGCTTACAAGCTGGAAGACCTGGGCTTAGGGCCACGTGCTGACGTCATCTGTGATGGGACCTGGCTGACAAAAAACGTAGGGTGCTCTTAGAATGGGTGACCAGAGAGTGCGTCCAGCACTGAGAGGGTGAGGGATCCCCCGGAAGGGCCCCGTCTGGAGAACTGAATCCGGTTCTGTGTGCTGCACTGGCAGAGCAGTAGAGACAAGCTGAAACACACCCAGAGGATGGTGTGCAGGGCTGGGAGGGGATGTGAAGCCACATGACATCAGGAACTCATGGAGGACTACTGAGGCTCTGGCCTGAAGGCATGATTTGGGGGAAGGTATGATGATCTGAAGCGTAGTCATGAGGAAGAGGAATCAGTTTCTTTTGATGAGGCCCTTTTGGTGAGATCTGGGATCTTGGCAGAAGCCACAGAGATATACGTCTTAGTTGCCCACAGGGAAGATTTTTCTAACAGTTGCAAAAATGTCCAAAGTGACTTTTGTTGTTTGTTGTTCAGTCACTCAGTCCGACTCTTTGCAAATCCATGGACTGCAGCACACCAGGCTTCCCTGTCCTTCACCATCTCCTGGAACTGGCTCAAGCTCATGTCCATTGGCTGTTACTCTCCACTGACCATCCAGGGACTTTAGATTATTGTTATTTGGGATAATTATACCAGATTCTGCAATCTACACAACCATCTTGATGTCACAGAGACTTTCATGCGGTGTTGTCGTGGATTGTCACCGTGGCCATTTGATAAGCCTTTTAGGAGAGAATCAACACTAACTGATTTTTTGGCAACACTAGAACATAACACAATATTTGAATCCTACTTATTAAACTTTCTCCTGTTTTGAATTGAGTGTGAAATAGATGCCTTTGGTCCATTCCACCACCCCCAGCCCCCATCCCAGGCCTCCTCCTGACTCATAGCTCTTCCCTGACCCAGGTCCCATTCCTGATAGATCTGTGGGATCCCCATCTCATCCTCCCATCCCTTGTCCCTTTTGATTTACTTGAAGATGGAGATGTGGTGATATTGACGATCAGGGATGGGCCTCTGGGGGTGGAGCTGGGGTGAGGGTTGAAAACACTGATTCACGTCTTTGAGTTCTGGAGTGGCAGGTTTTTTCTACCGTTACCCAAAAGCCTCAATTATAATATTATACTCCACATGTCAAGATGTCCATGTGTCAAAATGGCCTGATCGGAATGTTGTTCTTACAACTAGCTGGACACATGCTACTCAAGTATGTTACACAGGGAATTCAAGCATCATAGGGCTGGTTGAACATGGTTATTTGAAAGATATTTTGTCATTCTAAAATTGTGTGCTCTAACTCAAGAGTTCCCTGCCGCACCAGCCTAGGACAGAGTTTTCACCGTCTGCATTAAAATGCAGAAAAATAAGGACAATGGATTTCATTTTGTCTAAGGCTAAACTTATTCTATTTTAAGGACTTTATTCTAAGATAAGGGTCTTTATTTTCTTTTTGTTATTGTTGTTGTTATTCTTCTTTTGTTTTTAGATGGTGATAGGAGGTGGCATTTAAAAATGTCAATGGACAAGATAAATAGCCTGTCTCTCCATTACATTTTTCTTTCTTACTGATATGTAGAATCTCAAAGTCTGGGAGCCTTGATTTAAGTCCAGTCTTTGGAACCTTATTTATTCAATTGTGAAATGGGCACAGGTGCTTGGGTTCCCTATCAACATTGTTGTAAAGTCAAATATTGGCTACTGTTCTTCCCAGACACAAGAGTCATATACTTTTACAATATTGGGTTGATTAAAAAAAAAAAAAACAATGGTTCAAACGAACTATCTGGTCAACCCAATATAAATGCCCTGATCACTGAGTGTATGCAGTTGTAATATTGCTCCTCCTCTCCTAGTTTTTCCTTGACTAGAGTCTCCTTCTCAGCTTCCAGTAACGCAAAGGAATGCAGTCCCGGAGTTTGCTGTGTCCTTTCAGAATCCCTCTGACAAAATTTCTGCCAGGGCACCCAGAGGAAGACTAGAGCACCTGGGGCAGCCAGCACGGGCTCTTCTCTTCTGTGACACATGGAATGGGTGGGGTGAGGGTGCAGTGGGGGTTGGGAGGAGAGCTCCAAGAAGGTGGGAGAGGGGTGGTCCTGACTGTCCCAAGGTAGACGTGAACTCGTGGCATGTTTACTAGGGCAGGTGTGAGGAACCAATGGTGCCAATGAAACCATGCCCACACCGATGAAATCATGCATCTCCGGTGATGCTAAACCTTTCCGGGTGATTCTCATCTATGGCCAAGAGGACTATCCTCTTGGCTCTGAAACTTGAGGAGATTAACCAGGTTATTGCTCATTTGTGCTGATATCTATCAGATGCAGCAAAGTCCCTTCAGTTTTCAAGGACTCATCAGTGTAGGTGGGAGGGGTTTTCCTTAGTGCTTGCTCCAGGGCACCAGCTGGCTGTACCTGATCTCCATCTTCTGTCTTAATACTTCACTAGGGAATTAGTAACTTCCCTGGTGGCTCAGAGGTAAAGAATCCACCTGCCAAAGCAGGAGATGCAGGTTTGATCCCTGGGTCAGGAAGATCCCCTGGAGAAGTGAATGGCTACCCACTGCAGTATTCTTGCCTGGAGAGCCCCACGAACAGAGGAGCCTGGCAGGCTACAGTGCGTAGGATTGCCAAGAGCTGGACATGACTTAGCAACTGAGCACGCATGCAGGGGATTAATAACATATTAAGGTGAAAGGTTCAGCTTCTGAAGAAATTCCTGCCCTGTTTAATGATGTTCAGAGCAGTTGTGTTCCTGGTGGTGGGAAGGTAGGAACAACTTAGTGTCCATCAATGGGCTCCTCCCCACCAACACATCTGCAGTGGCATGAGAGAGAATACTGGGAATCCAGTCTCTGAAGTATTATCTTATCACATGCAAAGTGTAATGTGGCCAGAAGAAAAGCAACTTACAGAATAACTTTCCCCATAGGGAGTGAGACCGTTTAAGTGGCTATTTAAAACACACAGTATGACTTGTTACTGTTACAGCTATCTTACTGTTTCTGGATACCTCTACATGTGGTCCGGTGAAAGCTGAAGTGTCACAGCAGGGCCGTGTAGAGGTGATCATGGGGAAGCAGAGGAATGGAATTGGAGAGACGTCCAAAGAGGACACTTCCATAGTGTTTTGGTGCTTTCACAAAAAAAAAAAAACTGAAGCACATGTGAAAATGATTTTAAGAATTGCAGGTTGCGGGTACATGCATATTTATACATTCTTTGTTCTTTATTGAAGGTATATATTTTTATTTTTTTAAATAAGATTTTTTTTAAGTGGACCATTTTAAAAATTGAATTTGTTACGATGTTGTTTCTGTTTCATGGTTTTTGGCCACCTGGCAGGTGGGATCCTAGCTCCCTGACTAGGAATTGCACTTGTGGGAGTCAGTCTTAACCACGGGACTGCCAGGGAAGTCCCAGAAGTTATGTGCTTTTTAAAATTCTACCATATAATGACAAGAAAAAAAATTAGCCTCTAGATTAACATGCCCTTGGCTTCAGGTCTTAAGATGTCATTACGGCCCTCGGTCTTCCACTTGCTGTGCTTGTGACCTTTAGCCGTTAGACCTTTTGGGACCCCACCTGTGAAATGAGGCCGGCACAGCCCCTGGGCAGTGGTGAGCACACCATGGAGGCTGGCTGTTGTTAGCATCCTCCAGCTGAGACGGTAGAGACTGATTCTTCCTAGTCAGCCTTTAGAACCCAGTTCAGCTGTCATTTCCTTTCGGTGGTTTCCCAACCACCTCAGCCAGGTGCTCCTATACTACTTCGTCCTACCTGCAGGATACCCTACGTGCATCATCTTCTAATAATGATGATTCATATTTTCCGAGTATTTACCTAAGCATCTTGCGTGCTTGCAGATTCTCTCTCAATTCTCTCATCTCGAGTTTTATATCATCGCTAATTCCCATTTTACATTCTAGTTTTTTTGTTGTTGTTGTTAATTTTTGTTGGAGTAGAGTTGATTTACAGTGTTGTCTTAGTTTCTGGTGTTTGGCAAAGTGAATCAGTTACACATATACATATATCCACTCTTTTTTCCGATTCTTTCCCCATATAGATCGTTATAGAGTATTGAGTAGAGTTCCCTATGCTGTACAGTAGGTCCTTATTAGCTGTCGGTTTTGTACATAGTAGTGTGTATGTATATCAATCCCAGTCTCCCAATTTATCCCCCCTAATACTTTCTGGTAACCATAAGTTTGTTTACTACATCTATAACTATTTCTGTTTTATAAATAAGTTCATTTTTAAAAACAATTCCACATGTAAGTGATGTCACATGATATTTATTTTCCTCTGTCTGACCTCACTCAGTAATGATAATCTCTATGTCCATCCACATTGCTGCCAATGGCATTAGTTCATTCTTTTTTATGACTAACAGTCCATTGATTATAGGTGTCGCACCTTCTTTATCTGTTCCTCTGTTGATGGATATTTAGGTTGCTTCCATGTCCTGACGGTTGTAAATAGTGCTGCATTGAACATTGGGGTGCATGTATCTTTTCAAATTATGGTTTTCTCTTGGTATAGGCCAAGAAGTAGGATTGCAGGGTCATATGCTTGCTCTAGTTTTAGTATCCTAGGGAACCTTGTATTGTTCTCCATATACATTCTAGTTTAGAATGACCTGTTAGTGTGTCTCGCCTAATAGGTGGTGGGTTTCTGGAACCTAGATGTTGTGATTGATGAAGCCTTGTGCCCTTCAAGCTTGGCACAGTGATGGAGAAAAAGAGGTCATTCCATATGCTTCCTGGCCCATGTTAATTATAGCTCTTAGACAGCTGTCTATGGAATGACTGCTTCCTGTTCCTCTCCACTGGAACAGCACCTGCTGGAAGGAAAGGACTGTGTCCCCTACCTCTCTGTTGTGTCCTGGGGCCTCTGCTGGATGGGGCCTGGTGCTCAGTACATCTCTGATGAGTGGATGGAGTCAGGAGAGGCCGAGAGTGGGAGGAGTGGGATGTTGAAAGCCAACTCAACACTCAGATTCACAGCTGCTACTGATAAAGACCTTGACTAATGTCTTCAGGCCGGTATTCTGGGGGCTTGTGAGCCTTTGTAACTTGGAGTTTCGCACGGCTGATAAGTGACTCTTCTAGAAGGAATCTTGCTCAGTGGGCAAAACCTTCTGTGGCCAGCGTCAGTCCAGACCTTCTTACCCATTAGGGTGGCTCACAACTGATACTCTTTCTCTGTCTTTTTTTTTTTTGGTGTGTGTGTGTTTTATCCCGGATTTTAGTTTCCTGACCAGGGATTTTAGCCGGATCTTAGTTTCCTGACCAGGGATTGAACCTGTGCCCCCTGCAATGTAAAGGCAGAGTCTTCACCACTGGACTGCCAGGGAAGTTTCGACTTACTCGCTTGACTCATGATCACCTGGGGGTATTAAAAATATAGACGTTATGCCCTCCCCTGCCCCCACACTATAAATACACCCACACATACCCTGAATCAGAATTTCTGGGGTGAAGCCCAGGAGGGCATGTGTCAGGCCACTCAGTCGATTTCCGATGTCCTTAATTTATAGGTAGGGAGTTCCTGACATATCTACCTTTCAGGTGGAGAAAATGGATCAGGTACTAAAAGGCAAAGAGCTGGATTTTTTTTTCCCTTGGTACAAAACCATATACTTTCTCTCTCCCTTTTCTTCTCACTCATGTCTATTCTCTTTCTTGTTGTCTTTATTGAATCATTTTTACCTGAATCTTAAGAGACGAATGGACACAGCCTGAAACAGGCAAAGGCGAACTTGGGGCTCAGTTGTGACCAGAGATGGCCCAGTGACTAGAGTCCTCTCAGCCCTGGGCATGCAAACAGGAGATCTGTGGCGTGCTGGGAACCGCTGATGATGGCTTATCATACAACGGGACCTCCCCAAACCTCATTTACTAGCTTAATGGTCACAGTTCCTTCTACTCCCCTTTTTAAGCTTAAAACAAAGGACTCTGTCAAAACAACAGGAGGCATCACAAATGCAAATCTTCAGGTCTTTCTGAGCAGCCAACCATCGAACCATTCGTTGGCTCTCAAGATGACTGCAAATAATTTCCTTCCCATATTCCTATAAGCATCAGCTCCTCCTTCCCCCTTGCAAAGGGAGGGACTCTGTCCCCCATCCTGAGTGGACACATGGTCAGACATCTTCATCCACACTCAGGGTGCAAGCTGCTTGCCCAAACATCATTTTGTTTTATCATGGCTCAGTAGTAAAGAATCTGCCCATGATGCAGGAGACCTGGGTTGGGAAGATCCCCTGGAGAAGGGAATAGCAACTCACTCCACTATTCCTGCCTGGAGAATCCCCACGGACAGAGGAGCCTGGTGGGCTATAGTCCATGGGGTAACAAAGATTCGGACACAGTTGAGTAACTAACACTTTCCCTTTTCAAGGACACCAGGGGTTGTGTTTTTTTTATTTATGAAACACCTATGAAATCTGAGAGGGTCAGTAATTTGCAGGCTGGGGTGGACACAGACCCCAAGACCCAGTGTCCTGTCTTGTGAAGGGCCCCCTTCACCACCTTCTCCCTCCTCACCGGCCTGGGTGGTGGCACCTTCACTGTTCTCTCCCCACCCCAGTCAGGTGCAGGGCGGCACCTCCCAGGTGGCTGCTCTGGCTCTGTGGCACTCTCAGGCATTTCTTTTGGCCTCTGGTTGCTCTTGATAAATACCCCTGTCCTGCCTTTGAGGCAAAAGCCAAGCTGAGCCTGAATTAAACCTGAGTGGAGGTGCTTGGAATGAGAATGGGGTCTGAGATATTTGTTAAGGTCCATAAGGGAGGAGTGGAGCTCAGCCTCTTAGCATCTTAGCCTGTAAACCTCATTTTTATTTCACTTAATGTCCTGATGTTGCCATTTATTAGCAGCTTCATTGGGGCTTCCCAGGGGGCTCAGTGGTAAAGAATCTGCCAGCCAGTACAGGAGACCCAGGAGACATGGGTTTGATCCCTGGGTTGGGAAGATCCCCTAGAGAAGGGAATGGCAACCCACTCCAGTATTCTTGCCTGGGAAATCCAATAGAGAGAGGAGCCTGGTGGGCTACAGTCCATGGAGTCGAATAGAGCTGGACACGACTGAATGACTAAGCATGCGTGGCTGCTTCATGAACACACACATCTTTGCTGAGGGCTTGCTGCATGCTGGGCGCTGGTGTGGGGCTGGGGGCAAGGCCATGTGGACGGCTCAGGGTAAGAGCAGCGTGGGCTCTGAAAGGCCAGAAGCAAGAGTGGTGCTCTCGAGCCAGGAAGGAGGCTTGGATTCGGTTGGGAGGGCGGGAGCTGGGAGGAGTGGTTGGATTCAGGATTTGTTCTGGAGGCAGAGCCGATGGCATTTGCTGATGGCGTTGAGTATGGAGTCGAGGAAAGATGAGTTTGGACTGGTAACGGCATGTCTATGCCTGCACACCTGGAAAGCTTCTGTGATCTTCGGCACCTGGGGAGATTCAAATGCAGGAGGCTCCTGGCAGGAGACGGGCCATGGGATTCAGGACCTTCTCTGGAGCCACTGCAGCAGCTTTCTGGCTGGTCTCGAGTCTGCTTCCTGGCTTGTCTTTCTAAAGGAGGGTTGGCTACTTTCCTTTCCTCCCGACCGGCAGGTTGTCCCTGTGGGCTAAAGCCACAGTCCAGAGTCCACAGTCCACAGTCCACAGTCCAGTCTAAAGACCAAAGTCCAGACCAGTGTAGGGGCAGTCGCGGCCTCATGCTAACTTCCCACCCCATCTCCAGCCACTTCTTCACGTGCATTTACTGATGTTCCAGACACATCAAACGGCTCCCTCCTGCCCCCCACCCATGACGTCACAGTCACAACCTCTGCCTTCCCTTATTCTTTTCCCATGCTTCTGCCTTTCAGGAGCCTTTGCAAGCCTAGTCAGAATTCTGCCTTCCCCAAGCTCATACCCCATATTCTTCCCGATGGAATTATTTCTCTAATGAAACTTGATTTGTACATTTAGTCACCATTTAATTTTCCTCTGTATTATGGTTGTATATCTTTAAACATGTATCATGTATATTTACACTGTATTGATATATGTTACATATTTTGTGTTAGAGTCATATAGCCCTATAATACTGCTTTTATTATTGTAAGGTCTCTATTACTAGATTAGGAAAAATTTTTTTAATGTGAACCAATTTTGAAGTCTTTATTTACTTTGTTACAATATTGCTTCTTTTAAGTTTTGGTTTTTTGGCTGTGAGACATGGGATCTTAGCTCTCTGTGGGTGTTTATGTGCTCCATCGAGTCAGTTGTGTCTGACTCTGTGTGACCCCACGGACTGTAGCTCACCAGGCCCCTCTGTCTATGGGATTCTCCAGGCAAGCATACTGGAGTGGGTTGCCATGCCCTCCTTCAGGGGATCTTCCCAACCCAGGGATTGAACCCATATCTTTTATGTCTCCTGAAAAGGCGAGTTCTTTACGATGAGTGCCACCTGGGAAGCCCCTTTGATTCCAGCTCCCCAATCAGGGATCAAATCCACATCCCCTACATTGGAAGGTGAAGCCTTAACCACCGGGACACCAGGGAAGTCCCTCTATTCTTAAGGGTGAAGCTGAGTCTTACTCTGTATTCCAATCTAACCTAGATTTTTGACTCTCAGTAAATGACCTAAATTATATTGATACAGTGAAGACAGACAGGAGCTAAGAGGACAGTTCAGAAGCATCAAACGCCTTCTGATTACAACTATTGCTGGTATACATGGGTGACAGTAGAAAGCCTGTAAGAACCTGGAAGTCAGGTAGCTTTCTATTTCAGAGGCAGCCAGCTCTCTCCAGATAATCCAGTGGTCCACCACATTTCCCAGCCTCCTTTGCACTTAGATTGGTCACATGACTGGCTCTGGTCTGTGAGATGTGGACAGGAAGTCAGGTGTTACTTTGAGGCTCTTAGGAATCAGCACTCTCCTTCATCTTTGTCTCTGGCTATGCAGTCAGCCCGTAGCCATGTCTTAATATGTAGAACACAGAATGGATGGAGCCTGGATCCAGACACATCTGATGGAGATGGGTCCTGCCATCTCACATTAGACCTTGCAAGGATATGACACAAATGTTGGACTAAATCAATGAGGTTTGGATTTGCTTGTTACCTCAGCACAGCGTATTGTATCCTCTCACTGTACAGCTAGTAAAATCTGCATATGATGGTTTGATTAGTGATCTGAGAAAGTGAAGTCAGAAACCGTCTGTTTGCAAACTTGCAGGCATCAGACATCACACCCAGGATGATTCGGCGAATGAGCTCATGGAGGCAGAAATAGAATATGATTGTAAACAAACACACAAACAAACAGCAGAAGTCAAATCCATTGTGATGTACCGTATTTCAGAAAGTTCAGTTCAGTCACTCAGTCGTGTCTGACTCTTTCAGAAAGGGGGCACAGAAAGGGCGATGGAGAACCAGAAGTCAGTCATGTCCTTGAGAGAGGATGTCTCGGCTGCTTGGAGGAACAGCGTCTGAGCCTCTTGAACTATACTGTGGAGAGGCAGGCATCAGGCTGGTTGTTTCACATTCAGGCTATGTAACTTCCTGCTTCTGATGTGAAGCCATGCTTGCAGTTGTGTGTGCTCAGTCGCTTCATTTGTGTCTGATGCTTTGTGATTCTGTGGACTGCAGCCCGCCATGTCCATGGGATTCTTCAGGCAAGAATACTGGAGTAGGTTGCTACACCCTCCTCCAGGGGATCTTCCCAGCTCAGGGATCGGTGCTGAGTCTCCTGGGTCTCTTGCATTGCAGGTGGATTCTTCACGCACTGAGCCATCTGGGAAGCCCATGCTTGAAGTATAACTTCCAGATAACACTGAACTTGCCATTAGTTCGTTCAAAAGGAGAGACGACCGTCTGTGCTATCACACATACTAGCTGATTTAACCGACAGATCATTTTCATTGTCGATGAATTCTCTAGCAATCTAGTTACGTGTGTCAGCCTCTGTAAGGCAGTAAGTTCATTCATGGATATCAGAATGAGATGGAGATCAGAATCAGTGTGTTGAATCTGTTGAAATTAGAACCAATTCGCTGGTAAGCCACCTTGTGAGGTCTTCACGCAGCCAGGTGGGCAGCTGGGTTGCCAGGTCTCAGACCCTCTCCGGTTCCACCACTCAGCTTTGCTGTGGGAGTTGTGCTTGCTGCAGTGCGTGTCCTTACCGTGTAACCTTCAGGGACTTCCCTGGTGGTCTGCTGGTAAAGAATCTGCCTTCCATCATAGGGGATGTGGCTTTGATCCCTGGTTGGAATACTAAGATCCCGCTTGCCTCAGGGCAATCTGTGGGCCACAGCTACCAAGCCCGTGTGCTCTGGAGCCCAAGCACTGTAACAAGGAGCCACATAAATAAATTCAAAAAGAAAAAACATGTAACCTTCAGATGCTTCCAGAAATGGGCAACACAGTTAGCTTTGTCTGTATGATCTAGTAGTCTTTACATTAAGGTTGGAGCCCCCCAAGCACCCCATTAGAGAATCTCCTTGAAAATAAATTTGATTGTTGAAAATGTATAGACCCAACCATGAACAGAATTGATTCTTGTTTGCTTGAATAAATTTCAGGGAGAGGAGTCATACAAACATACTCTAGTTCTGCCGTTTCCCCCAGAAATCTCAAAGACAGTTTTGGATCATCAACAATATATATATCTGCAGCTGTGTGTTTGAAAGCTACCAGAAAATTCTTACTCAAATAATTCCTCACATAAGAATCACATTTTGGAGATTTTCAGTTCCCTTTAGTCTCCTTTCTGGTTCTAGACTTGAAATATTGGTTATGTCTCATATCCCAAACACTCAACCCCAAACTAAAAATAGAACACAAATCTTTGTTAATTTTTTGGATTTATTAAAATTTTTTTTTAAATTTATTTTTTGTTTGATTCATTTATTTATTGGCCACAATGCCTGGCATGTGGGATCTTAGTTACCTGACCAGGTATTTAACCTGAGCCCCTGACGTTGGCAATGTGGAATCTTAACCACTGGCCTGCCAGGGAAGTCTCTGTTAACTTTTTAATTTTTCTAGGGGAGCAGGGGCCACCCTATTTACGATTCTAGAGCTTCTCTGTGGTGGCTCCTCTTCTTGCAGAGCAGGGTCTCTAGAGCATGCACACTCCAGCAGTTGCACCTCCCAGCTCTGGAGCACAGACTCAGTAGTTGTAGCGCATGGGCTGAGTTGCTTTGTGGCATGTGGCATCTTCCCAGATCAGTTATCCAACTTGTGTCTCCTGCCTTGGCAGGCAGATTCTTTATCACTGAGCCAGGGAAGCCCCCTTTTAATTTTTTTTAATGGTAAAAATAGTCATATAAGTAAGAATTTCTAGAAGCGTAGATAGAATAAAAAATAGAAAGTAGGACCCTTCCTAGTTCCATCCCCCAGAAAAAGCCACGGTGACTAGTTTGGTGGATATTATTCCAGATTTTCTCCCTACACATATACAACCATATGTTTTATTATTTACAAAAAGGGGATAATTTTATGCATGCTGTTTTACAATATGCTTTTTTTCTCTCAGGAACTTATCTTGGGCATATTTTTTATGTCAACGCACATTTGTATTTTTTAGTGGCTGTGAAATATTCCATTTTATATGTGTACTATAATTTATTTAACCAGTTCCTATTGCATTGCTCTCGATTTTTCACGTTTATAAACAATCCTGAAATGAATGTCTTTATCTATAGATTTTTGAGTACCATATGGCCTTACTATAGTTAAGTTTCTAGATGAGAAAATATTAGGCCAAAAGATTTCTATATCTTAAATTTTGATAGCTTTTGCCCAAAGGTCTGTACAGTTTACATATTCACCACCACCATGCTGACCTCTTGGTTGGATCTGCATTTTGATAGTCTTCGGTAATAGAAATCTCAGGGCTAGAGCCTACTGTGCAAGGTAGAGGTGTAATTTTTTTGAATTACTAAAATGCAAAAATTACCCCATACAGTGCCATTTTGGTTGTGGTTTCATAAGCACAAAATGGTAACCATGACTCATGAGTGAAAGCAGAAGTGTAGCCCATTCTGAGATTCTCAGTCGAGTTCCCACCTCGTGGCTCCCCCACCCCCACAATGACAGCCGTACACGTGTGATGAGGTTTGTTGGGCTAACAGGAGTAGGAAGTGCTTTGCTTTAAATCTGCCTTTTACAGAGAAGTCAGTGGGCTGAGATGGAAAAGTCCTTAACTCCCACATTTGCTGGCTATGCACCCTTGGTGCGTCACTAATTCTCTCTGAACTGATTTCTTTATCTGGCTTATGGCATTTTGTGAGAACTAACTGAGAAAGTAGACGGAAGTTCCTAAACCAATGCCTGACATGTAGCATTTGCTTGTTTTCTCCATCAGCTGAGCATCCTTCCTCTGTGGAAAATAGAGCTTCTGTTCAAGGACCAGGCTTTACCATGACAAAGAACTCCGGTTTTAAACCATTTCCAAGAGAAGGGTAAGTCTTACTTGTTGGGAAACTCTATTCCTCTTGATTTGTGTGCAATATATCGGACGTTTAGGTATGCTGTTGAACAGGAAACTTTTTTGCTTGTTTTTTTCAGAGCAACTTTCTTTAATGGTCCTGTTGTTGTTCAGTTGCTAAGTTGTGTCCGACTCTTTGAGACTCCAAGGACCGTGGTCCTAGCCATATTCATTTGGTTTGGCCAAGTGCATTATGAAATAGGTCATATTACTGTTTGGCCACATTATGTAGATACGGCTCATTATGTTTAAAGCTGCCTGTTGTTTTCAAAGGTGGCTCTGTTGACAGTGGTTCCAGTGGGAATGACTTGAGCTCAGTGAGACTGGTTGGTTCTGTGAAACTTTTCGCTCTGTGCACATGTGAAGTTATTTCCTGGGTGAGCTGCTCAACATAAGATTGAAAGAATCTGGCACTCATGGTAATCTTCTTGTACCTAGTGGCTTAGCTAAACCCCTTGCTATGTTTCTAGACATTCAGACGACTCCAGAGTGTTCTCAACCACATGGCTGCCCACCTGGAATATCCACAAGGTGGATATGTGGGAAATGCCTGCAGAGGGGGATCATTGCTGGAGAAATGAGAAGAGCCCAGAAAGCTGGTGGCAAAAATAAGCCCTGGATTGAAGGGAGGCAGCACAGCTTAACTCATTAGCTTGATTTATTTAACCACCATCAAAGGTAGGGAATAAAGTGAATAGTACCCTTAATTTTCAGATGAAGAAACGGGAATTCACAAGTTTAATGACTACATTTAAGGAGATTTGTAAAGTTCCAGATTGAACTCAAGACCTGTGGTCCAGTTCTCTCTCTACTGAGGAAGATTGGGATGGTATTAGCACCCCCCAAAACTGTCCCTGGACTGCAGATGCAGGAGGCCAGATTGAGCATCCACAGCAAAGTGTCAGGCTTCAGCCAGGTGAAACTCACCAGGAACATGACCTGGTGGGAAACTTGAGGAAAACTATGGCAGACACCAAGTTCTATGTTGCTGAAGCCAGAGATGGAAGGACCAAGGATGTCCAGGTATTCAGGGCTCACCTCCGAGATAACCAGTCACTTTCAAGATCCACCTGGGAGAGGCTGGAGGCTGTTAACGTATCCTAGTTCATCAGATTTCATTGGGTATGAAGCCTGGCAGAGCTCAGGGGAAATTAGGCTTCATGATTTCCAGTCAGAGGGGCTGAGAACAGCAGAAACCGTATGCAGGGTTCACAATTTAGCCCACAGAATTGCCCTATTCCAGGTGCTTCTTCTGCCTTATTGCGTCCCCTCTGCACTGTTAATTGAGTGTGGCCAGCAATGCCAATGAAGCCAGGCTATGCTGAGCTCTATGCAAGTGTTCTGAGCCCTCTTGACTGCTTTCTCTCCTTTTCTTGCTGGACTCATTCAGCTCTTCACTGAAATATGTGTTGTTCACGTGGCAGATTTCTGTTTCTGATAAGGCTGAGTGAAGTTTGGGCTGCTGCATGGCTTCAGCTTCCTTCAAATTTATGTCTGTTTGTAGCTCTATTTGGTTTGCAGCATGGTTTGTTGATAATAACACCTTTTCTCTGTAAGATTCTCCAACAATCTAGTTACACTAAATCTCTCCATACAGGTTCATGATCTCAGATCATGCTCATGACCAATCCATGGGGGAGATTTTCTATTACCCTTTCTTCCCTGCCCCTACTCCTGCAATACTCTAGCTTAAAATTAATATCTGACATCTTTCTTGAAGGCTGATAACAAAGTATTTTTGTAAAGAACAAAGGCTTTTTTTTTCTTCTAAAGCTGACTTTTGGTTAACCAAGTTTGTTTTCTGTTGGGGCAGAGAATAACTATAGAAGGCACAGGCCTGGATGCTTAAATTATTTCTCTTAAAATGAATGTTTCACTGCTCTAGAATAGAATATGCTGAGAGTGATGCAGTGGGAAGGTCCAGGCAGGGCCTGCTGTTTAGCTAATCTGTCCAGTTCTTGCAGTGATTTGGAGAAAAAGAAAATCATGTGTTGAAGGGCAAGGGGATCTTTGCAGTGATGCTGTGCCATTTACAGTCCTGTTTACCTCCTTGTCCTTATTGTTATTTTTAAGGAATTAAAGGCTAATAATTTATACTGAAATACATAAGGATAAATATTGGGTGGAGCTTCTCTTGTAGCTCAGTTGATAAAGAATCTTCATGCAGTGCAGGAGACCTGGGTTCCATTCCTGGGTGAGGAAGATACCCTGGAGCAGGAATCTGGCAACCCACCCCAGTATTCTTGCCTTGAGAATTCCATGGACAGATGAACCTGGCAGTCTACAGACAATGGAATTGCAAGCATTGGACATGACTTAGCAACTAAACCACCACCAAATATTGGGCAGGGTGTTTCTAGACACTTTTTTTCTCTGAGACTTTTTGATACTTTTGTGTAAGAAAATCAAATGTATTTCCTCTGTTATATGAACTTGAAGAAATTGAAAGCCAGGGGAGAAAATATAATCAATAACGTTTTGGATTAATCAAGCTTCTAGACCCAGTGACCAATTTATAGGAAAACAAATTTATAGGGAAATAAGAAAGAGGAGTGCATTAAGAGACATCATGGGATGCAATTAGCAAAACTCAGATATAGGTAATTCTAAGAGCCTCTTGAGGGTGAAAGGGGAGAGTGAAAAGCATTCAAAAAACTAAGATCATAGCATCTGGTCCCGTCACTTCATGGCAAATAGATGGGGAAAATGTGGAAACAGTGATGGATTTTATTTTCTTGGCTTCACTATCATTGTAGATGATTACTGCCCGCATGAAATTAAAACATGTTTGCTCTTTGGAAGGTAAGCTACAACAAACCTAATTAAAAAGCAGAGACATCTCTTTACTGACCAAGGTCCGTATAGTTAAAGCTATGGACTTTCCAGTAGTCATGTACGGATGCTGGACCATAAGGAAGGCTGAGTGCCAAGGAACTGATGCTTTCTAACAGTCGTGCTGGAGAAGGCCCTTGAGAGTCCCTTGGACTGCAAGGAGATCAAACCAGTTAACCCTGAATATTCATTGGAAGGACCGATGTTGAAACTGAAGCTCCAATACTTTGGTCACCTGATGCAAAGAGCCGACTCACTGGGAAAGACCCTGATGCTGGGAAGATTGAGGGCAAGAGGAGGAGGGGGCAGCAGAGGATGAAATGGTTAGATGGCATCACTGATTCAATGGACATGAGTTTGAGCAAACTCCGGGGGATAGCGAAGGACAGGGAAGCCTGGAGTGCTGCAGTCCATGGGGTCGCAAAGAGCCAGACACTACTTAGGGATTGAACAATGACTGAACAACAGAGCAGAGATAATCTAATTTCTTTTTCTTCTTTGATAACAATACTGACAAGAAGACATGGGGGAAAAATGGAGTAACCTATAATTTAAAAGAGAATTAAGATCCATAGTGTATAGACCTTACATGGATCCCAGTGCAAAATTCTACATAATAAAAAAATATCTTTTTTAAAGGATAGATAAATGTGAACACTGACTCAATGTTTAATTATACTGAGTTAATGTGATTTTTAAAGTTTTTGGTCATTTGAATTTACACATTTAAGAAGATAAAAATAGTTTCGGGGATTTATGTCAAATCATAAATTATTGGTGTTTGTGTGGACAAAAATGAAATAAAAGTGGCCACTATTGTGTAAGTTTGAAAATTTCCTAAATTAAAGGTAACATAAAAAAAGTAAGCTAGACTGTAATTGAAAAAAAGTAAGGGCTGCAGCTTAGAATAATTAATGTAAAAATGCCTTGTGTCCCTGACTAAGTTGGAAGAAAGCCAAATGTTCATTTTATTATTATTTTTCATGCTAAGATTTTGGATCATCAAAATCAAAACCTAAACACAAATGCACTTAAAGTAAAATCAATAGAAATATATAAACCTGTTGACAGTGTTCTTTGTAGCAATCCCATAATAAAACAAGGAATTTCTCAGCCCCACTCCCTCCCCCTATATCATTTGAAGGTCAGTAATGCTGTTGTGTTTGACTAAGATTCTAGTGTCATTTATATACACTGCATGCTAAATTAATATCCAAAGTTAAACTTGAAGTTTATCAGAGTTAGACATTGAAATTCATACAAGAGAAATAGGTCAAATCACATATCACAAAAGAGAAAAGATAAGCACCCATTTGTTTAAGCTTTAAAATGTCCTGAAAAGGGCTTTTTTTTTTTTTTTTAATCAAAACAGTAGGAGCTACAAAAAAAAAAATAACTTGATTATATAAGGTCTTCAGTTGTAGATGCAGAAAAGTAGATGGAGGAGGTGGCAAGAAGACATCTGGCAAGGTCAGTCAGAATTTGTGGAGTTCAAATGTCTTGCTCAGTCTCCATTCCACTATGCTCTGGTTGGAGATGTTGGGAATCTAAAATTGATGCATGGCAGATGTCTTTGCAGTGAGGATTCTGAATGAGAATTATGTTCTTTAATTATACTCTCCTAGGCTTTGGATTTGGAAGCCAGAATGAGTTTTAGTTTTTCTAGTAGTCATGTACGGATGTGAGACTTGGACCACAAAGAAGGCTGAGTGCTGAAGAATTGATACTTTCGAACTATAGTGCTGGAGAAGACTCTTGAGCATCCCTTGGACTGCAAGGAGAAGAAATCTGTCCATCCTAAAGGAAATCAACCCTGAATATTCATTGGAAGGACTGAGGCTGAAGCTGAACCTCTAATACTTTGGCTACCTGATATGAAGAGCCGACTCATTGGAAAAGACCCTGATGCTGGGAAGGATTGAGGGCAAGCGGAGAAGGGGACGACAGAGGATGAGATGGTTGGATAGCAACACTGACTCAATGGACACGAGTTTGAGTAAACCCTGGTGGAAAGTGGAGGACAGAGGAGCCTGGCCTGCTGCCGTCCATGGGGCTGCAAAGAGTCGGACAGGACTGAGTGACTCAACAACAACAAAAGCTGGTGATAGTAACCTTCCCGCCTTTTGGTTAGTTAGTAGGAGACAACCAAGGAAGAAGACGGGGGGAAAGGCTACAAGGTACGAGTGAATAAAAGGAGACAAAGGGCAGTGGAGGTGAGCTGGTGGTGTTGGTGCTGTGGGTGGCAGAGAGGGTGGCACCCTGGTGATGCTCACTGGGGCAGTGGCAATCCTGGTGGGCCTTACGGTGGTGGTTTGTCTGCTGCTAGGGCTCAGAAGTAAGGGGGTAGGTTGAAAGCTGCTTAAAGATTTGTTTTGACACTTAGCCTGAGCTGGTTATTTCTGCTCACCCCTTTAATTCTATGATGAACCTCCCTCTGCAGTAAGTGAAGATGCTTCTTTCTGGCCCAGCAAACCCCACACAACTCAGTCAGGCTGCAAGGTTGAGACCTGGACCCCTGTCCTTTCCACTTGGGGAAACTAATGAGAAAACAGGTTAGTATCAAAGGGCCTTTCTTCACTGATCGCAATAGACTTTCCATTGAGAAATTCCCTCTCACACGCGTGCAGAACAGTCCAGTTCCTCTCAAATGAAGTGTCGTTTTTTTGACTTGGCAAGGGCATGGTGTACTCTGAGCCACTTACTGTCTTGTGTCAACAATAAAACAAAACAACACAAACAATTGACATTCGGCCTTGGTGACTCTGATCTCAGGTTTCTGCCCACCACCTGATCAAGCTCTGAAGTCTTGCTTCACATAATCCTTAGATAAATACATTATTTCCTCTTAAGAGAAACCCATCAACCTAATGAATTATAGTAAAGTAATTTTTGCTTACACACTTGCCAAATGTTAAATGCTCATAAGCTATATTCTGAACAACGCAGGTGCCATTAGACTTAGAGTTGTTATAGTAATTTTATCATCTCTCCTAGTTCATAATTGTTTGTCTTTACTTAAAAATAATTTACACAGGGACTTCCCTGGTGGTCCAGTAGTTAAGATTCCTTGCTTCTACCGTAAGGGGCACAGGTTTGATCCTGGTTGGGGAACAAAGATCCCACATGCTGTGTGGTACTGCCCCTAAATAATAAAAGCTTAAAATAATTTACGCATTGCTGAGAGCTTAAATTTTATATTTTCTGAAGGGAAGGAAAGCATAATCAGTTGTGTATCTCCTCGTTTCTGTTTATAGACCATCTCACAAAATATCTAGATCTGAAACTCTACGAGATTGATGATAGGAAAATTATGCTATCGGAAATTGAAACTAATGTGTTTAAGTGAGTGTTTTATATGAAGTGCTCATACACTTTTTGATTCATAGTTAACAGCTGGTAAATATCAGTACCTTTTGAATATTTGCTAGCACCTTAGATTGATGATTGTAACTCATACTATGTACAGAAATTGTGTTTTCTTCATTTTGAAAGCAATTTTTTTTTTCTTTGCGATCCACTGAATATTGAGAGTGTGTCATGATGTGACTTAAACATGATGCAACCTGGTGGGGGAAGGAATTATGTGGTGTTAAAGAAGGTCGGGTCGAATGGAATGTTCCTAGTTCCTGAAGGAAAGGAGATATTGCCTTTTATTGGTTTACAAGTCATGTTTCAAGTGTTTTCTTTGAGGCTAGGAGTTAGGTCATCCCTTTGCTATACACTTAATAATTTGCTAATTCAGCCCCCAAGCTTCTAAGTAGTATTTAGACAATCTTATTTGTCTCCAGTCCCCATTATAAAGTGAGTCGTATGCTTACTCTCCAGGTGCATCACGGATATCAAGGCATATGTATTTGCTGGGGGCTTATTTTAGCAAGAAATGCACAAAATCATTAAGACATAGCCCCTGCCTTCATAGACATGACTATCGAGCCTTAGAGACAAAGTGAAAGAAAATATAAAATTTCTTTTCGTTGTTCCCCGGGGATTGGATTGGATATAGATACAGATGCAGCCGCTACTTTTGTGAGAATGTTGAGTGCACATCCAGCTCCCTGCACAGTCTAGCCGTACTCCTTCTCAGCCTAGACCCCTTGAAGCTGTATGTTGGGTTTGAGAAGACAACCTTTCCAGATAAAGCAAGATCGTTCTTTGTTGTCAGTATAAACACAGCCGGCCTCCCAAACCAGAAGTTTCCAATAAGCACTCAAGGTCCACTCAAGGTACAAGAATGAGAAGTGAAATTGGATCACAAGCTGTGGGTTGAGCTTTTGGGTCTTGAGTTGTGCGTAGTGATTAGTTTCTGAAAAACCTTCTGCTCCCTCAGCTGTAGCATACGTTGGTCTTCTCTGGGTTCCATTGGAGTTATGGTCTCCAATGAGGCAACTCAGTTTCTGATAAGGTAGTACGTGGTGGGTGGGGGTCAGGAAGCAGGAGCAGAGGATGTCCCCTTGAACTATGAGATAAGAAAACAAACAAACCCATGTGAGGCAGGAATGACATTTGTTCCGATGCCTAATTTTAGAAGCAGAACGTGAAGAGAAGAGTTGGAACACACATGGGCAGCTCCAATAAAATGTTGAGGTGGAGGGTCCTTGCTCTTACTCTGAATGTAGACTGTAGGACTGACATGCATGCGGTTTTGCAAACAGGTAACTGCTGATAGATTATTATTTTCTACTAGAAGGTCTGAGATCATCTGGCTGGGTCTCTGTGAATAAGGACACAGATTTGGTAGGAACTGAAAAGTAACTTTCCTGCATTAACCATGTAGGAAGCAACTAGGAGGGGGAAGTAGAAACCACCCCCCCACCCAGATTGAATCTTCATGGTGCTCTGTAATTAGGGGCCCGGATGGGGTGTCTGAACATTGAAAGGAAACTGGAAGACTGAAGACTATCTAGACAAGGATGGCAGATCCATGGTATAAAGGCCACTCTCTTTTTTTCCCATGTCATGTCACATGTCACCTGTGAACCATGGCATTTTTTTTCCTGCTAAGATTTTCAGTTCTTTAATGTTGAGATCTACAAAATTAGGAAGATCATCTCACCCTGTGTGAGTTCTCATTTCATACTTTTGGTTGTAATAAACTAGAAGTCACAAGACATCAAGAAACTGATATAATTGAAAAGGTTTCACTTCCTCTTTATTCTAATTTATGGTGGTGGTCATGAAGTCTCTTAAAGTGAAGTTGATGTTGGTAATTCATTCTGGTTGAGGGACTGGTCAGAGTTTTTTGTTTGTTTGTTTTTACATAATGAGATTACGGTTAATTTTCAGAGATAGACTCACACTAACCAAGATTTCAGAAATTAACATGCGTACTCAATTGCTCAGTTATGTCTGACTCTTTGTGACCCCCATGGATTGTAGCCCACCAGGCTCCTCTGTCCATGCAATTTCCTAGGCAAGAATACTGGAGTGAGTTGCCATTTCCTCCTCCTGGGAATCTTTCCAACCCAGGGATTGAACCTGCCTCTCCTGCATTGGCAGGCAGGTACTTTACCACTGAGCCACCTGGGAAGGTCACTTAGGAAACTAATATTGTGTTATAATAAGAAATATACTTGGTCTCTGCTCCCAGTTCTCAGCACTGTTTGAGTTTATACTAATGTGGTGACTTAAGACACATCCCCTGGATAGCCTGGGATGGGGCAGGTCATCAGAAATATCGAGTGATGAGTGAGTTGAGACTTTCAGCCCCACAGCCACAGCCTCTAGGAAGGGGAGTGGGATGGATACTGGAGTTTAAATCTCTACAAAAGCTCTCATACAGTGAGATTTGATGAGCTTCCAGGTCGGTAAACACTTGGTGGTTCTGAGCAGGTGGTGCACCTGGAGAGACCCTGGAAACTCCATGCTCCTCCCCCCATACCTTGCTCCAAGCATCTCTCCCAGCTGGCTCTGCCTGAATTGTATGCTTCTAGAATAAATCAGTAAACATAAGTAAATGTTTCCCTGAGTTCTGTTAGCCATTCTAGCAAATTATTGAACCAGAAAAGGAGGTCAGGGGAACCTGATTTATAGGTGGTTGGTCAGAAATGCAGGTGACAACCTGACTTGCAATAGGCCTCTGAAGTGGGGGATGGGTGTGGGTAGGAAGGGTGGTGGGGCAGCCTTCTGAGGCTGAGTCCTTAACCTGTGGGATCTGCTATAATCTCCAGGTAAATAGATGGTGTCAGAATTGAATTTGTAGGACATCAGTTTGTGTCTGCTGAGACTGGGGAGTTGCCTTAAGTAGGGAAAGCCGCCACATAGGAGAGAAATAGTGTTTCCTTTATGGATAGATAAACAGAAATGCCACTCTACTTAAACTCAGTGAGGACTATCTTTGCATTAGCCTGACCTGATTCTTATCTACCTGAGAAGTAGAATCATGATGAGAAAGTTTCTGGAGAATTATGGAACCGAGGGCTTCCTTGATGGCTCAGATGGTAAAGAATCCACCTGCAAGGCAGGAGACCTGGTTTCGATTCCTGGGTCAGGAAGATCCCCTGGAGGAGGGCATGGCAACCCACTCCAGTATTCTTGCCTGGAGGATCCCACGGACAGAGGAGCCTGGTGGGCTGCAGTCCCTGGGGTCGCAAAGAGTTGGACATGACTAAGCAACTAAGCACAGCATGGAAACGGAAGTAAAAGAATCAGTTGCATGAATTCCTTTACTTATTTAATGTTTCGATCATTCTACACTGAAGACAGTATCTGCTCTCTTAGGGCCTACATGGCGAGAAGGTGGCTGATGGTCAACAAGGATATGATGAATAAACATGGTCATTTCAAATAATATTTAATTGATATGAAGAGTATAAAACAGGATGTTGTGGTAGTGAGTCAAACGTTTAATTGATTCCTGCTCTATTAGTGGACTGGCCTTTCTGCAGCTGGTAAACTCCTGACACCAGAAGCAGAATGACTAAGACCTTGGGCGGGACATGCCTTCTCCCTTGGATGGTGCACTTACTGGACTGCCAAACCATGCCTCAGTGAGTCTACCACTCACAGCCCCTTTAGACAGATCAGCAGTTCTTGCTGCTAGGGAGCAGCGCGAAGTCCTGTTTAAGAGCAGGAACCCTGTGGTCAGAACAGACCTGTAGTGGCACCCTGATTGTGCCACTTGTAGACATTCAACAAATGTCCACTGAGCTTATGTTATGTACCAAGTGCTGTGCTGGTGCTAAAGACAGGCCATGAACAAATAAATATGAAACATGATATCTTTGGACACCCATGTTCACAGCAGTATTATTCACACTAGCCCAAAGGTGAAGCATCGCAAGTGTCCACTGATGGATGAACAGTTACACCAAGGGTGCCATAAACACAATGGCATATTATTCAGCCTTAAAAAAGGAAGGAAATTCTGATACATGCTACAGTGTGGATGGAGCTTGAGAACACTATGCTAAGTGAAATAAGCCAGCCCCAGAGGGACAAATACTGTGTGATTTCACTTATAGAAGGCACCTAGAAGAACTCACATCAGGTTCACACAAGTTCATAGAGATAGAAAGAAGGGTGTTTGCTGTAATCAGGAGAGATGGGAGCTGGTGTTTAATGGGCACCCAGTCTCAGTTTTGCAAGATGAAAGGAATTCTGCGGGTGGATAGTGGTGATGGTGGCACCACAGTGTGACTGTATTTGTAAAGTGAAAGTGTGTTTAGTTGTGTCCAACTCTTCGTGACCCCATGGACTGTAGCCCACCAGGCTGAATTGTACACTTAAAAATCATTAAAATGGTCAATTTTCTATTATGTGTATTTTACGACTGGTGCTACTATAAAAACAACATAAATCCCAAAGGTGTGATGAACACTAAGAAGAATAAAGCAGGTACTGGGGATTGAGAGTGGCCTGGGGTGGTTGCTATTTTGGGAAGGATGGTTTAGGCACAGCCTCTCTTAGGACGTGACAGAAGAGACCCAAAGGAAATGAGGGGACAGGCCGTGAGGATGTTTGAGAGAACATTCCAGGCAGAGGGAAGAGCAGGTGCAGAGAACCCGAGCTGGGAGCATGCTTGGTGTGTTCGAGATTCAGCCAGGAGGTCCTAGACCAGAGTGGAGTGGGTGGGGTGAGCAGACAGGAAATAGGGTTTGAGAGGGAGACCGAGACCAGAGCAGGTCGCATCCTGTCACTGTGGTAAGGACCTCAGATTGTTCTCCAAGTCGATTATGAAGTCACTGAAGGGTTTTAAAGATGTTTTTTGATTTTTGCATTTATTTTATTTTTTAGTTTTGGCTGCACTGGGTCTTCATTGCTACACGTGGGCTTTCTCTAGCCTCGTGTGGGGCATAGCCTTCTCACTGCAGTGGCTTCTCTCACTGTGGAGCATGGGGTCTAGGGCACTCGGGCTTCAGTAGTGGTGGCACATGGGCTCAGTAGTTGCGGTGCGCGGGCTTAGCTGCCCCACGGCATGTTGTATCTTCCTGGACCAGGGATCGAACCCGGGTCCCCTGAATTGGCAGGCAGATTCTTAACCCACTGGACCACCAGGGAAGGCCGCTGGAGGGTTTTGGTTGCAGGGGTGACATGGCCTCAGTTATTATGTTAAAGGGATCACCTGGGCTCCCTGGCGAGGAACAGACTTCAGGGGACCAAGAGTGGAGGCAGGATGATACCAACAGGGAAGCTGATGCAGCTAGAAAGCAAGTCAAGGTGAGATGAAAGGGCTTGGACTAGAGTGGTGTTGGTGGAGGCAGCGGGAGGTGACTTGATTTTTGCCTCTTATATATTGAAGGCAGCCCCCAGTGGGGTCGTAGTAGTAAGGCAGCCTGTAGGCAGCCCAGATGGCCATCTCCTCTGGTCTAACCGTCTCCCCACGGTGATGTCTTCACTGCCAATAAGATCGGTGCTCACTCAGCTTCCTCTCACCACCTCTGTTTCTCATCACCCGAAGGCACAGGGAACTCCCGGTCCCTGACACACGGTGCACCAGCCGTGGAGATCCGGGGTGCTGCTTCCAACTGTTCAACAACCTGCCTCCCTGCCGCTACTGCTCCCGCTCCAGGGGGTCAAGAGCCAACTGCTGTCAAGGTCCCTAGAAGGTCCCACCCATGTCTGACCTGACGCATCTTGAGCCCCGTCCCTTTGAGAAATGCTGGCCTTTGGGGTGTGGAGTTTGCAACCTGTAACTCCTTCTTCATCTTCCTTCTCTCATTCCTAGAGGGGCCCTCTCTCAGGGGGGACTCCCTGAGCCAGTTTGCCAGCTTTGCTGCTTGAAATGTTAAAGAAGGGGAGATAAAGGGATTTTGAAAAACCCTTTTCTCTCTTGACAAAGCCTCTGAATGAGTTTGATAATCTTATTATGGATGTTAAAGGCTGAACTTGAATCTTCCTTTTCCTTGGCATCCTTACTTGAACATCCTAATGTTCTCTGCCATACTTTCCCACTCAACTAGGATGCAGGTCATTTGCAGAGAAAGGCCAAAAAAAAAGCAGAGTGATAGATTTCAAGACATTATGCCTCTCATGTAATTGAACTTTAATAACCTGAAGCAGTTCCCATAAGTTTTCTGGGGCAAAGTGGCCTGTGCCCACGAGTGCTCTCCAGGGCCGCGGGGAGTGATGGTGACTGGTCTCCTCTGCCTGGTGCTGGGTTGGCGCCAGGCTCAGCCCTTTCCCTGACTGTTGGGTTGAGGACAGATTTGGAAGCTCTCCAGAGAAAATTGTCAAGGCTAATCTGAAACAGGTTGTCACTGGCAGGCAGCAAAGCAGGAGGTGGGGAAATGGCAGCCATGCAGTCAGATGGAGGTTTCTGAAAGTTCAAGGGAGCCATGGTTACAAACACCGCCTGTAAAGTCAGGCCTTTGGGTGCAGTGCGGGGACACTGGGCAGAAAGAGAAGGACCCCCAGACTCCTGTTGGAACCAGGTCAGTCCCCATTTTCGGGGCTGGACGGGCCTCTGGTCCCAGTGGGCTGGAAGTGATTTCAGAGGGTGGCGAGGTGCAGCAGTTGTGGGCTGTGGTATTTATTGCCCCTCATGAACTATGTGGTTAAATTCTGAGGTCCAGTTTCTTTCTTATAAACTTGTGCACGGGCTTCTCACTGCAGTGGCTTCTCCTGTTGCAGACCACGGGCTCTAGGCACACGGGCTTCCGTAGTTGCGGCTCAGGGACTTAGTTGGCTTGTGGCACGTGGAATCTTCCCGGACCAGGGATTGAACCTGTGTCCCCTGCACTGGCAGGCAGATTCCTAACCACTGAGCCACCAGGGAAGTTCAAGACTCAGTTTCTTTATCAGTAAAATAGAAACAGTATCGTAATCACCTCTGTCTTGCCAGTTTCACAGACCTTCTGATCACTGAGGTTGGGACATAGAAGGGGTGAGAGGCAGAAATTACCCAGAAGGCAGAGATGTCACGATTCAGTGTCCTGCCTGGGTTGATCGCCTGGGTCCAAGGGCTCAGTGGGCTGCTCTTTCCTTACCATGGGCAGGGGGACGTGGGAGAAGTAGAAAGCCCAGTGTTACGGTCCCTGGTGGGGTCGTCCGGGACTGCTGACTGCTCTTTCTTAGCGAAAGGCTTTTTAAATGCACAATGAGTGATTGTAGCCCCTAGGAATTCAGCATTTTTGAGCAGCTATGTACAGGATGCCAGCTGTAAAACATTGCCATGTTCATACTAGCACTCAAGACATGTGAAGAGAAGCGACTATATTATTGCTGGAATATTTCTCTATTGAGGAGAACCTTGCCATTCCCCTACGGAGCCTTCTGGAAGAAATTAGGATCATTTTTAAGAGGACTGCGTGAACACAGTGGGGCATTCATGCCTTTTATTTTATTCCCTATGCATTTACAACTGGAAAGTTTCATTATTCTGAAATTATTAAGTAGTTTGGGGGAAGGATTATTTATTTTTAAATTTATTTTTGAGAGCTCCTTTCCTTATTTCTTTTCATGTTTATAACATGTATTCTCTCGGAAGCCAATTTTTTTTTTTTTTTTTGGTGCCAGTTTGTATGTCTAAAAATCCTTGGCCTGAGTATGAGAGGCTGACCTTTAACTTCAGAGGAGGAGGAAGTGCGGTTCAGGGCAGCTGGGGAGGGCGAGAGGGAGGGCAGAATGAGTCAGAGGCTTTGCAACGCACTCCCAACCCTCCCCTCCACCCCCAGGCGAGAGCCAAGCTGTCCATCCAATGCTCAATTGGAAAAAGGAATCCCGTAGAAGTGACCGCTGTGGTGATGACAGCGTGAGTGGTTCCTCTTTTGAAGTCTTAACGCTCCCAGAGCTGTGGGATCAACAGTCAGCTTTTGCTGTCCTCCCTTCACCACTGACCAGCTGTGAGGAACTGGGTGTTTTCTCTCCAGGACAGAGGAAGGGCCGTGACTGCGAAGGAGCATCGGCCTTAGGAGTGAGCAGGGAGGCCCAGAGGTCGAGGAACGGACCACGTTTCAGGCTGGGCCCCGGGTTCTCGGGGACCTGGAACCGTGACTTCAGTTGTTGGCAACTGCGTCTCCAGAAGAAGCAGGGGGCACTGTGTTATCGTCTGAGAACCGTGGTGTCCTGTCTGAGTAGACCGGCCATGTCCATTCAGCAGCCTGTGGGCACGCTCTACCAGGGGGACCAGGCACCTGTCCACCTGTCACCTCTTCTATGAAATGGTTCCTGTCCAGCTTGAAACGGACGTGGGAGCCCCCTGCTTCCACAGTTCTGAACTCCCAAGTCACATACCCACCGTCTTTCCTTTTTGACTCCATAACAATGATTTTTGGGGATTATTTCCTCATCCTCTGCAATGGCAAGCCAGCAAATAAGGAGTGATTATGTGTAAGCCAGGTCCTAGGCACACAGATGAAGAGAGAGGGAGAGAGAGAGAAGGAAAAAGAGGAGAGAGAGAGAGAAATCTTCCTTTAGGGTCTTACAAAATATTTGGATTCTTTCCCCCAAATGCCACTAAAACTCTTCCCACCTGGGTTATACACAACCTCCTAATCACCAGTTCCAGAAAACACTGCCCACAGCCTTCACTGATCTGGAAGAATCAAGCTCATGTTTGGACATCTTCTCTTGAGGTCCCAGGATACCACTCTGCCTTGGCTCCCCTGTCAATCTCTCAACTACGTCTTGGGGTCCACTGTTCTTTACATCTGTCTTGTGAGTGAAGCTGCTGTTTCTCAGAGTTCTACTTTTTTGGTCTTCTTCTCACTCCCCCCTTTTTTTCTTTTATTTTCCTCAGCAATTTCATCTTATTCCAGAGCGTGTAATTCTACATTTTATTAGGCTTCCCAAGTGCGCTGATTCCCAAGCTGTTTTGAGAATCTCTGGACTTCTTAATCCCTCTGGTTCTTAGCTTCCCTATCTATAATGTAGAGACAGTCATGGTACTTGCCTCATTGGACTGTCATCAGGATGAAGTGGGTTCATATATGAAAAGCACTTTAGCGGTACCATGCTCATAGTCAGGTGTCAGAGAAGACCCTTAAGAGTCTCTTGGACTGCAAGGAGATCAAAGTGGTCCATCCTAAAGGAGATTAGTCTTGGGTGTCCATTGGAAGGACTGATGCTAAAGCTGAAACTCCAATACTTTGGCCACCTGATGCGAAGAGCTGACTCATTTAGAAAGACCCTGATGCTGGGAAAGACTGAAGGTAGGAGGAGAAGGGGATGGCAGAGGATGAGATGGCTGGATGGCATCACCGACTCAGTGGCCATGAGTTTGGGTAAACTCTGGGAGTTGGTGATGGACAGGGAGGCCTGGCATGCTGCGGTCCATGGGGCCTCAGCGAGTCAGACATGACTGAGCGACGGAACTGAACTGAACGTGTCAGTTGTTTAGTTCAGGACCAAAAAGAAATGGGCAGAAAACAAAAGCCTCAGGAATATGTCCTTTTAGGACTCAGAGGAGGAACAGAAACCAATGGAAGCAGAAGAAACAATTGGAGAGATAGTAGGGAAACCCGGGGAAGTTCTCTATCACGGAAAAGAGGAGGAGATGAGAGAGATCAGGAGCTGAAACAAATGCAGTCTCAGGAGAAACTGTTGACTTTGAGGATTAAGAAGCCATAGGAGGGCATGTTTATAGAAGGGCAGTTGGAGAAGCCAGATTCCTTCTTTAAAGCTCGGGGCCCAAGAATATATGAAGCTCGTTTGTACAGCATCCAACAAAACTTCTGATGCATTACAGGCTATAAATAAATGCACTTTGATGCATTTTATAAATTGAAAGTACTTTGGGGATTACTTGGCTGTGTCTAAAGAGATTGGGTCATTTACTGATCTTCAAAACTGTGTGGAGGCTGGAGCTACTTAGTCTACGATGAGAGGAAGAGGATATTGGGGTGGTGGGGATGGGGCAAGCATCTTGGCCCACATGATTAAATTGTCACCCACCAATGAAGGAGTTAAGCCCATCTCGATTCAGGGATGTGTATGTGCCTCTAGTTGCCCTTTGATTTGTACATGCTCCATGACTCAGTTCCAGCCCTTGCCTGCAACAATAATTTTGTCTTTGGGATTCTGTGTTGGTCTCTATGTGCCCCAACTGTGGTGATGCTTTTCTGTAGTTTGATGTCCTCAGAGCTATGCATGAAAGTCCCTCAAAATATTTCTCCATTTCATGGTTACCTGCCTCTTTTGGGAAAATGCGGGGGGGGGGGGGTATTGGAGGGAGAAGGAGAAATCAAACTTAAAGAATGCCCACTATTTTATTTTTTAATTAAAAAATTAAAAAAAATTTTTTTGGCCACACTATTAGGGGCTTTTTAGTTCTTCTTCACTTTCTGCCATAAGGGTGGTGTCATCTGCATATCTGAGGTTATTGATATTTCTTCCGGCAATCTTGATTCCAGCTTGTGCTTCCTCCAGCCCAGCGTTTCTCATGATGTACTCTGCATGTAAGTTAAATACGTAGGATGACAATATACAGCCTTGATGTACTCCTTTTCCTATTTGGAACCAGTCTGTTGTTCCACGTCCAGTTCTAACTGTTGCTTCCTGACCTGCATACAGATTTCTCAAGAGGCAGGTCAGGTAGTCTGGTATTCCCATCTCTTTAAGAGTTTTCCACAGTTTATTGTGAACCACACAGTCAAAGGCTTTGGTGTAGTCGATAAAGCAGAAACAGATATTTTTCTGGAACTGAAAGAGGAGAGTGAAAAAATTGGCTTAAAGCTCAACATTCAGAAAACTAAGATAATTGCATCTGGTCCCATCACTTCATGGCAAATAGATGGGGAAACAGTGGAAACAGTAGCTGATTTTATTTTTCTGGGCTCCAAAATCACTGCAGATGGTGATTGCAGCGGTGAAATTAAAAGATGCTTACTCCTTAGAAGGAAAATTATGACCAACCTAGACAGCATATTAAAAAGCAGAGACATTACTTTGCCAACAAAGGTCTGTCTAGTCAAGGCTATGGTTTTTCCAGTGGTCATATATGGATGTGAGAGTTGGACTGTAAAGAAAGCTCAGTGCTGAAGAATTGATGCTTTTGAATTGTGGTGTTGGAGAAGACTCTTGAGAGTCCCTTGGACTGCCAGGAGATCCAACCAGTCCATTGTAAAGGAGATCAGTCCTGGGTGTTCATTGGAAGGACTGATGTTGAAGCTGAAACTCCAATACTTTGGCCACCTGATGCAAAGAGCTGACTCATTTGAAAACATCCTAATGCTGGGAAGGATTGAGGGCAGGAGAAGAAGGAGATGACAGAGGATGAGATGGTTGGATGGCATCACCAACTCAATGGACATGGGTTTGGGTGGACTCAGGGAGTTGGTGATGGACAGGGGGGCCAGCATGCTGCTGTTCATGGGGGTCACAAAGAGTCAGACACGACTGAGCGACTGAACTGAACTGAACTGATGAGGGGCAGGTAATCACTGGACTGCCAGGGAAGTCCCAAATACCCATTATTTAAAAACCTCACTTAGCAACTATTTATTGGGCATCTCTCGTTGCCAGGCCTTTCATATGCCATATTATTCTTCCAAGAACCTTTCTGGGAGGTTATCATCCTGCCCAATTTACAGACGAGCTCTTCTGTTCACTCATTCCCCTGCAGGTGATTTCTAGAACTTTATGATGGGTAGGGCTTTCTTTTTCTTTTTTAGCATCACATATGTTTGATTTAGAGTTGACCTATGAATAACAAAGTTCTTCAAGGCTCTGGATGTAACATCCTCAGTGAGTCCTGGAGCTATGGCTACATCTGGGATTTGGACATCATCTAGAGACCAAACTAAAAGCAGGACCAGCTCCTTGTGTATTTGGCTTCCAGTCAAGGGCTCCAGTTGTCTCTATACCTGGTTTCTTGATGTAGAAATATAGGACTTGGAACACTGGCTCAAACTGTCACCCATTTTGCACTCAATCTTTCAACAAAAGTGTGACAAACTCTCACTCTGCCAAACACTGGGATTGCAGGATTAAATAATCTTTTGTCTTTGCCCTCAAGGAGTTTGTTCATTGCAGAGCAAGCCCAAGATCAGAAAGTAGGTCATTCTCAGCCAAGTCAACATCAGTGATCAAATACCTAGTACTACTTTGTTGTGTAAGCTGTGGTTTCTGTGCAATTATGTTCTGTGGTTATCCTTATAATATTTCCTCCATTTGTTTCATATGACATCACCTCCCAGGAGGTGTAAGTACCTTGAGAGCTGGGACTCTGTCTCATATGACTTTGTATCTGCACCAACTGGCACAGTCTCTGGCATATAATCTGTGTTCACTGGATGCTCGTTGAATTGATTGATGAAGTATAAGGACTTTTTGTTAATTAGTAGTAGTATTCCTGTATATCAAACATGAGGCTCTAAGACTGACTTAGTAAATTTAGAATATGCTACAATTCAGATTTTTTGATCTTGAAATGTTAGCCTTATAAAATAATTTTCTCATTTCATTTTTGACCTTTAGTGTACAGAGGTAAATTTAGTATACTTCTTGAGTCGTGTTTCACCAGAATTATCATTCTGTGCAAGGTCCCTCTCTTTGTTCTATTTTGTTTTTTCCCTCTTACTTTTCTCATTTCCTGTACCTGCCCCCTGACACCCACTCTAGCTTGTTGTCTGAGTCCTTACATATGCATGTATTAATATTTTTGATGAGTAAATAGTGTCTGGATTATGCATGTGTGGTACTTAATTCCCAGCATTTAGAGATTTTCTGTTATTGATTAAAGAATGTACACAGTAAGATTTCAATCCTTTCAGATTTACCAAGGCTTGCTTTTTGAACTAGCATATTTTGCTAAATTTCCCATGTATATTTCAAGAGTATGTATTCTGCAGCTGTTGGATTCAGTGTTTAATATTTCTCAATTAGGTCAAGGCTATTAATTGTGTCATTCAAATTTTGAATATTTTTATTGATTTTGTCTGGTTGGAGAAATGTGTTACAATCTACAATGATTATGAAATTCTATTTTTTTGTTTTAGTTTTTTTCCGTTTGCTTTATATATTTTGAGACTATGATGTTAAGTGCTTAGAAATTTAGAACTGCTATATCTTCCTAGGAGCTGGAAGCTTTTATGATCATGAAATAGCTCTATTTCTCTTAAGTGCTTCTAAGTCTCTATTCTCTAATAGTGATGTAGCTACGTTAGTTTTCTTGAGGTTAGTGTTTGCGTAGTATGTATTTTTCATCATTTTAAGTGTTGTATCTTAACACTTATATTTCTATATATTTAAAGTGAGCCTTTTGTAAGCAGCCTATAATTGGGCTTTGTTTTGATTTTTCAGTATTTCAATTGAAGTGTTTAGTCATGTTGCATTTAATATAATTACAATATGCTTGAGAGAAGAAATATCATCTTCCCATTTACTTTCAGTGTGTTTTGCCTTTCTGTGGTTTCTTATCTCTCTTTGTTTGCCTTCTGTTTCATATAAGTTCTTTTTAAGGAAAATATTCCTTTCTTCTGTTAGCTTATACATGCTTTTACTAATATTAACGCTTACTCTGGAGATAGCAACATTCTTGACTATGTAAAATCTAACCTAAGTTCATATTGTTACCATTGCCTAGACACAATAAACCTCAGAACATTTTAACTCCCGTTAGCCCCACTTTCAACTTATTTACTATTTGTCATGTATTTTAATTTTATATGTATTTTAAACCCCACAAGACCATTACATAATGTTTCACTGTTTATTTAGATACTTATGTTTGTTATGATTTATGTAAATTGTTGTTTATAAAGTTACCATTTGTGCTGCTTTTTATTCTTCCCTGCATTTCTAAACTTTTATCTAGGATCATTTTCCTTTGGTCTAAAGAGAAGATTTTAGTATTCTCATTAGATTTGATATGCTGTTAATATTCTCAGTTTTTGTTTGAAAATATGTTTACTTAAGCTTTATCTTTGAGGGATTTTTGCTGAATATAGAATTCTAGATTGGGAATTATTTTCTTTCAATACTTTAAAGATACTATTTCAAAGTCTTCAGGATTCCATTGTCTCTGGATTCCATTGTTTCTGCTGAGAAGTATTGTGTCAACAATTTATTCTTTTCCTCGGGCTGCTTTTAAGATATGTCTTTGCTTTTTAAGTAGTTTCATGATGTGCAAAGATGTAATTTTCTTTGGTATTTGTTTGTGGTGTTTGTAGTATTTACTGAGAGAGTAGCTTGATATCTCTTGTCACTTTTGGGGAATTCTCAGCTATTCTCATCTTCCCTGAGAGTCTATCTACATTTAGGTCATTTTCTTGTACATGTTTCCTACACACCTATACTTCTTTACATTCTTCTCTATTTTCTTCCTTTTGCCTTTTCTTGCTTCAGTTTAAATATTTTCTTCTAATATCATCTAGTCCACAAATTCTCTTTTGAGATAATTTCAGTTATTGAACTTTTCATTTCATTTGATTAAAAATAAACCTTCCAAGTTTTGGCTGAGCTCTTGGCCCACATTCTCTCTCTCTTTTAAGCTCTGAAAACATACTAAGCATAGTTATTCTAAAGTCAGGGCTTGATGACTCCATTATCTGAATTTCCTCTTGGCCAGTTACTATTTTTCAGTTTAGTTCATTGGCAAGCCCCTGATGTAGGCAGTGCTGGCCTGAGAGAGGCTGTTTCTGTCTAGATGAGAATTCTGTGTTCTTCATTTGCACTTAATGTCCTGGTCCAGATGCAGACAGGGAGCTGGTGAGCTTCCCAGAGGAGCCCCGACTCTGTCAGATTTAACAGTGCTTAAGAAGCACTAAGAGCAGGAATTTAAGAATTCTTATTAAGTGCTACAAGTTATGCATAGAATCAAGAGTGAAGTGATTTTAAGAAAGTCTTTTATCTGCCCTTCATATCACACTTCAGGTCTATAACAATAGCAATGACAACTAACATTTATAAGAACTGAATTTGTACCAGACAATGTGCTAAGTGTTTGTCTGCATTATCTCTTCAAGACACACAAAAATCATGAGCCAGTCACAGTTATTAATCCTATTAGACAGATGCACGCCCAAGGATTAGTCCGAGACTGACTTGTCCTGGGGTCACACAGAAGCAAGCGGCCAAGTTATCTGACTGACTGTGGACACCTGTGCTGAACAGCTACCTGTATTGTGGCTCAGACCTCAGGCCCTTTTGTTTTGAAGAGTGAACTTTTAGTATTCTCCATGAGAAGACGTGCTCTTGTACCTTTTCTGAGTTGCTTCCTTAATAGGCCTTTATTAGCTTCTGGTTCTTGAGGGATTTAGTGTTAAAAAAGCAGCCAAGGTAATGGAGAGGGAGAGACATTTAACAGGCTTCCTTTCTTCTGCTGCCACTATTGGCATTTTGCTCCTGGGCCTGTTTCATTTTCCCTTGGCAATGAGCTCGAATACATCAGTGGGAATGGACTCCGCCATGCAGCTACCCCAGGTCAGTGGGTAAAATGGCCAGAACTTGGCAGCCGTGGGGGACAAACGGAGACGCAGGTGGCCTTCAGAAGCTCAGCTATACAATTGGCTTCTCTGAGCACCCCCAGTGTGAGCGAAAATACAAGTTTCACTTAGATTTTCTTTTGCCCTTTTGGTGTTTGGTATTTTCCTCATCCAGGTCTGATGATCCCAGCCTAGTGTTTTCTCTGCACTTTGCTGATTCACGCTATTTCTTTCTGAAGTGGATGAAGCTCAGTGTTTCCAGCCTGGCACCTTTCCTATTTCTCTTAAGCCAGGTATGTTTATAGAAAGGTGGAATCATGTGCTTCTTATTCCTATGAGATTTACCTTTGTGGACTTCCCAGATATCTTGAGGAAGCTGGCGGGACCATTCCACACATTTTCTCTTTGAACTGAGAAGTTGTATTTAGTACAAATGAGATGGCACAGTTACTGGAGGCAGAGTGGGGCTGAACGAGTGAGTGGGGATATTGCAAGGTTTATTCTGTAAAGCTGGCCCTAAACCTGAAGTGACCCCTCCTGACACCTGGCGCTTACTTGGGGACGTTTGAAGGATGCTCCTTGCAGGGCCTGAAGCCAGGCATGAGAACAGAGGAAAAGAGAAAATAAACCCAACTTTATCACCTAAGACCTGGAACTCAGAAAAACTTTGACTCCAATTTGTGACGAAGTCAGAATGGATTCTTTTGCTCATATCTGCACAACCTTCTCCTTTCAAAGGAGAGAGGGGGAAAAAGTCCATTTGTATCTTTCTTTTTTTAAAGATTCTGCAAATAAACATTATTGAATGATATCTGTCTCTCTCTGTCTGACTTGCTTCACTTATGATAATCTTTAGGTTCATTCCTGTTGCTGCAAATGGTGGTAACGAGGGGGTGGGGAACTGGGGGAAGTCAGGGGGAGGGAGAGATTGGAGTATGGGATATACAGGTATACACTGGTATATTTAAAATAAAGAACAAACAAGGACCTACTGTGTAGCATAGGAAACATTATTCAATAGTCTGTAACAACCTAAATTGGAAAATAACTTGAAAAAGAATAGATTCATGCATATGTATAATTTTATTGATTGTACACCTGAAACTAACACAACATTGCTGATAACTATGCTCTAATGTGATGTTTTGTTGTGGTTGTTTAGTCACTAAGTCATGTCAGTCTTTTTGGCGACCCTATGGGCTATAGCCTGTCAGGCCCCTCTGTCCGTGGGATTCTCCAAGTGAGAATACTGGAGTGGGTTGCCATTTCCTTCTCCAGGGGATCTTCCTGGACGGAGGATCAAACCCACGTCTCCTGCATTTGCAGGTGGATTCTTTACCACCGAGCCACCTGGGAAACTCAGTACTCCAATATGAAATTTTTTAAAAATGAAAAAACATAGAAGATAAAAGATAAAAGAGTCTCAGTGAGGTGATGTCATCTTGATTTCCTTTGCAACTGAAAATCTCAGTCTTTTTTCATGAACCAGGTGCCAACCTATCAAAACTCTAGAAACGGCAAGATGACATCTTCTCTCAGTTACAAGGGTGAAGTTAGGGGAGACTTGTTCGTACCATTTCTCCTGATAGGTTTTCAAGTCACACACACCACCTAGGGTAATAAAGATAAGGCTTGAGTTCTGCCAGGCTGTTTTCTCAAAGTCATTGACTTTCAGGTTGTGCTGGCTGAGCCTTGCCTGCAGGCCAAGCTTGGCTGATTGTCTTGCTGGCTCACAAAAGACAGAAAGTAGGTTTCTTGGTGGGAGCAGAGGACAACCATCATCTCCCGGGGTGTGAGTGCAGAGGACATGAATAGAAGTGGTTTTCTGTGGAATCCTTATGATTGGGTTTTTTGCTTTTATTTTTTGGTTTCCATGGTAAGTCTTTTCAGAACACTAAGATAGCAGGGTCTTTACAAGCCCAGGAGAGGAGTGTGGATGAAGCATCAGCAGAGGCTGGAGAATTTACAAAGCAAGCTTGTGGGCAGTACTTCACTGGGTCCTCACAAAGGCCCTGTGACGAAGGTAAGGATTGTTATTCCCATTTTGCAGAAGAGAAACTGAGGCCCAAGGAGGGTAAGTGGCTTACTCCTGGCAACAGTCAGAATGTCACTCATCAGGGGGAGTCAAGCTTTTCCACAGGGGCTTTCCCAGGGCACTCGGCATCCCTTAGGTTCAAGGCTATCATGTCAGGGTCAACAGCAACCCTCACCGGGCAGATCTAATTGTGCAACCATGATTAGGTGAATTCTCAAGCGGGTGGGTACCTGCAGGGGGCTTTTGGGAATGTGTGTGGGCTTTTTAGTTCCAGTTGCTTGGGGTGGAGGGAGCCATCAATACGTGGAGACAGGAGCCAGGGCTGTCAAATGTCCTACAGGACCATCCCGCAGAATGAAGGCTTGTGCCCACAGTTGCAATAGCATCCCTCTTGAGAAACACAGAAGAGCATCTTTTTCTTCTCTTTAGAAAAATACTTACGGAATTTCAGCCATAAAAAGAGAGTGAAATAATGCCATTTGCAGCGACATGGATGGACCTAGAGATTGTCATACTGAGTGAAGCAAGTCAGACAGAAAGAGAAACAGACTCACCGACTTAGAGAACGAACTTGTGGCTGCTGGGGAAAGGATAGGGGATGGGACAGTTAGCGAGTTTGGGATGGACGGGTGCACACTGCTCTATTTAGAATGGATAACCAACAGGGGCCTACTCTGCAGCACAGGGAACTCTGCTCAATGTGTGGCAGCCTGGATGAGAGGGGAGTTTGGGGGAGAATGGATGCACATATATGTATGACTGGATCACTTTGCTATGCCCCTAAAGTATCACAACATTGCTAATCAGCTATACTCCAATATAAAATAAAAACTTAAAATGTACATATGGAGTTTATACGTATGATTCTATTTGAGATGAAGACGTTTCCCCTGCTGAAAGAAACCTTTGAAAATGACTGAGCTGGCTATCCTCCGGGGCACCTCCGGCTCGAATCACCCACTACTCTCTGCATCCTCGTTTCTGGAATTCCTCAGAGTACCACGGAGAGGGGCGGTGGCCTGCTCTTGCTGCTCTAAAATCCCCAGGTGGAACCATTTCAGCCTTTCCAGCCTAATACCGCAAAATGTTTGAGTGGCTTGAGCCCTGCGCAAAGGGACTGACCCTTGCTGACCTGAACTGCTCAGGTGAGGAACTGTAGGTCCTCCCCACTCACGAGAAAGAATCAAGCTGTCTAAAATCATGAGATCCAGCCACGCGCCAGGTTAGAGACGAGGTTGCCAGCACTCCTTGCTACCCTGCAGAGAAGACCTGGATGCCAGCATTCTCCATGGCCTTGGGAGCCGCTGTTTCGTGCAGCGTCAGATTTTCCCCGCTGAAAGTGTCGAAGTTGGGGGTGGCAGCAAGAGGGTGTCGCAGGCACCCGTCTGTCACAGCCAGAAGCTGGTGAGAGCTGAGCTGTGACAGTTTTTTTTCACAAACCCCCAAGAGCACTGCTGGCAGCATTTCAACCCTTCTCCGATTGTCCCGGCTGCAGGGTTTCCTTACATCTGCCTCCCCACAGGAACTGGGGGCCAATGGAGAAGCCTGGCATTCTCTTAGCAACTCCTGTTCCCACTCAGTGACAGAAAGAGGCTTCACTGTGGATAAGAGTGGAAAGAGAAAGGTCTGCAGCGTTGTGTCAGAATCCTATCAGATGTCACACAAGGGCCCTACAGTAATGCTGCTCACAAGAGGGTGGGCATGGTTATTTTCCATTACAGATGGGGAAACTGAGTCTTAAAAGGAAGACTTAAATCATCAAGACCACATAGCTTCAAGGCAGGACAACTAGATTACTCACTGAGGTCTTTGCTCATTGACTTGTGGATTATCTTTTGCTCTCTAGGGCCCCAGGAGGGCAGATATTTTCATCTGTCATGGCCCGACATGTTGTTAGATGCTTGATAAATATTTGACGCATGAAAAAGAATGAATGAAGATGGTGAATGGGTCTCACTGATGAGCAATCTAGAAGCTGTAAGGAGGAGTTTTAATCTAAGGGGCAGTAGCCACGGTCGGTTTCTGGAAAAAGAAATAGCTCCCTAGCTCTGACGTATATGGGCAGACACTGTGCTGGGTGCTTTCTATAGATACGTTTATCTCTGTGGATCCTCCCTACAGCCCTCGTCGTCATGTTTTACCGATGAAGAAGTTAAGGGTGTGTCCAAGTGCAGAGGCTTTGGATCGACACCTAGATCAGTCTGAGCCTCAGTGAGGACTCTTGATGTCTGTAGGATGTGTTGGGGAAGGAAGTTAGAGACTGGTGGAAAAGCAGAGAGGGGATGTGTGAGATGAAGGAGGTGAGATGTGATGCTGTGGAACAATCTTACGTCATCCACTGTCACCCTGCCACTGTGTCACCCCGTCTCCCTGTGATCAGGCCACATATCTGGGGAGGACCATGTGGGCTTGTTGCCAGTCAGTTGAAAGGAGGTTGGGACCAGTCTAGGCTGGAGGACAACTCTGCTAGGAAAAAAAAATGTGTTCAGGGCTTTTTAAAAATGTGATTTTAATCAGATTAGCAGTGTCATCTTTTGTAATCACGAACAAACCTGTACTTTTTTATGGCTCCAGCTTATTCTCAAGGTCCTTCCTGGCAGCACTCAGATCTGAGGGGGCCGTCTGGTCAACCTTAGGGAGCTCTTCAAGGGACAAGGGCATTGTCGACTAGAAAGGGAGAACTCTTAGGAACCCAGGAAACCTGGGCTGACGTCCTTATTCTGCAGACGTCATCCTTCTGAGTCCGATTCTTGAGGGCTGTGATGATTAACCCCTTTCTCCCAGGGTGTTGTAAGGGCTGAAGGAGATGATTTATACAAAGCACCTAGTACCTTACCTGGCACCAAGGAGGTACTACCTGGATGTGTGTGTCCTCGACTTTTTGTCTTTTTTTTTTTTTTTTATTTGAGTTCTTTGTAGACTGGTCAGAGGGAAGGTAGGAAAATGTAGAGGACAAGAGCTGAAAGTAGATGGACACCTAGGAAACGCTGAGAAATAGGGCTATAGATGACCCTCACTAGTGCCACTTGGTTATACAAACACACACTTAAAACTGGTACACGATGATAAAACAGTTTATAGGATGCTCTTTCTCTAAGGAATTCAAAGCACTTTTACGCATATGATCTCCACTATCCCAGAAGACTCCCTCAACAGGTGCTGTCATGTCCATTTTCAAGAGGGGACAGGAATCCTGGAAGCACCAAAGACCCATCTGGTCCCTGTATTTACTCCACTCTGCACTCAGCCCTGTCTTGAGGGCCAGCCAGCCAGCAAGGGCTGGCAGGAAAGTGGTGATACCTTCAGAGTGCCCTCGTGTACCCAAATCCTTGTAATCTTAAGCACCTTAATAAAGCCATGCTTTCTTATGGGGGAAAGTAGAGCTTTCCAGGAAAGTAATTTCCAGTTATTGGAAATTACTGGTACAGCAGTTTCATCTTATTAGCCTGCTCTGATAAAGCCTATGAGGGGGCTTGCTTCATTCCAGAGATTGAGGGGGCAAGTTCAGACATGACTGGTCAGTGTTAGCGGTTTTTGGCTCATCTGCAGAATCAAAATTATCTTGAACCATTGATTTTTTTTCTCTTCCCACTTCTTTTTTATTTTCTTCCCCTTTTCTGGAGGCAGATTGTTGATCCAGGACCATTTGGGACAGCTCTTGGGAGTGAGTTTGATTACCAAGTGGCACAGAGTTCAGAGCACAAACTTTCTCCAAACGGCAACTTTAGGCAGCCTTTGTGTGCTAAGTGATGAAGATGACTGTCGATTTGCCTTAGCATTGACCCTAACTGTGACAAATCCATCAAGAGGCCTCAATACATCTTCTACTCAGGATGTTGGATGAGGACCAGGGCTGTGTGCCGAGGTGTGTTTGGCTTGACTTCATCAGCCTATGTCCTAAAAACCAGAGGCGACAACTGTAGGAGGTGGATATTGGTATGTGATCCCTATTGCATCGTACCGGCCACACTTCCTGCAGCCATTCACATCCTTCACCTTAAACTGAAATGTTCAGCAAGCAGTTTAATAACAAATCATATCATGGAGTTTTAAATTCATTCCCTCAAAAAGCATTCCAATGCTGGGCGCTGAAGGTTTCCCAGGTGACACAGTGATAAAGAATCCGCCTGCCAATGCAGGAGACACGGGTTTGATCCCTGGGTCAGGAAGATCCCCTGGAGGAGGGCAAGGCCACCCACTCCAGTATTCTTGCCTGGGAAATCCCATGGACAGAGGAGCCTGGCAGGCTACAGTCCATGGGGTCACAAAAAAGTTGGTCATGACTTAGCGACTAAATGACAAGAACAACAACCAGGCGCTATAAGAGATGCACATGATATAACAATGAGGGCAGCACAGAGCAGATTCACAGATTTCCTCTTAGTCCTCAGAGCGATCTTAATGTGGTTAAACATACGTTGCTCCCACTTGTAGGCGAGGTGACTGAAGCTCTGGGAGATGACTAACATTCACTCAAAATCTCACATAGAGGCAATAGACAGAAACCAAACTCATGTCTTCTGAAAACCAATCATTTTAACAGTTAATGTTATTTAACATTTGCTATGTGCAAAGGCGCAGAGTTGTTTTATGTGTACAGGATTGCTTCTAACTCTTTAAAACAATCCTAGGAAGCAGGTGCTATTTTTATGGTGCCCAATTCACAGAAAAAATCCTATTTGCTCAAACAGAGGCACAGAAAGTTAAGTGACTTATCAGAGGAAGGAAGAGATGAAGCCAGGATCACATCCAGTGAGCCTGGCTGAGTCTTTGCTCACAGCCCACTCTGCTGCCAGCTACTGAGGGGACCCCATAGCCCTCTCTGAGTGGGGGGTGCCTTTGAGTTTCCTCTTGGGAGGAATGTATCGGGTGTTATCTATTCCCAGTCTCTCTGTTCCAGCATTTAATGGGAATCTGACATGTTCCAGGGGCACTTTTGGCCTGTCCACAGAAGTGGTCCTTTTTCAGGCTGTGATCAGTGCCCAGCCTGTGGGAGAGAGCTGACCCCGAGAGGGAGGGGTATGAAGTGTGAATTGGTTTGGTCAGAACTGCCTGGTCTGACAGGAGCCTCATGCTGCAGATGTGGTTTTCTTATGAATATTCAGTCCCAAAGGCTCTCCCCACACTGGGACTGTCAGCTCTGCCAGGAGCCCCTGCCCGCTCCTGATGTCCTTGAACAGAGGCTATTCATGGGTTTGGAGAAGCCCTTTCGGGAAGAACAATTTTGGGAATTTCTCTTGTGTGTGATTCTGCAGGGAGGCCCCCAGTCCAGGTGGCTGCTGGCTAGGGGAGGATGAGAGAGGGCAGGTGGGCATATGGGTGAGGGATGTCTCTGTCCCTCTCTGAGTGAGTAACTCAGTTTACTTATGATGTCGCAATTAGGCCATTTTTTCTGGTTTTATTCAAAGATAGGTATTATTCTGGGGGCTTGGGGAAAAGGCAGGGAGATGCAGAGGGCTTATTTATCTGAAGCTAAAGGAGCAGCCTTAATGTTTTGAATTTATTAGACCCAGGCTGTAGAATTGATGGGGCTTCCCTGGTGGCTCAGATGGTAAAGAATCTGCCTACAATGTGGGAGACCTGGGTTCAATCCGTGGGTTGGGAAGATGCCCTGGAGAAGGGAAAGGCTACCCACTTCAATATTCTGGTCTGGAGAATTCCATGGACTGTACAGTCCATGGGGTTGCAGAGAGTCGGACACGACTGAGCAACTGGTACCCCACATCTGTTGGTTTGCTTTGGCCAAGATAATCAAGCACTGCAAACTGGGAGGCTTAACCAGCAGAACTGTAGTTTCTCCTAATTCTGGAGGCTAGGATTCCAAGAGCAAGCTGTTGACGGGGTGGTTTCTCCTGAGGCCTCTCTCCTTGATGGGCAGACGGCTGTATTTTTAAACGACCTTCCCTCTCTGTGTGTTTGTGTTCGATTTTTCTCTTTTTAAAGGACACCAATATTATTGGGTTAAGACTTGCCCTTACAGCCTCATTTTACCTTAATTTCTATTTGTTAGGCTTTAAAAAGAAAATGATATCTTACTGTGCTATGATATTAGTGTTTTGGGTACAATTTCTCCTCTGTTCACCAATTTTCTATAATGTAGTTATATCTTTAACCTCTCCCCTGCCCCAATTACTTCCTTAAAGGCCCTATCCTTCAATATAGGCACATTGTGAGGTCCTGGGGGTTAGGAATTCAACATGTGAGTTTTGGAGGGATACAATTCAGCCCAGAGACTTCCCTGGTGGTTCTGATGGTAAAGAACCTGCCAGCCAGTGCAGGAGATGCAGATTCGATCTCTGGGTTAGTAAGATCCCCTGGAGGAGGACATGGGAACCCACTCCTGTATTCTTGCCTGGGAAATCCCATGGACAAAGGAGCCTGGAGGGCTGCAGTCTGTGGGGTTGCACAGAGTTGGATGTGTGACTAAACAGCAACAATTCAGCCCAGAGCAGTAGTGGAGCAGCAGGTTTCCCTGCCAAGGGGCAGCTTTAGTTTCTCTGAGTCCTAAGGAAATGAGGGAAGAATAGGCAGTGGGCGTGGCTGACTGGCAGGTGGGGAGGCCAGATCAAATCCCCTCCCAGCTCTGGCCGCCTGGACACAGGCTGCCCAGCTAAGGCTTCAGAATCGATGGTCGGATCCGAATCGTCCTTGGCTTCTCCGGTGTGCACTGCTGGGTGCCACCTGCCTTCATCCTCCCCCAGAGCCAAGTGTGATGGTGGGCACAGGGCTGGCCCTGGGAGCTGGTGCTGAGACCATGGAGCCCCGCTCCTGTCTCCACACTGAGGCTGGTGCAGGGCCTTTGCTTAGGCCCAAGGGGATTGTTGGTTCCCTGGGCAAAGATGGGGCAGCAACAGGGAAAGTTCCCTTTCCTCACTTGATGGGGCAAGAGCTGGCAGAACACGCTGTCCCTGGGGAGGGAGTGGAGGATCTGGGGCAGAGATGGATAGAGGTGCCAAGTCAGTGGGAGGGAAGCGTGAGCTGACCGGCCAGGGGAGAGGGGGAGAGGCAGGAGCCACTCCAGCCTTGGCCACCGACCATCAAGATGGGGAGGGCCTTCAGGTGGCCTTTTCTAGCCTTTGTTCTGTGACGAACTCGAGCGCTTGTCACATGGCTTGTCACAACTTAGGAGACACCGGAGAAGCTCGACAGGTTTGGTTTCCAAAATGAAGACAGCCTTGGTTTTGAGCAACGCATTTAAGACTTGCTCATGAACTTGATGCTTCAGGCTGGACTTTTCTTACTACCTCATCCTTTATCTTTTCCAAATTTATCTAAAACATATATATATATATGTGTATGGACCAATATAGATAATGATAACAATAAGTAGATATTTGGATTGTTTTTTCTGATGACAAAAATACATATTGTAAAAAAGGTGAAATGTATATATATTCAAAGTCATAGAGGAGAGAATTTGAAATCACTCATGAATTCAGAGATAATAATTTTAAAGAGTTGGCATTTAGTTTGCTAGTGTTATCCTTTTGCGTTTACATAAATACACATATGTACAAATACATTTAAATAAATGCATATCATATATAAATATATAAGGTTGTTATATAATTATTTTTACAAAAAGAGACATTCAGTACATGCTTTTCAGTTGATATGTATTGAACATTGCTGACAAGTTTGTATATCATGGTCTTTAAATAGCTTTTTACTCATCCATTGAATGGATTTACCGCAATTTATTTAATACTCAATTGTGGGAGAATTTATTTCCTCTTTTATAAACAAGACAACATCTCTGTAGAAATCTCCTGTTTTCTGACGGATGCAAACCTCAGCTTGGACTCCTTTGATTTTCTGAATCGTGTCTGGGGAGGAATGTGTATTGGGGGGCTTAGCTGGCTGATGGAAATCAGGGTGGGATCCTAGAGCCCACAGCTTCATGCGACTATGTCCCAAATTTATTCAGGTTTATTCAGGATGAATCAACACAGTGTCCAGAGCATAAAGCATCAGACTGTACTTGGGGAATTGTGCAAAAGTCTAACGTTACGTACAACAATGGAAATGGCAAATGGAAACTTGTTTATAGAAGGCCTCAGAGTGTGGGGTTCTTTAAGAGATCCCTCCAAACAGTTATAAGTTAATAGAGTGAGGCTATAGAGTTATAGGTTTATAGAAGTTATAGGTTTATAGAGTGAGGCTGCTCCTTTGACCATAGAAAGTGTGGACTTGAATTTTTTTGCTCTTAATGGGCCAAAACATGGGAGAAGGAATTCTGTGGGGCTTAAGTTCAGTGACTTTCTGTAAAAGAAGTCCAGATGGCAGGTTAGCTGGCTCCATCTTCATCAGATGCCTAGATTTTCCCTTGTCCGTTAATTAGTGTCTGGCTGCCATCTTAAAGATTGCTTCATGGTCCTGAATGGCAATTGGAGCTCCAACCATTACATCTTTATTTTAGGCAAGGCCAATATTTACTCAGAAGCTATAGGTGTGACCAACTCGCTGTTAATATATCCGCTTATTCCTGAATGAGTGGGCAAATAACTATTGCCTCTTGGTATCTCTGGACTGCCCCCCAAATCCAGCAACTAAAGAGTTAATACAAGTTGCAGGGTCCTGTAGGACCCTGCTTGGGCTAAGGTTGATGTCCATTGGGATGGTTGAACGTGTTCAAAATGACCCCCAGTTCTAGGGGGGAGGGGCAAGCAAAAGGGCTCCCTTCCTAGGTAAGCTGGCCCCCTTTACACAGTGTTTCTCACAAACCCTGTGCATCAACTTCCACTTACAGCTCATTGGCCGCCTCTTCCTGCAGTGCAGGCTGGGGAATGTAGTTCTTTAGTTGTCAAGATGTCATCCTTCCAACCATATATATAAAGTTCTCTTTCTAAGGAAGCAGGAGTGTTGATTAGGAAACCCTACTCAGAACAAAATCTCTGATGGCCACAGTAGGGAAAGCTCAATCTTTTTATACCCTAGTGTGAATCATGTCCCAAATCAAGTCAGCAGCATTTGAGGGAGATAATTCTTCTCCACTGTTATTACTGTTGCTCTGTGTGTGTGTCTGTGTGTGTGTGAGATGTGGGGAGGAAAGGGATGAAAGATTAGAGGAGGAGGGCTTATGCAGCTGGGAAGTTGGATCTCCAGGAAAAAAAAAAAAAGGAACAGCATCTGTAGCAGTTTCCGTTTGTCAGGGGAAAACATTACTCTTTCCTCTGCCTAGACCAACTGCCTGAGAAAACCCCTCCTACAGTTTTTAAAAACAAAAACAAATAAATAAAACAAAAACAAACCTCCTCCCAAAGCTAGTAGGAGTATAAATTAGACGGCAATTTGGCAGTGTTCAGCAAAACAAAAAATTCACACCCCATTTGACCCAGCAAATTCACTTCCTGGAATCTCATCTAAGAAATATTCATCTGCTTGTAAGAAGATGTCTGCACAAAGATGTTGATTGTGGTTTGGCCTCTAAAGGGGGAAGATTGGAAACTTCATGCGCATCTATCAATAGGGGATTTGTTAAACCAAATTAGGGTATATCTATTTTGAAGGATTAAAAGAAGAAGTAGACGTATCATCATAGAACGATCTCCATAATATGTTTGGAGAGGAATAAACAAACTGCATAACAATTTGAATGAAAGTCTAGCATGATAATACTTCTGGAAAAAAAAAAATGTATACATACCTGTCTGTAAAAGGGAACTGAGGGAGCGGTTCTACAGTTGACATTGGGAGGGGGTGAGGTGTGAGTGTTGAGGGACTTTTATGTTTTGTTCCATCTGTAGACAAACCTCAGAGATACTTTGGGTTGGGTTCCAAACCACCACAATAAAGCTAATAATTATATCACAATAGAGATAAAGCTAGTCACACAGTTTTTCTGATTTCCCTGTGTGTATAAAAGTTATCATCACACTGTATTATAGCCTATTAAGTGTGAAATAGCATTGTGTCTCCACAATGGGCATACCTTAATTAAAAGTGTGCTTCATTGCTAAAAAAATGTTGACTATCATCTGAGCCTTTCGGGAGTTGTACTCTTTTTGCAATAGTAATATCAACGATCACTGATCACAGATCCCCGTAACAAATACAATAAGAGTGAAAATGTTTGAAATATCACGAGAAGTACCAAAATGTGACCCAGAGACATAGAATGAGCAAACACTGTTGAAAAAAGTTGGTGCCGACAGACACAGTGTGGCTGAAACAGATTCACAGAGAGAGTCGGCTGGCTGCTTCCCTAACCTGTCGGTAACCCAAGAGGAAGGCTCAGTGACCTGGGAAGGAGGGAGCCAGCTGGGAACTCTGCTGCAGCTCCTTCAGCCGCACTGGCCCCGGGGCCCTTTTTCCAAAGCATCAAGCTCTGTCTTTGGCTTGTGGTTTCCTCTGACTGAACAGCTTTCCCTCAGCTCCTTAGGTTTTGACTCCACAGCTCCAGGGAGGCCTTCTGTGTCACCCTCTAAAATGACACCTGTCCTTTGGTGCCCCTTAGCACTTGGCAGTGGTCAACATAGAAAATGCTTTGCTTCTTCCTCCGGGCTCCGGAGCACTGAGGCATGGGCACTGGACCATTCACTGGGGCAGGAGCACTGGGTGATGCCCTGAGGCATGAGCTCCAGGGCTGAGGTGGCTCATGTTCACTGCTCTGTTCCTAGCACCATGTGAGTCTTGCCGTAGGAGTAGGACTTCCGGTTGCCCCTGGTTAATGGACTGAGAGGGCAGGTGGGAAGGGCAGCCTGGGAGGGGTGGGGAGCCAAGTGGAGAGCCTTGTGGCAGGGACCACAGAGCAGGGCTGAAGAGGGTGGCAGGAACCCTCTACACACATGTCCTAAATATGATTTCACTGCAGGCCCGTGGCCCCTGGCCCTCCCTCAGACCCAACCCTGCTGGGTGGATAGTGGGTGGCCCGGCTTCTCTCTCTGTGTGGGAAAGGGCCAGGAGGGCAGTGGGAGCCACAGAGCCCTAGAGAAGGGAGTGGGTGCCGGGCCAGCTCCCCACAGCCTGGCCCCAGGATCCAGGGAAGGCCGGGCACACAGCGAGCTCTCTGTTGTTCGGTGTGTGGGCTAAGCATTGTCCCCTCTGGCCTCTGGTGGGAGAGGGTAATTGGCATTTCCTGCTCCCTTGTGGCCCTCAGCTCTCCGGGGTCCTGCTCCGGTCTCTGACCCCCGAGACAGGGACATCCTTTCCCATGAGGGCTCCAGAGACCCTCTGGCTTCGGGTCACCACATGTTCCCTTGTCTTCTGTAACTGCTGCTGGGCTCCCTTTCCTGGCCCCAGGGTGTCCGGTCCCTTAGAACATCCCCAAGAGCTGCCCATTGTCTGTAACTCAGCCAGGCCCTGTGCGTATTATGTGCCCCAACCCTCGGACACCCTTGTGAGGCTGATGCTGTGATTTCCCCTTTTGACAGGTTGATAGGAACGGTTTTCATCATTTCTGGAGAGTTCTTCCAGCACCAGGCGATGTCCCAAGCACTTCATCTTTGGAACGGATTCTGTTCTTGTTCCTGAGTGCTCGCTGCCCCTCCCGAGGGGACAGTCATGTTCCCCACCCTGAGAATGACTTGCAGGCCCGGGTCAGGCAACGAGATGGAATTAGAAGCAACTGACTTCAGCATCAAAGTTCCAGGAGCCATTGTCATCAGGTTCTGCCTCTCTTCCCTCCCTGCCAGCTCTGCTGGGCCCAGAAAGGGGTGGGACCAGGTCGTGTCTGGTTCCCAGAATAAAGACACGTAGCCAAACCACAAAGAACATTTAACAGGAGCAAGAAATCAACCTTTGTTGTTATAAGCCACTGAGATTTCAGGTTGTTTGCAGCATAATCTAGTGAAAGCTGGTGGTTACACCATGCATCACCACATTTAATCCGAAGACTAGCCCTGGGGGGTAGGTATTCATATTCCCATTTTCATCATTAATACTCTAACCCCTCGAAATCCTAGAGAAGTAGTCTGAACGGCTCCGACTCCAAACCGAGTCAACTTTAAAGAAACGTGGGACGAGAGCCAAACTAATTAAAAGGGAATTTTATTCTTGTTCCTTTAGGAAAAAACTGGAAAGGGGGTCCACGTGAAACTCTTAATTGAATTCCTCCTTCCTGCCCTCTATCCCCCCACTCCCAGCTGCTCCTCAACCTGTCATGGGGTTCCTCAGATTCTCTCCCACCTTTCTTCTCCTCTGCTCTCCTCCCTCCCTACCAAAGCAAGCTAAATTTTTTTCCCCATTAGAAAAAGATATTGGAACCCCCCTTGTGTGGGGAACACCCGATCTCTGCTTTTTCAGGATGGGTCCTTTTTGCACACCCTGGAGATGATTGATCAAAAAGCCTTCCTTCCACCCCCATTGGCCAAACTCCATCATTCAGGAGAGATTGGATGACTCATTTAGCTTCAGCCTCCGAGAATGAGACTCTTTTTCTTGCTAAAAGGAGAAAGAAAGTGGAAAACCAGCACAGTTCTCTTGGATGGGCAGGGGGAGGGACAAAAGCTGTGGTCATACGAAGCTAATAATATTTGTTAATAATAATAATATTGAATATTTAGTAATAATATAATAGCAGCATTTCATATTTATTAAGAGTTTACTGCATCCCAAACCCTGTGGTAACCATTTTATTTACACTCATCTCCTTCATTCCATATTGTAACGCTGTAAAGGTCAGGAAACCCTCATTTTATGGAAGAAAACTGAAGCTGAGAGCAGTTAAGAAACTTGCCCGAGGACTTAAGCTGAAAAGTGAAAGAAGGAGGTTCAGAACTGGTTCTGAATCCACAGCCTTTTCTGGAAGCTCATGCCAGGCCAGTGTGGCTCACTGCTCACAGACCACAGAGCTGCTGGACCCTGGACACGCGCCCAGCCCTGAGCACGCCTGGAGGCCCTGCAGCCCTGTCCCTACCTCCTTCAGCAGCTTCGTCTTCATCTTCCTCATCTCCATCTTCCCCATCTCGGCCCTTACTGCATCTCTCCAGCTTCTCTGCATCCTGGAGGCACAGCCCAGGCCCTAGATGGAGTGTGTACTCAGTAAATATTTGTTTAATGAATGGCTGATTGATGTTTATTTTTTCAGTTTACATGAAGCGGATGGTTTGGTTGCTTTTAATGTTTGGTGAAGGTTCCAGCCCACATCTGGATTTGATAATCTGTCGTCTGTGGCCCGAAAGCCCCTTGATGAGCAACATCTTCCTTCCTGCCCCAGACTCGACTTTTTCATATTTGCCACATGACATGTTTCACCTTTGCCACTTCCAGAGCAGACTAATTTTTTTTTTTCCATTAAAAGAAAATCTTGAAGATCCCTTGTGTGGAGGACTTGATCATTTTTTTTGTTGTTGTTGTTTGTTTGTTTTCAGGATAGACTCTGTCCACACACTCAGAAATGACTTGTCAAAGAGCTCTCTACTCACAGCCCCATGACCCAGGGTCCAGCCCCTGTCTTCTCGCATGAATGATAGGAAGAGTTCATGGGCCAGAGAATGATTGACTGACATCCCAGATTTGTCGCATAACATTTTTTCCAGACCTCAGACATCCATGGCAGCAACAGGGATATTGTTCTCATGAAGGGATAAAAGAAAATTCTTTCACAGCTTGCAGCCAAAGCAAAAGAGCCAAATTAACAAAAGAAATGGCACACTGGAGGCCTCACCTGAGTGCCTTTCAGATTTCCAGTGCAAGGAAGAAAAAAGCAGGCAGGCATACAGTAAGCCCCCTACATATGAACGAGTGCCCTTCCAAGAGTGGGTTCATAAGTCCAATTTGTTGAAAGTCCAACCACGTTAGCGTAGGTACCAACTAACATAATTGGCTATATAGTACTGTGCTGGAATAGGTGTAGAATACTTTTCACACAAATAATACATACATAAAAATGCAAATAATAAAACATTTTTAATCTTACAGAACAATACCTTGAAAGCTACAGTGAGTGCGTGCTGCTCAGTCACTTCAGTCATGTCTGACTCTTTGCGACCCCATGGACTGTAGCCTGCCAGGCTCCTCTGTCCATGGGGATTCTCCAGGCAAGACTACTAGAGTGGGTTGCCATGCCCTCCTCCAGGGGACCTTCCTGACCCCAGGGATTGAACCTGTGTCTCCTGTATTGCAGGAGGATTCTTTACCACAGAGCCATCAGGGAAGCCCGAATCACTAGGAGGACTGGTTAAAACATATTGTGGGATCCCATTCCTAGGGTTTCTGACTCAGTAATTCTGGGGCAGAGGCCAGGGATGTATATGTCCAACAGGTTCCCAGATGAGGTTGATGCTGTTGGGCCAGGGAGCAGACGTTGAAAAGTACTGCCAAGTGTGCATTCTTATTCTATCCTCTCAAGACTTGAAGCCCACGAAGGTGAAGCATCTAATTCAAGGTGACATCACCAGTAACCTGCAGAGTGGGGAGTCTAGCCCACTCCCAGCTCTTTCTAGAGCCAGTTCTCTTTTCCGTGGCCCTTCCATCTTCCCATCACACTTATTTGCCCTGGGAAACTTGTCCCAAGACAAACCAACACACCACAAAAGCAAAATTCCAAACACTTAAAGGGCCTGTTCCCTGGGGATCCCACTGCTATTTTATTTCTGTGATAGTGAGAAGCTTGAGAGATTTAGAGGTACAACAAGCAAGTAACAATCCATGACCACAAACCAAATGCATGACAGAGTCGGGGCTTGAGAGTGCAATTTCTGCCTGGTGGGGAGGTCCCAAGGCCACAGCACGTTTTAATGGATGTGTGCAATGATCAGGATGTAGTTCTGAATCAGTCTTTGCAGGGTGGTGACACCGCAGCCTTTCTTATTGTTTCAGTGCTCCAGTAACCATCTCTTAGCATGGCATGAAATAGACACACAGTTCTTGCTCTGAAGCGATCTTGAGAATGGTCTACTAGGAAGCCCTGGCACCCTGGAACCTTGCTTACGAGCTGCTGAATTTGTAAATTTGCCGGACAACTGGGAATCTCCAGCTCCGACCCAATGGACCAACAGTGAGAGATGTGGAGAGTGGACTTTTGGAGTAACTTCACAAGGCTGAGCGAACAGCGTGCCCCAGTTGGCCTTGCAGGTGGGTTCTACGCACTGCAGACATTATACTGAGACAAGTCCACAGGCACACAGGCATCTTTTGATGTCACTGTGGAACCCATGGTCACCTACCCAGTCCGTTGCATCGCCTTCCATTTCTGGAGCAAAGGATGTTACATCAGCACTCCGCTGCTTATGACCCAGCATCTTGCATGAGGACTGGGGATGGGCACCCCACTCAATGATGCTCTGAATATCTTTACTTACCAAAAAAGATGAAAGTATTTCTAGAGCACAAGAGGTCGCCTTACCTAGAGACAACAACAACAAGAAACTATCAGAGGGGTTTGGTTCACTTTTTTAAGTGATCAGGAGAGTTTTATGACATTTCTTGATTTCCCTTGCAAAGATGTTTTCAAAAAATGACAATAAGAGTAAAACTGATAATGACCAAAAAGACAAGCTAAACTCTATGAGGGAACAAAACTAGCATCTTGGTTGGACGTTAAAAATGAAAAATAATCCTGAAACATGCTCAAATCTTTCAAAGCTTATAGACTGTATAAAAGCTTGAAGAACTCTTGGGAGAAATTTCTCCAAATAGGTTTAAGAGCTCTGCTGAACTGAGTGATGTGAGGATGTAGACATACATACATGTTTTTTCAATGGGAGGAGAAAAATGTACCACCTTTGTGGGTTACAATAGAAACTCTTTCCCTTAGTTGGAAGTCACCATTTTCCCTGGGCCTCTGGGGTCTTCTTTTCCTTGAGCTTTCTCTGGGATGAACTCTGATAATTCAGAAATACTGGCTTTTGCTTTTGAAAAGCCAGTAATGAGTAATTAATAGGGAGATGGACAAAATCACGCATGTGTAGATTCAGCATAGCTCTTTCATGAGGCACATGGAAAGGACCAAGAGTTGCATCACCATCCACTTAGACAGTCATGAGTTCACAACCTACTCTTGTTGCCCCAGACAAGCATCGTCCAGTTGCTAGTTTATTTTTTTGCATTGAAATTTTTCTCTTGGTCTCATTGGCTGACCAGTAGTGTTACTGCTCTGCCTTTTGTTTCTGTTCCTTCTGTGTGTGTGTGCATGCTAAGTCGCTTCAGTTATGCCCACCAGGCTCCTCTGTCTATGGGATTCTCCAGGCAAGAATACTGGAGTGGGTTGCCATGCCCTCCTTCAGGGATCAAAGTAGCGTCTCTTCAATCTCCTGCATTGGCAGGTGGGTTCTTTACCACTAGTGCCACCTGGGAAGCCCTTGTGTTCCTTATGAACAGAAATTATTTATAGTTCAGAGGTTATCCACAAAAGCCCTGGCTTGTCCATCTTTGCTGGTTGGTTTGAGTTTTGCATAGTCTACTGCTATGAATTTTTCCTAAAGGAAGGAACTTCTTACCGGTCTTCCTGTCCCTATGTGGGAGGGTATAAGGGTGTGGAGGTAACAAGGTAATTTCAGGACAAGGATTTATTTGCCAGACTCATTCGATGATTTGTCACCCATCACAATGTGAGTCAGGCAATACTTAACCGCTCTAGAAGAAAAAACTCAAGAGACTCATTGTTGTTGAGGTCTAGCACTTCTAAAGATGATTTTGCTTAGGGATTTGAGGGGGAAAATCTCTTTTTGATTTTCTGTCCTTAAATTCTGTGGCCCATCAGATGGTTACAACGAGTGGAGCAGAGATGAGTGTCCGCCATCACCATTTATTCACCTGGAGTTGGGACCCCTAGGGGTGGTCTTGGAGGAGGCTGGCCTTCATTTCTGAGCTAAGAATGAGGAGTAAGTAGGTGTGCAGACCTGCCCTGAGGGCTGGGAGTTGAGAAGGCAGTCAGCATGCCTTCCAGAGTGCTCATGCGCAGTTGCTTTCCCTACGCTTCCTTAGAGGCCACGGTTTCCTGACCCTCCCTCCAGTTATTTGCCAACTCAGGATTTTCAGCCTTCAGTGGCTCAAGCCTGAGTTTTAACAGCAGCTCTCTGAGATGCTTCTTACCCAGCGTTGTTCTTCCTTCCTTGACAGTGATGGTCATGTAAAGCCATTTTCTGCCTTCATATGTGTTCCCCGTGGCCTCTTGTGCTGTGTGACAGTTCTCTCCAGAGTGGTCTCTAAAGAGCGTGTGAGTTCATCTTTAGAATGGGAGTTATTCATACAGCAGGCTCCCAGGGACCGGGAAGGGGAGGATGCTCTCCAAGACTTACATCTGCGGAAGATGAGTGATCTGAATTCAAATGACTCGACTGAGAATCACATAATTTCTGACCATAAATAGCCTGTGGAAAGCCTTTATTTTACAGATAAGGGCACAGAAGTCTGGAGAGAGAAATTGCCCGGTGCCATACAGCCTGTGGGAGACCAGGGCTGGGGGTGTAAGCTGGCTTTTCTCATCCCAGGTGGCAGTTCTTCCTGCCCCCTCCCTATCTAGTTTTCTTTTTTCTAATTTTCCTTTGGTTCCTGGGGTACTTTCATTTCCAGTGGAATAATTTCTTAACTACTGTGGCCTACTAATTTGGGAGGAATGAAAAGCATACCAGCATGAACATCAGTGGTGGAAGGGTTTTCAAAAAATATAAAACATAATGAAATGTCCTGAAATATTCTTAACTTTTCACTTCCCATCCCTCTGCTATGCAAAGCTTATTAAAGACTTAAACATTTCGAAAGAAGTACTTAGCTAAACTATTTGGCAGTTCCAAAATGTTTTTAACTTCAAAGAGTATTATAAATCAGACAAAAAGCGTTTTACCTGTTCTCAAGTTAGAGGGAATAAAAAGGATTAAAGAAAATGTGTGTTGAGGGTTGGCTACCCTAAACTAGGCAGCAAGAATTTCAGGGTCAGTGTTTTGTGTTTCTTCATTGTGAAAGAGCGAGTCTGAACCTTGAGCCCAGATTACAGATGAACCTTGGCCCCTGATCTTAATAACTAATTTCTCCTAAGTTAACTTTCCCTCCATTTGTTCCTCTAGTACTAGCAGAGCATTTTTTAACATACAGATTATGCAGAGATTTCTCTAGGTGAATAAGGACATTCTAGCTCAACATTCAGAGAAAAACTCAGGTTTAACTTGATCCTTGGTTTCATTAATTTCCCATAACACTCACAATTTTATTAATTCACCTGACTAGTGATAAGTTTATTTCTGATCAGTGTTTCCTTTCTTAACATAAATCTTAGTAGGGATATTAAATTATAACAGTCATGCTTTGTAGTTAGGGTTGTCAAATAATGCATGAGATATATTTATACTTAAAAATTATTTCTTGTTGACATGAAATTCAAACTTAACTGATTATCCTGTATTTTAATGTGCTAAATCTGGTAATCTAATTTGAACTATGTAATAGATACCCTCCTGAAATTCTGCATTTGGATAAAGTTTTTTTTTTTTCTAAATAAAATCAGACATTTAAGTATTTTAGGGAGCTAAATGTCTATTTTGTGATAAAGACATGCATAATAAATCTGGATTTTTATATATCTGGCTTGTTTTCAGTGTGATATACCCATATGTGTTTTTATAAATTCAGTTTTTAAAATGTTCATTTTGTATATCAACCACTGCTCATTCTCCCTCCTCTAAGCACACATTATATACTATCTTGTCATTTATAGACTCCAAGGCACAGTTCAGAAGTATATCAGTTTCCGCTCATTTAGATGCCTACATTTCATGGTTTTTGAGATCTGTTTCAGGAAAAAGATTAGCCTGTTTTGAATGCTGTGAGATTTTTTTTTTTTTTTTTTTAGCTCTGAGCCATTAACCCAAAAGAGTTCCACCAAGGACTTTGGTATCCACAGTGAAGTAAAAGTCACTCAGCCATGTCTGACTCTTTGTGACCCCATGGACTATACAGTTCATGGAATTCTCCAGGCCAGAATACTGGAGTGGGTAGCCTTTCCCTTCTCCAGGGGATCTTCCCAACCCAAGGATTGAACTCAGGTCTCCCACCTGAGTGCAGGTGGATTCTTTACCAGCTGAGCCACAAGGGAAGCCCAAGAATACTGGAGTGGGTAGCCTATCCCTTCTCCAGGGGATCTTCCTGACCCAGGAATTGAACTGGGGTTTCCTGTATTGCCACTGGATTCTTTACCAACTGAACTATCAGAGAAGTCCTATCTACAGTAACAACATCTATTAAATGCTTACTGTATACTGTATATATGTGCTTTCTGTATGCATTGTTTCATTCAGTTTAAATGACCCTATGAACTAGAAACTGTTAGCATTAATATCTCCATTTTACAGATGAGGAATCAAAAGTACCAATAATTTGCCTCTGGTTTCACAACCAATAAGCTAAAGTGCTAGGATTCAGACCCAGGTCTCATGCTCTCAACTCTTACCCTAAGCAGAACATTTCCCACTGCAGGACACAGTGGTTGTGGGGCTTGTTGTGGGCCTTGTGAAATATGGAAAGTGCAGAGACTTACTGAGAAAAGGGAGGATCTAGGAAGATTTGTTGCGATCCACTGGCCAAGTTTGGTTCTGTAACAACTGACGAAGAGTGGAGATGTTGTCTCTGCTCTCTTAAGAGGTGGGTTTGCCATCCAAAGCCCAGAATTTGAAGGTTTATCAGAAAGAAAATCACCAAGTATTTACAAATGCTTTGAAATTAGAGTGTCTGTTACTTTCAAGTATATAGTAATAGAACCAGCAGAAGAACTTGTATAAAGAGTGCTGAGCCCACTCTCAGAGATTCTGATGAAGTTCTAATATGGTGGTTCTGCATAGAATCTGAAAACTCAACTTGCTGCCTGATATTTGCAGCAACCTCTTAGGAACCAGGTGTTCCAAGTGGGTGCCAATGGGTACACACTTTGAGAAGCCCTGCTTGAGCTGGTGAGTTCCCAGAGGGCAGGACTGTGTCCTATCTTTGCATCTTCAAACCTAGAACAGAGCCGGATTCGAATCCCCTATCAGCTGAGATAGTATCACAGGGAATGCCTAAAGGGAGTGGTTTCTGTTGACATTTCAGGCTGCTGAAAGCAACCAATTATAATTCTAATCATAATGAAAGAACTTTCTTCCAGCTTTTAAAAGTGAAAAGTGTTGAGTTTGATCTCCAGGGTCTATATTTCTAAGGGGTTGGTGGGGGGCAAATGGTGGGGGTGAGCATATATTTATGAACAGCAAAATCCTTATTATGCTTTATCAGTGAAGCCAGAGCACACGTGTCTTTGTATGTGAATATGCATCCATGTCTTCATCCCTTCCACAGCTGACACTGGAGATTAGACTCAAGCTTTAAGCTCATAAAAAGCCTTTGAGGGAAACCCTTAATGAGGAACTGATCCTTTTCAACTCAAGTCTAATTACTTTACAGCAACGTTTCTATTTTGGATGCTTCCCACGAATAGAGTCTCTTTTATGCCACTGATGCCAGGCTTGCCCCTCAGTTTCAGCAGAAAGAACACCCAGCATGTGACTGAGAGACCCCAATGAGAAAGCCAGTGATTCTTTTCTGCTTGAGCAGCTGGCTGGATTTCAAAGACCACCAGGAGAGAAAAATTTGGATTCCATGTTTATAAGCTCTTGAAAATGTTTCTATCTTTTCTCTGTTGTTTAGCCATGTGCCTCCTCTTCTCATAGCGGGTGACAGGCATCCTGAGGTCCTGAGCCTTTTAGAATGATCTCTTATGGGACCAAAGAAGATTGGAGGGGTTATTCTGGTCATTTCAGCCACATGGATACTTGCTTTTCCAGTATCCAATATTTGATGGAAGCCTTATGGGGGCTTCTCTGGTGGCTCAGCAGTAAAGAATCTGCCCACAATGCAGGAGACTTGGGTTCGATCCGTGGGTGGGGAAGGCCCTAGAGAATGAAATGGTAACCCACTCCAGTATTCTTGCCTGGGAAATCCCATGGACAGAGGAACCTGGCGGACTACAGTCCATGGGGTCACAAAAGAGTTGGACACGATTTAGCGACTAAACAACATATGGGGGTCACCCTGACAAGTGTGCTTTTACAAATTAGACTTGGGAACATCACTCTAAGGAGATCCTTGGCAGGCGGTTCCCTCACCATTGCGTATGTAAAAAGACTAAAAAGCCTCCGGGTTGGTATAGGGGAAGTTAGATCTGAGTTTGTGTCTACCAACACACCCTGGCAACACAGTTCCAGCTAATTTATTCTTTCCCACAGAAAGCTCATTTTTGCCTATCAATAGCAAGGTCAGACGAGAAGTGTACTAGATTAGGAATTAGGACGTTTTCACTAATTTACCAAGCTCACCTGAGCTTCTTAATGAACATACCTCCAAGGCTTACAAATTTCAATGAATATGAGGTGTTGTAATCATGGCATGCGTGACAGAGTGTAGGCTGATGTGTGGGTGGGTAGATGTCACAGGGATGAATTCTTGTATCCTGGGAAAAGCCTGCCCCCTGCAATCCCACCAAGCCCCTGGGGTAGAAGGAATGTTGCCTTGACCACGCTTTGTTTGGAGTTCTGGAGAAAACATGGCCAGAACCCTTCAGCTAGTAGGGTGAGTGAGGGCAGGGAGTATAGGCTTGAACTCAGATGGGGGCTCCAATAAAACAGACCCCAGATCTGCCACGTGTGGCCGTGTGACTGTGGGTGAGCCGGGCACTCTCTCTGGATTCCCATTTCCTCATCTGCAAGTGCCATGCTGCAGGGCACCTGCTGCTAGGAAACACCTTGCCCATTGTAGGTGCTCATCAAGTCAGGGTTGTTATGAATTACTAGCTGTGGTTCTTGGGGTTGGGCTTTGTCTTGGGGTTCCAGCTGCCACAGTCTTTGTCCAGTAATTCCAGCCATTGTTTAGTTAAATTAACTCAAGCTCTTTTTAATGCCCTATCCCTTAGCTCTTCCAAACTGTAGAGGTGGTCCACTGGGACACTGAGATCTTTCTCCCATTCTTAGCATCAGGATGGTTCACATCCGTATTGCTGAATAGTCATTAAGGTGGTTGAAGAAAAATAAGAGAAAGGCCAATAAGAGCATTAAGACCTTAAAAGTTAATTAGTAAGTCTGGTGTCAGACTGCCCAAATGTTGATACCATCAGTTACCTATTGGGTGACCCTGGGCAAGTTACACAACCTCTTTAAGATGTATTCATTCATAATATGGCCATAATAATGTTTATAGAGTGTGGGAGATGCTCACAGTGATAAGAATTAAATGAAAACATATGTGCAAAGTGCTTAGCATGGTGCTTGAAATATAGCTACTCTTTGATTAATGTGATCCTCTATAAGAAAAGGGTTAAAAACCTAGAGATAAAAACCTAAAAGCTTCTCAAAGACTATCTTCAAGTATATTATACAGCATGTAGAGAATGATAGAAAATAAGCACAATCATGCCAAGGACAGTTTAGGTCATCATTAAGAATAGCATGATGCTAAGGGTGATTAAACACTTGGGGATAATTTCTTTCTTTTAATTTTTAAGAAAACTTTTCATTTTGTATTAGAGTATAGCCAGTTAACAATGTGATAGTTTCAGGTGAACAGCGAAAGGACTCAGCCATACATATATATGTATCTGTTTTCCCCCAAACTCCCCTCCTGACACTGGGATAGAATTTTATCCTTTTTAGAGTTCTCTCTTTCTGGTTCTTAGCTCCCCTGGAGCTGCATATTAATAGAATAGCAACCAAAACAAAGGGTTTAAAAATAGAGACATTTGCTTCAAATACAACTTCTAACAAGTAAAATTACAGTCAATAATCCTGTAATCATAGAATTTAAAAGTTCTCCTGTGGCTCAAACCAGCTTCTAAAGATCTCACAGGGAATGGCTGGATTGAGGCTGAGGATTTAGCCTCAGCAGTTGGCATCCAAGACAAAGCACACCTGCTGTAGATGTACAGCAGTATAATCCAAGAAGAACAGTCAAACTAGAGAGGGGATGTCAAGTAGGCAGGGCAGATGGGAACACTGGTTATCTATCTAGTGATTTGTGGAGAGTGTCCTGGGATCCTTATATTGATTGTTCATTTGTTGTTCACAATAAATATATTATTCCCAGGTAAATAGAGCTTAGAGACTAAGTTAAATAACTTACCCCAGCTACAGAGTTACATAAGGGTGGAAGCAGTGCTCACATCCACATCCTTCTGATGTCCTGGCACATATGGTGTGTGTATATATCGCTACGAGGGCTTTCGCAGGTGGCCCAGCAGTAAAGAGTCCACCTACCAGTGTGGGAGATGCAAGAGAACTGGCCTTGGTCCCTGGGTTGGGAAGATCCTGCATGCCTCAGAGCAGCTGAGCCCCTGCACCACAGCTTCGCAGCCTGTGCCCGAGAGCCTGGGAGCCACAACCACTGAAGCCCACGTGCCCTAGAGCCTGTCTTCACAAGAAGAGCAGCCACAGCAGGGAGACTGCCCAAGCACAGCAACTAGAGAGTAGCCCCCGCTTGCCTCAACTAGAGAAAAGCCTGCAAGCAGCAACGAAGACCTAGCACAGCCATAAAGAAAAAAATACTTACCCACAAAAAGACTCTGATAACAGGATCATCCCATCATTTCTCTTATATTGTCTTAGGCCAGCTTTGTAACTCTTGGCAATCACCCCTGAGGTCTTCTGAGTTACCTCCTGGCTAATTTTAAACATGGACTGTGAGGGACTTCTCTGGTAGTCCAGTGGTTAAGAAATCTGTGTTTCCAATGCAGGGGGCTGTGGATCGATCCTTGGTCAGGGAATTAAGATCCCACTTGCTGTGGGGCATGGCCAGATCCACCACCATCACCATTACTAACAGCAACAAAAACCTGGTTGTGAGTTTCTCCTGACTGGAGAGTAAGGTGAAGCAGTAGACGACGAGGTTGGGGGCAAAGGTGGGGTGGGGAGTGGTAAGAGGAAGAAGAGGCCCTTAGGAGTGGAGGCAGGAAGAAATGTGGGTCTACAGACAATTGAATTCATCAGATTTGGGGTGAAGAGGTCACTCTCAGTCTGGGCAAGGAGCATGTTCCATGGAGGGATAAGGGTGCTAGGATGCCTTCTTTAGGTTACTGATTACAGCCAGTGTTCTGAGTTCCTGTGCTTTCTCCTGCTTCCTGCTGATAGAGAAGAACTGTAGCTCAGCTATCTGGTCAACCGGACTCACTGGGGCTGGGAGGACACAGCTTCAGCTGGGGAGAGTGGGTGACCTGTGTGGGAAATGGCAGCACCTTTGATTTATCTGTTCCACTCAGTGCTGAATGAGAACAAGCCAGGTGCAAGTAGGAGGTGCTTCCCTGGTCTCAGGATGATTGGGGTGGTGTGGGGGGAGCAGATAATAAATCTTGCATTTGAGCAATAGCAAGAGCACCTGCGTTGGGCTCTCAGGCCCCTGTGGGCAGTTGTGCTGGTGTCTTCTAGACTAGAAAAGCAGGGAGAGGTGCTAGTGAGGCTGGGGGTTGGGGTGGGGAGGATGCTTCTAGGTGAGGAGGTATGGTACCCGTCTGGCAGTGTGCCTCTAGTACAGACTTTGATCTGCTGCCTTATTGCTGCCATTGCCTCTTAGGGATTCTGTTCAGAGAAAATCCCCATGTTAATATCTCAGCCACTGGTTCTCCAACTTGAGCCTGCAGCAGAATTGCCTGGAGGGCTTGCTCAAACACAGATTCCTGGGCCCCACCGCCTAGACTTTGTGATTTAGTGGATCTAGGGTAGGGCCTGAGAATTTGTACGTCTAACAAGGTTCCAGATGCTGTTGCTGCTGCAGGTCCATTGACCACATTTTGAGAATGACTGTTCTAGACTTGGCTTTCTCAGTTGTCCAGGGAGAAGCCTGGGGTATTCTCAGGTCAAGAAGACATTGAGCCAGAGGATAGATCCTATTAAAGGACCCAAAGTAAACTCACTGAGGGGTGCAGGGAAATTGGGGAAAGGTAAGATTTTAGGCCTGCAACTTGCCTGGGGAAGAATATGTAACATTTGTTAGCTTGTCTTATTAAAGTGGCCTGCCCTCTTGTATGCTTGTATGTGATTTCTTTGCTGCATGTCATGTAGAGAGGTTTCCCCTGATCTCTGGTAGAAACTTCACTAAGAAAAGAAAGGAAGGCAAAGAAATATGTGCCTACTATATTGAGACGATACAAGTGATTTTAGAAAAGAAGGGGCTATTTGTAGAGCATTCACTAGACGCTGAGCCCTGGGGTATCAATATTTTACATACATCACCTCCTGTGCTTTGTCTGTATTATTTTTCACTTTATAAGTGAGGAGACTGAGGCTCAGTAATGTTAAGAAAAGCTCCCCGAATCACGAACCTAGTAATGGGCAGAGCAGGACTTAAAAGTGTGTATCATTCTTATTCCAACTCCCTGTTCTTTTGATTTATTGTTGGAAATTCAGAGATCTTTATAAAAATGTGGTTTTAATTTATAGTTTACATTAATTTTTATTGGAGGATAGTTGCTTTACAATGTTGTGTCGGTTGCTACTGCACAGCAAAGTGGATCAGCTATACACATACATGGATTCCCTCTTTTTAAAAAGTTCCCTTCCCATCGAGGTCACCACAGAACAACGAGCTATGCAGTAGATCTCATTAGTTCCCTATTCTATACATAGCACCAGTAGTGTGTATATGTCCATCCCAGTCTCCCAGTTCATCCCACCTCATCCCTGTCCTTCCCCTCTTGGTGTCCATATGCTTGTTCTCTAAGTCTGCATCTCTATTTTTGTTTTGCAATTAAGATCATCTATAGTGCAGTGTCAAAAATGAAATATGACTTCTTAGCTTAAAAACAAGATTATACATTCAGGACAAAGAAGACTCAGACAGGAAGGAGCGCAGATTATAGGTGAAGAGATAAAGAAAGTAAAACACGTAGAATCAGGACATCTAGAGATATGTACATTGATCCAATCGGTTATTCTAAAGCTTCTTCCCCCACGCTGCTTACCTTGCTGGCTCTCCTCAGCTAGGTAAGAGTTCAGAAACACTGAAGTAAGATGCAATGGGCAGATCTGGGGAATCTTATATGCCAAGTGTTTTCTGAGCACGTAGGCAATGCTCAGAAAATGTTAGCTGTCTTTCTCCTCCTCCTCCTCTTCACCTGCATCATCATTACTTGCCTGCAGGTGTGCAGGCATGCAGGTGTGCCCGCCTGCAAGGACTGTGAGGTTGGGAATTAGGTGGACACCACAGCAGTGGGTGGAATCGACGAGGAAAAGATGTATCACAAAGAGAGGCTTGCTTTCGTTATGGATGCTGCTGCTCACTCCAGTATTCTTGGGCTTCCCTTGTGGCTCAGCTGGTAAAGAATCCACCTGCAATGCAGGAGACCTGGGTTCAATTCCTGGGTGGGGAAGATCTCCTGGAGAAGGGAATGGCTACCCACTGCGGTATTCTGGGCTGGAGAATTCCATGGACTGTATACTCCATGGGGTCACAAAGAGTTGGACACGACTGAGTGACTTTCACTTTCCTGAAAACTCTGGGCTCTGATTTAGAAGGCAAATATGATTTGGCTGAAGAACGGGAACTGAAGGAATTTGAGAGGGGGTGCAGAGGCAAGGAGAGGAGGTATCTAAGAGAAAAAAGTGGATCAGTCGGTGAGAATGACTGTCAGAAGGTAATTTGAAATTTGGGTTCATCTCGCTGAGATATAAACTGCCTGATGAGAAGACTCGCCTTCTATCCAACAGAAACCCCAGGTGGTATGTGCGTGTTGGGTACTTAGGTAGTTCTTGAGAAGGCAGGCTTGGCAGGAAAGCTAGATGAAGAGAAAGCTGCTAAGTGAGCAAGAACCCAGGTGAGGCATGCGGGTATAAACCAGGGAGAAAACACACCTGTGGATTTTTCAAAGCATAAGTTTAGAAGGTAATGGAGACTGCAAGGGCATGCGTGCTCAGTCGCTGCTGTGTCTGACTCTTTGTGACCCCACGAACTGTAGCCCGCCAGGCACCTCTGTCCATGGGGATTCTCCAGGCAAGAATGCTGGAGTGGGTTGCCATTTCTTCCTCTAGGGGATCTTCCCAACCCAAAGATCGAACCTATGTCTCCTGCGTCTCCTGCATTGGCAGGTGGGTTCTTTACCACTGAGCCACCTGGGAAGCTCAAAGGAGACCGCAGGACCTTTGTGCAAAGAAAGGGAGCCCTGGGAGATCAAGGCAAAGAAGAGGTGGCAGGCTGGGGAGATGGAAAGAATTAGGATAGAAACAGTTGTCACTGCACATGTGAGGACACCCAGGAGAGGAGCAGCCTGGGTGGCAGGAGGGGGCCCTTTCGGCAGCCAAAGCCAGGCTGTTTCTAATTGATTTCCACATGGCAGAAGGGAGAAATGCTGGGTGGGCGGCTGGACTCCTCTGTTTAAGAGGCCTGCGGGAGCCGAGGACAGAGAGTTGACCACTGGGAAGCTGCCGAGGACATAAACAACTGGCCAGATGTTTTAGAGACGACCCACGTGGCAGCTGGAACACATGCCAGTTATCAAGACCCACGAGTCAGCTGAAGCCGGCCGGGGGGCATGGCGCTGCTGTTATGACCTCCTGGGCCCTCCATGTCCTGGGCAACAACGGACGTGTGGAACCGCGAAATAGGCCAGGGATGCAAGTGAAAGTGATGCTCGTCTCCACAGAGCTAAGTAGGAGCCTGGTAACAAAAACAGGAGCCGGGCAGCAAGGTGAGAGAGGGAGGCTGCAGGAACCAGTCGGAGCCCCAAGCTCTATGTTCTGTGCTGTGAGGGATGAGTCGCGGGCACAGGGGTGTAGCCGTCCGAGGACGTCCTGTTCCTGTCGGCTCTGAGAGCAGGGAGGCATTAACAGCCTGGTGATGTGGCCTTGGTTTAACTCTTTTGTAAGACTGGCCTTTGCCGCGGTTTCGGCATTCTGTGACCACGGGGCGTGCAGCTCTTGGCACCAGTCCCAGAGGTCCACCCTGCTGACACACTCTCCTTGGGGTTCTTGTACCCTGAGGGAATTCTCCATGGCAGCTTTTTGGCCTTGAGGTCTGCCCATCTCTGAGGACAGTTGCTGGGAAAGAACCAAGCTGCAACCTGGAGCCAGGCTGGGAATTACGCGCCTTCTGTCCAGCAGAGGCAGGTTTGAGGCCTCCCCTTTGGCCATTCCTATGGCTATAGCCAACCTCCACTGAAGAAACTTCCTTTCCCCGCTCCCACGGGTGAGCTCAAGAACTGTCTTAATGTGAATAAGCATGGGAGGGAAGGGCAAAAGAGCCCAGCAAGTTAACAGACAAAAACTCAGCTAACGAGACTCAAGACTAGCAGACACTTGGGTGGTGTGAGACGCCCGGACTGAACTTGTTGGTTCAGTCATCACGGAGCGTGTTTCTAGAAGAGGCATTAGTAATGGAAGAAGAGGGAATGAAAGAGGGAAAAGGAACAGCCGGCAGAGGGGAGGGCTGCAGAGATGGAGAGGGAGAGACAGCAGGTGAGATCAGATGGCTGGAGGCCAGGAGAAGACGGGTCCTGACCCCAGCAAGCTCGGGACCGCCCGGTGACAAAGGAGCCTGCTGTCCCAGGACCACTTTGGGCGGGGGCGTGAGACCCGGAGACCAAGCGGACACTGGCTAGGGGTAAGGATGGAGGGCGCTGTGTGGAAGCGGATTATTAACAGGAGCCCAGAGTACTTGCTGGGCAGCTGAGGGAGAGGTGTTGGGAATTGGAAAAGAGGCAGGGGACAGAGGGCTTGGCACAGCCACTGGGATGTTTCAGAAGAGCCTGTAGAGCGCTTGCTGAGATCAAACTCCCAGGTCCCCATCTAAGCTTTCTTGTAGAGTGATTAGAAAATCTGGCTTGGGTGGCCTCTGCCTTGAGAGAAACTGCCTTGGCAATCTCTCGTTCTCTCTTTTTTTCCTCCTCATTTTGTTTTCTCACCTGATAAACTGCTTTGCCAGTCAGTCTGGTACCATCTGGGTCCTTCAGCTCCAGAGCGTGTGTGTTGGTCGTTCAGTCACATCGGACTCTTTGCAACCCCATGGACATGGCCTGCCAGCTCCTCTGTCCATGGGATTCTCGGGGCAAGAATACTGGATTGGGTTGCCACTCCCTTCTCCAGGGGATCTTCCTGACCCAGGGATCAAACCCATGTCTCCTGCATTGCAGGCAGATTCTTTACTGTCTGAGCCACCAGGGAAGCCCTCAGCTCCATAGAAGGTTCCCTTTTGAGTGACTGCCTGCGTCTGGTGAACACGCTCTGTGATTGGAAATTGTGGGTGTCCTGCTTCCCTCCCCCCAACTAATGCACTCAGCAGTGACCCCTCTCGTATGTTTTGGGTACGTCTCCTGAATCCTTCAATTGCTTTGAGATCGGTACATTGTCAGTGACTGGGTCAGTCTATCAGTTTAAGGCAAAGGTTTTGGGTTAGCCATTTTGGTGGGTTGGAGGGGGAGCCAAGGATGAGGATCTCGTAGACTCGTTGGATGAATTCCTTTTATGTTCCTTTTACTTTCTCCCCAGCTACATCTTGTCCTACAAATACGCCCTGAGCAACAGCTCAGGGTCCTCAGGGCTGCCGAGGTGAAAGCAGCCTCAGAAGCCCCGTTCTTCTTTCTGCAGTAGGGCTTCCAGGAAGCGTTCAGGGAGCTTAACATCTAGTACTGGACCACAGGGCATTTTCCTGAATAATCATAGCGTAAAATAGAATGTGATAAGTACACTAAGAGGCGTCTAGATTTAAATGCCCTAGGAGTTCAAAGGAGGAGAGATTTACTACGCACGTTGGGATTGAATTCAAGTACAAGTTGTACCGGGAGAAGATAAATAACCTATCCACATCATAGTAATATAATAAATAAAATATTATTGACATGGCTGGCAAGACAGATAATACCTTTTGAGCATTGCGAAAAAGTCTGATGTTCATGAATAACCATGGGTTCGTAGAATCACAGAATCTAGAATGTGAGCCATCCTGCAAGCGAGCTTGGAAGACATCCAGTTCAACCCCCTCATTTTGCAAATGTACAAACAAATGTCCACATAGGTTAGGTCAGTTGGCCAAATCATAGAGATGGCTCGTGGCCGAGGCCGGGGCAGCTTGCTCACTGCTCACACCAGAGTGGTGGCTGCAGCCACTCCCCTGCCTCCACTGGGCAGCAGGGGGACTTCTGTTGCCACCCCAGCCTTCTTAACATCATAGCTTTTTGTCTCCTTTTTTTTTTTTTTTTAACAGAGGACTCAGGTGGCCTGGGAACAGCCCAGAGCAAGAAAAACAGAGATGGAGGTCTGGAATATGTGTTGATTTTATTTATTTTTATTTTCTTGGCAGTGCCACACGGCATGGAGGATCCTAGTTCCCCAACCAGGGATGAAACCCACACCGCTTGCTTTGGAAGTGCAGAGACTTAACCCACTGGACTGCCCGTGCTATTAGTCACTCAGTCGTGTCTGACTATCTGTAGCCCACCAGGCTCCTCTGTCCATGGTATTTCCCAGGCAAGAATACTGGAGTGGGTGGCCATTTCCTACTCTAAGGGATCTTCCTGATCCAGGGATTGAATCTAGGTCTCTTGCATTGCAGGCGGATTCTTTAGCGTCTGAGCCACCAGGAAGCCCTGGACTGACTGCCAAGGAAGTCCCTAATTTTATAATTACGTGAAATAAAATGTTGAGCAGTTTGAACGAAAGATCTGGCTGCCTTGACCCCCCCCCCCCAGGTGTCCTGTTTCCTCTTTCACTGTACCTGGTGTGTATCCCACCTTGTCAGGGATCCGATCCCCAACCAGCAGCCATGTGTCCACCACAGCACCTGACCCCAGAAGGGAGAGTTAGCCAATCAGATTTGTTTGTTCTCTATCAGTCCTTACCTCTCTGTTGACCAGTCTGTCCATTAGTCCCTCTAGCTGCTGGTCACTCTCTCCTTCCATCTATCCTCCTGTCTGTCTTTCTCTTTCACTCTTTTGAAAATTACTTATTTATTGGCCATGCCAATAAATAGCACACACATAGCACATGGGATCTTCTCTCCCTGACCGAGGATGGAAACTTTGTCCCCTGCAGTGGAAGCTTGGAGTCTTAACCACTGGACTGCCAGGGAGGTCCTCTTCTCTCTCACTCTTAATGACTATATAATTTCCCTCCCATCAACATTTTTCCTCCTCTCTGAATTTAATTTCCAGTGCTAGCTGTCCACTAACAGAAGTCAGCCACGGACCAACACTGCATCCTGACTTCCTTATAGACTGTCCAAGCTTTTGGCTCTGTCTTGCCACAGACCTGTGCTCCCATCCCCCCTGCACTGTATCCAGTCCTTCTCGTCTTCCCTCTGCTGGACAGTAGATTGTTGCCTTGGTCATGTGTCTCCTCAGGACCAATTGTCAATGGCCATCCTCGGTTGTGGTTGAAATCTGAGTTGTGAGGGCTGAGCACAGCATCCACTCAGTCACTGAATGGGAAACCTGTCTGGTAAACTGCTTCCTCTCCTCCAAGGCCAGCAGTGACAGATAAGCCCCCGAGTCCATTGGGTGGGGAATATTTCGATCGCTGGATCGGGGAGATCCCCAGGAGAAGGAAATGGCAACCCACTCCAGTATTCTTGCCTGGAAAATCCCATGGACAGAGAGCAGGCAGGTGGGCTACAGTCCATGGGGTTGCAAAGAGTTGGACATGACTTAGTACTCAATGAAGTGCTAAGCACACAAGCAATGAAGTGACACCACGGGTCGAAAAAGAGTCAGACACAACTGAGTGACTGAACAATAACAGCACAGTGACACCACTAGCATCCTCATCGTTTATAGAATGTTTCTGCCAGGCATGCTCCAGGAGTACTTCCTGTACTTGCCCTCATGTATTCCTAACAAGGGCTAGACAACTGAGCCTCCTGGAGTTTGAGAAACTCATCCAGGCTCACAGAGCTAGAAAGTGAAAGAGTTTTCTAGTTTGAGCCTGTTTTGTGCCAAATCTAGGGTGAATTGTGGCAGAAGGGTGGACTGATCTCCCTAACGTCTTATTTAATCAACATGGTGGTGGTATAGTTGCTAAGTCATCTCTGACTCTTGTGACCCCATGGGACTGTAGCCCACCAGGCTCCTCTGTCCATGGGTTTCTCCAGCCTAGAATACTGGAGTGGGTTGCCATTTTCTCCTCCAGGGGATCTTCCCGACCCAGGAATTGAACCTGGGTCTCCTGCATTGCAGGCCGATTCTTTACTGACTGAGCTATGCACAGTGTATACATAAACTCCTGATATTCTGAAGGTAGAGATTTGGGACTGTACTCTGGAGTTTCACTTCTAAAATCCCTGCTCAGCTTATTGGCTCTGCCTCACTCCTGACCGGCTTCACTTTGGGTTGTGACACCCCAATCCTTGCTCATAGGTAAACATATGCTTTAGCACATTCTTGCCCAGAAGGAGCAGCACGTGCTCTTTAGCTGGCCGCTATTGTAGTGTCCAGGTGGCAGAGCATCGTGTTGCTTATCCACAGCACGTTGCAGTGCTGTGGGAATACAGGACTTCACTCCTTGGTTCCGGAAACTATGGGGGCACACTGTCAGTCTCAGTCTCTGCTCAGATCCAGTGGTCTTATGAAGCTGTTTTCAGTCTGAAGTGACTAGCCTGAGGGCTGAGAGCTGAGGGCTTGGCTGCCTTTGCAGGTGCCAAGCAGGAACTACTTTGTGGCTTATCCATGTTGTTGTTGATCTGTTGATCCACCAGTAGAAGCTGGGCTGTAACTTCCCAACTTCTTTCCCTGGGTCATCCTTAAGCTTCTCTAACCTTTGAACCAGGAATATGAGGAAGGGCCTCGGGTTTTGCAGGACAATCGTATGAGTGCTCAAGGTTTTCCTTGTAGCCAACTTGTTTCTAAATATATATGCCCCCTGTCCCCTGTCCATCCCTTGGTCAACTTGATGGTGTTATCCACAGCTGGTAGTACTCATTTTCCCTTCTTCTTCCAGATTTGCCTTCCAAAAGAAATATTAATTGCCCTGATTCTAAAGCCTATGTCCTACTCTTTGATTCCTGGCATCTAAATTGCCATTAAAACGTCTCTTGGAATAATTCCCTGTGACAATACAGACTGGGTTCCTGCAGCATAATTCCGCTGGCTGAGTTTTTTCCCCTTGCATCGCATTCAGATGATGAATAGTCCCCTCATGCTCCTAGAATCTGCCTTCCTGTTTTCAGGGGCTGACAGCATGGGTCCCCTCTGCCCTTCTATTGGCCCTGCTTGCCTTTTGGAATGGCCTGGGCTCACAAGTGCTTGCAAGGCACCTTAGGAAATTCCAGTTTGCCTCTGTCTTATTCTTTCTCTGTTTTCTTCTTCTCCACTCTGGAGCCTCCAGACTTCACTCTGGCTTTTTCGTGCTCCCTCCAAACTCTACCTGTGCAGAACTGTCTCCATCGTTCAGCTTATCCTTGGGACTGGCAACATAGCGCTCTTCCTTTCCTTTGAGGCTGCCTCCAAAATTTTCATTAGGTGACCCCTTCTCCTCGCCTCCTTCTCACCTCTGGTCATGGTGGAGGGCCTGACTCACATCTGTTTCTCAGCCTTATATGAAACAGCTGTCCTGCCTGTCACGCTTTCCTTCAGCGTGCATTGTGTAGCTTCTATATGTCATGCTGTGTGATTGCAGAGATGGATAACGTAGTCTTAGGAATTTAAAAAATTTAAATAAACATTTTTAGAGCAATTTTAGACTTACCGAAAAATTGAGCGTGAATTACACAGATTTCCAGTGCCTTCCCCAACCCCCCGCGCATACACAGCCCCCTCCCACTGCTATCAACGCCCCCCCCCCACAGTGGTACCGTTGTTACAGTAGCTGAACCTGCCTGGTGTGCAGGGCCTGTGCTGCTCTGTCATGTCTGACTCTTTGTGAACCCATGGACTGCAGTCCTCCAGACTCCTCTGTCCTTTGGGTTTTCCAGATGTGAGTTGCATTTCCTGCTTCAGGGTGTCTTCCCAACCCAGGGATTGAACCTACATCCCGGGTGTCTGCTGCATTGTAGGCAGATCCTGTACCATTGAGCCACTTGGGAAGCTGAACCTACTTGGACACACCATTATTAGCCAAAGTTCATATTTGACATTCGAGTTCACTCTTGGTGTTGTATATTCTATGGGTTTGGACAAACAAATGTATGATGACATGTGGGCTTCCCAGGTAAAGAGCCTGACTGCCAATGCAGGAGACTTAAGAGACTCGGGTTCGATTCCTGGGTAGGGAAGAGCCCCTGGAGGAGGGCATGGCAACCCACTCCAGTATTCTTGCCTGGAGAATCCCATAGACAGAAGAGCCTGGCGGGCTATGGTCCGTGGTGTCCCAAAGAATCAGACATGACTGAAGCGACTTGGCACGCACACACAATGACATGTATCCACCATTGCACTGTCATACGAAACAGCGTCACTGCCTTAAAAACTCTCTGTATCTTAGGAGTTTTAAAGCCTAATAAGAGAGACTGGAACATAATAATTACCATACAATTTAAATAATGGTGAAGTAGAGTTAAGAACAAAAGGCCATTGGAACGTGAAGATGGGAACAGCTAATACTCCTTAGTGAGTCCATGAACGTTTGGAGCCAGGAAAAATATTTGAATTCTGTATATTTGCAAACGATAAGGGTAGTGTGAGGCATGTGAAGCCAAGGGGCAACTTGAATAGGGCCATGCAGGCCTGAGTACCTGGGCACGTTTGAAGGAATGCACGAGGAGCCTGGCATGCTGCCGTCCACGGGGTCTCAAAGAGTCAGACATGACTTAGCGACTGAGCAACAATGTGAGTATACTGATGGAGATCAAGAGGGAGGCTGCTGCAATCTCATGGATGGGAATTCGAATATGACCTCTGCATGGTACTTGCTGTGTGATCTTGGCTAAGTCGTAAGCCTCAGTCTCCTTATCTGTAAAATGGGGGTGATGATAACACTTGCTTGCAGAGATGCTCTGTGGGTTAAATGGTGGTTTAGTCACTCAGTTGTGTCTGACTCTTTGTGACCCCACGGGCTGCCAGGTTCCTCTGTCAATGGAATTTTCCAGGCAAGAATACTGGAGTGGGTTGCCATTTCCTTGTTAAATGGATGCACTTAATTAGTTCAGTGTCTGGCCTGTGGCTTGAGGACCCAAATGTCAGCAGGTAAGGTAGAAGCAGAGAGGACCCGAGGAACAGGACTCCAAAGGCAGGTTGAAAGAGCCCTTGAAGCCATATTAAGGACTTTGGACTCTTGTCCTCCAAGTCAATGATGTTCAGTCTTGAGGGTATAGATGAGTCACCTGAAGATTTGTTAAAGTGCAGCTTTCTTAATTTTTTCTCCCAGAAATTCTGTTTCCATTGGTCTGCCAGGAATCTGCATGTTTAGTGGCTCTAGTGTGAGTGGTCCGGATCACATGTTGGACTCGGTCATAGGGAGATCAGACGGTTTCTTGTTGTATGTGCAAAATCACTCAGTCGTGTCAAACTCTGTGCAACCCCATGAAGTGTGGCCCCCCAGGCTCCTCTGTGCATGGAATTTTCCAGGCAAGAATACTGGAGTGGGCTGCCACACCCTCCACAAGGGGAGCTTCTTGACCCAGGGATGGAACTTGTGTCTGTTACATTTCCTGCATTGGCAGGTGGGTTCTTTACCACTAGCGCCACCTGGGAAGCCCTCTTGTCACAGTTCTGCTAAAGGAAATCCAGAGTTCACAGATTCAGAGGCTGCAGAGAGAGGTCTAGGACTTATAGCTGGGCAGCAGACCTGTCAGTGGGGCCAGAGCCAACCCCTGGGCAGGCTTCTGGATTCCAAGTCTGGGCTCCTTCTACTTTCCTCAAACATTGTCCACACAGGGCTGAATAGAAGCCCATCCAAAATCCTCAGGTTCAGGGTCCAGCTTGAATAGCATATGTGCCCAGCAGGCTGGGATTCTGTGAGGGGATCGTGCTGTCGACATCTCTGCTCTGGACACCTCTGGTCAGCAGGGCCCTTTTGGGCATCACTTTCCTTCTGCCCAGTCCTCCTCTCCCTCGAACACTTTATGGAATAAAAGTAAAAATGCCCCCTGGAGAAGGGAATGGCAACCCACTCCAGTATTCTTGCCTGGAGAATCCCATGGACAGAGGAGCCTGGCAGGCTAACAGTCCATGGGTTTGTAAAAGAGACAGACATGATTTAACCTCTAAAACAACAATAGAAGATATTCCAATATATATATATATATATACACACACACCACATCTTCGTCCTAGAAAAATTTTGGTAGCATAAATTTCGAGTATATAAAAGGCTATACAATAGCCTTGAAATATATTCTTTCTTTCTGCTTATAATAGAAATGTTAGTTTCAGGTACTGGACCGAGAACTTTGTCTGGAACAACAGACACTGAAGTAAAATGGATCTTGTTCTCTGTGGAATTGCCGAAAGACACATAACATCTTTAATAGTATTGCTACAGCATGAAACTGGATATCAGGATTGGACTGATTAAAAAAAGAAAGAGTAAAAGTGTTTATGAGTGTCCGGGTCCTGGAATCTGACTTTTCTGAACTGCCTGAGCACAGATTTTCAGGCACCCCTTTTGGGGGAGCACAAGGCAGGCCCAGGTGAGCCTTGCCGTACTCTCCCTTCTGGGTGGTGGGGACACCCTCCTCTCTGCTTGGCCTCTGGTGAGGACTGTGTCTTATTTCCTTGTGTCCTGCCAGCCCTGTATGGTTCCTGTGGTTGGGAGAAATTGTCCCCACTTCTGATATGAGTGGCTCCATGCTTTTCGTTAGCCAGGACTAGTTCTCTGAACTACCCAGCTTCATTGGCACTGGGTTTATGAAGATAACCCTCTCTCTTCCTCCCTTTTGCTGAAAGAAGATCTCGAGGGCTAATTGAGGTTTGTAGGCTCCTGGTTGTAGAGAACTGTTGGTAAATCCTGCCTTAGGAGTCCCTACTCTGATTTCCAGTTTATTTTTAAATCCCCTGGACCAGCCAGCCCTTCCTCATTTTTAAATAGAAAGCTTTGAATGCTCGAGTAAGCAGGACCGCTCTTTCTGACTTTTTGGCTCCTCTTGGCTGAGATAATTTGCGAGCAAATTTGTTGATCTGGCTGTTGCTCCCTCTCCACCCCCGCACCCCAAAAGTGCCTTTCAGGGGGAGTGAAATCCCATGTTAAGTGGGCATCATGGAGCGGAGAAAGAACCAGCTGCTTTGGCCCTGAGTCCCAAACAGAGCTTGTAAATGAAGCGCTGGAGCAACTGGGAAGGCCATGGCCTCAGGGAGCCCTTGACACTGACAGGGGCCCTTGCTGGGGCTGGTCACCCTGGCCAGGCTTTAAACTTTCTGGATGCTCTGGGCTTTGGAGAAATGACACATCGGGTTTCCCAATGCCACCCGGGCAACGAAAGCCCAGGCCCAGCTGTGTCTGCAGCTTTTCAAAGGGTTGTGGGGCAGCCGGGGGCCTGGAGGGTTGCGGAATCATTGCCTCTCTGGTAACTCTGGCCGTGGCTGGACCCTCCCAGGAGCTGTGTGACTCTCCCACACTTCACTCGCTGTTGCCAGCACTTTCTGGCTCTTAGGCTGATGTTAAGTAAAAGCAGCCTGGTGCTTCATATACATTATCTCAAATCATGAGCGGCTGGGGAGCTGGCCTTCACCCCCATTTTACGTCCAAAAGCTAAATGATTGACACAAAGCAACTGTGCAGCTGGGGTTCACCCCCAGGCTGGCACGAGTCCTGCTCTGGTGACCCTTCACCCCGGGGCCTGCGTTGTGTTGCCGCCCCTGGAACGAGAGTCAGGTCATTACCCCCAGTGACAAGAAGGTTGCTTAGTAACCGAAACCAATCGAAAAGCATGAACTGTGGCTTGACTCAGGATAAATCGGTCCCAGGCCTGGCCATGGACAGTTCCGGACATTCCCAGAACTCAGGGAATTACTTGGAAAGGAGGCGGTGAGAGGGAATTAGAGCCAGCAGAGAGATAAAGTGCTGGGACTATATGTTGACAAGAGCTTGTCCTAGCTTAAATGTGTAGGTTTTAAATTACACTTGCCTGGTGATTTCCACTTGGGCCGTGGCTGCAGCCTGAGGTTTCAGCCCCAGCTTCCCCAGCTGTTCACTTGACAGGAGCAACAGCGCTCCAGGGTGCCCTCCAGGGGCCAGGCAGCTGGGACTCAGACGGACTTGTCTTCCATGGCCAGCAAGTGGATTTGTAGTCACCGTTATTACTATTAGAGGTTAAGTGGTTCGGACTCACATTTTGATGGGTGACTTTAGCTGCGATTCCAAAACACCAGTGTGCCATCCTGCTCAGTTTTTTAGTACATGCTCCATGCCATCCACAAATGGGAGTGATGAAGCCGTGGACAATGATTAGAGCTACAGTTTCCAAACCTGGGGTGCAGCAGGGTCCCTGGGAGAACATGCAACAAACAAAAACAAACAGCCCTGCCCTCCCCCAGCCGGCAATCAACAGACAGAGTCTCAAGGCTTGCCAAGTCCAGAGATGGATTTGGTAGGGAAATTATATATTGAAAACCTCACCCAGGTAATCATTCTGGGTGATTACCTGGTTTGCCAGGTTTGCCAAATCTTGAATGAGCTGTCTTGGACAAAGAAATTCTAGTGTTTGATTTGCCAGCTTTTAAAAAATTCCCCAGTTTTATTTAACCTACTGTATAGCACAGGGGACTCTACTCAATGTTAAGTGGCATCTGGATGGGAAAGAAGTTTGGGGGAGAATGGATACATGTATGTGTATGGCTGAATCTCTGTACTGTTCACATGAAACTGTCACAATGTTGTTTAACCGAGTATACACCAATAGAAAAAAAAAAAGTTAAAAAAAATCTGTTAATGATGCAAAAAAATGTTTCCCAATTTTGAAATGAAAAGGTTGTATTAACCAGTTTCCTAGGGTCAAGGTAATATGGCAAAACAGCATCATATTCGGGTTGGAATCTTGGAGAGAACCTTGGCATAATACTGTTATCTTGTGGATCAGAAATTCTCAGTGACAACAATAAAGAGCCTGTGGTGGGACTTCCCTGGTGGTCTAGTGGTTAAGAATTCGCTTTCCAATGCAGAGGATTCTAGTTCAATCCCTGGCTGGGGAACTAAGATCCCGTATACTGTGATGCAACTAAAGCCCGTGCTCCTCAACAAGAAGCCCACACACTGAAGGAAAGACTCACTGCAGTCAAATAAATAAATAAACAGCCCATGGGAACATGGCTGAATGACTTCAGTTTTTGGTACTCTGCTTTTCCCATCTACAAAACGCAGGGCTTGTTCTGTGCAAAGGGCCTGAAAGTCTTTGATGAACATCGTCACTTTCTGGAATATCCTTCCATGGCCAGTGATTTAAATCATATTAGCAAATATTTACTGAACCCTTGCTATGCACCCAGGAAGTGATATTCTTTGAGAAAAGTTAGTTCTGGGGTTTAAAAAAAAGTTGGGGGTGGGGATCGGACAGACACTAGTGAAAAGAGAAAGACAGAGCTCAGTGACTAAGAGTCTGTGAACCCTAATAGCGCCCCTGCTTTCTCATTTTGAGCCATTTTGTGTGAGTAAAGCACAGGTTAGAGTGAGACCATTGACTGAGAGCTACAAACAGATTTAACCTGCTGGATGGGAACTGTGCTACTCAGCCCTTTGGATAACAAATATTGCCAGGCGATAAAAAGCCCTAACGCATCTGGTGCTAAAATGCTGCTTCAGGAAAAATGTACTCCCAGAAAGGAAATGCTGGCGATTTGACTGACGGCAACAGCTGGAGGCCTCTCTATTCATCCAGATAGGAAGCAGGAAAACATAAAAAAAAAAACAAAAAAAAACAGAAGTCCGTATGGAAGGAACTGGTGTGAGCTGTGTCTCTCGAAGGTTCTTGTTGCCCAAGATTTGGGAAGGTGCTGATGATCTCTTAGTGATGCTGAAGGTTACTTCTCAGTGGCCTGAGGGGCTCAGGGTCTGGGGGCTCACAATGCTGAAAGCCTTGGTCCACTCGGCAGTCCCCGGGGTCATACTTTCAGTGGAGGAGGCAGCAGTCCAGGGTGGGGGCTTTCAGATGGCTTTTAGGGTTTATAGAAGGGCTGAAGGTAGAGGAGGTGAGAGGGAGAGAGGAGGAATGTGGTGTCATAGGCAGCATCTCCTCACATCAGAGGTGTGCTGCTCTTACCTTTGGTATAATTGGGGCTCCACCTAGGATGCTGGGACAGTTTAGCCAGTTGTCAACCTCACCAGCTGCTTTGGGGGCATTAGTCACCCATTTGGCAAAGCCGAGTCGGGCAGAGACTGAGCGTGCAGTCAGCCTGGTTTGTTTGGGGCAAGTAACTGACAAGCGTTTGGGATGAGTTTGTGGGGTCATGTGACCAGATTTCCTGGACCAGAGAACTGGACAGGGGATACGTTTGTTCCTGCACACCTTCCCCCATGACCCGTGGCTGTCCTGTCCCCCTGGGGGTGGTGGGGTGTGGAATGAGGGTGGGGGCCGTAGAGGGCAAACCTTTAATTTTTGCAAAAGCTCTCTGGGCCAGCTCCTATTATTACATATTTAGAGGAGGAAACAGAAGGTCTCAGAGTTCTAGGATCTTGTCTGATACCAGGCAGACAAAGGAAAATGCTGGGGCATCTTCAAGGGTTGTGTGCGTAAGTCGTCTCCTGGAGCGGACTCCAAGCACACCCCAAAGTAGCCTAGTTCTGGAAGTACCTAGAACCTTCTCTGGGGACCATGAGAATTAGGGGAGAAGGTGACCTGGCCAGGGCCTCTGAGAAGGAGGCAGGGGTGGGAGTTGGTCTGGGGTCTCAGGAGGACTGTGATATAATCCGCAATTCTTGACTCGCTTCAGCTCACAAGCACCAGCTCACAAGAATGGGCTCTGTTTAAGCTCACATCAGCTGCAGCCTCCTGCGTCCTCACTGCCCTACTGGAGTCAGAAATGCTGAGCAGCACCCTAGGCAGTGGGGCTTTCCAGGTGGCACTAGTGGTAAAGAGCTCACCTGCCAATGCGGGAGAGGCAAGAGACATAGGTTCCATCCCTGGGTCGGGAAGATCCCTTGGAGTAGAAAGTGACAATACTCCAGTATTCTTGCCTGGAAAATTCCATGGGCAGAGGAGCCTGGCAAGCTACAGTCCATGGGGTCACAAAAAAGTCAGACACGACTGAGTGACTAAGCACACACGCTACGTCTCAGAAGCGAGTCTTATGATGAACCCAAGACACGTTCTTTACTTTTGTAGAGCTGCTGAAAACTTGAGGTGGTTTTCTTATGCTTAACACTATTTGTATGTTATTTGTCTAAGGTCTTATGAAGTCGGTAGACTACATTTATCTTCTCCCATCTTCCTTGGTTTCGTGGCAGGATCCCAGGTGGCATCTCCCTCTGGTCTCTCTCAGGACGTAGCCCCGCAATAAGACATGTGACCTGACACACCCGCGGCCTCACCACAGACGCATGTTTAGAATTCCTCCGTCCATTGGGAGTCGGGCAGAGAAAGCCTCAAGCAAGAAAGGCAGACACTGGGCACTTTTGAACTCATTCTGGGTATTAGAGGAGCATTACGTGGGGAAGGATTTGTGGAGACAGCAGCCAGCAATTGTAGCTGACTCAGGAGAGAGTCGTCCTGGGAGAGAGACTGTGGCTGCAGAGCCAGAGCGGCAGAACGCACGCTTAGGGAAATATCCAGCTGTCCAGTCCCACGTGTATGCCAGGTGTCACCATATGCAGAATAAAACCATCTACAAAAGGAGGTGGATCAGAGCCACAGCTTTGCCTTCTTCCAGGTAGAGAGAGGCAGGGCAGGTTGGATTTTTCTGCCCAGGGCTGGCATGTGGCCCGGGTACATAGGGGTGTGTAGTCTGGTTGCCTATGGCTGGTGCCCATGATGACTGGCTGGTAAATACTTTGAATATCACCTCTCATCATGTCCTCTGTGATACTGATTAGTGGAGCCTCTATAGATTCTATGGAATCCACAGACCTCCATTTTTGTTCTTGTCTTCGTACTCAATCACTTTTGCATGTCCGACTCTTTGCGACCCCATGGGCTGTAGCCCACCAGGCTCCTCTGTCCATAGAATTCTCCAGGCAAGAACACTGGAGTGGGTTGCGATTTCCCTCTCCAGAGGATCTGCTCAACCCAGGGATTGATCCTGAGTCTCCTACATTGCAGGCGGATTTTTTTTTCTTTTAACTGGAGGCTAATTACTTTACAATATTGTATTGCTTTTTGCCATACATTGACATGAATCAGCCATGAGTGTACATGTGTCTCCCATCCTGAACCCCTTTCCCACCTCCCTCCCATCCCATCCCTCAGGGTTGTCCCAGTGCATCGACCTTGAGCACCCTGTCTTGTGCGTTGAACCTGGATGGGAGATCTATTTCACATATGGTAATATACATGTTTCAAATCTATTCTCTCAGATCATCCCACCCTCGCCTTCTCCTACAGAGTCCAAAATTCTGTTCTTTCTATCTGTGTCTCTTTTGCTGTCTTGCATATAGGATCATTGGTACCATTTTTCTAAATCCCATATATATGAGTTAATATACTATATTGGTATTTTTCTTTCTGACTTATTTCACTCTGTATAATAGGCTTCAGTTTCATCCACCTCATTAGGACTGATTCAAATGCATTCTTTTTAATGGCTGAGTAATATTCCATTGTGTATATGTACCACAGCTTCCTTATCCATTCATCTGCAGATGGACATCTAGGTTGCTTCTATGTCCTAGCTATTGTAAACAGTGCTGCAGCGAACATTGGGGTACATGAGTCTCTTTCAATTCTGATTTCCTCAGTGTGTACGCCCAGGAGTGGGATTGCTGATGGATTCTTTACTGTCTGAGCCACCAAGGGAAGCCCTGTTCCTGTCCTCGGTAGTGGCTTTAAAGAGATGGTAGCAAGGGCCATTTGGAGATGAAGCAAGCTTGATAAATTAGTCTCAGTCTCATTCTTCACTTGGATAATTATTTCTTCTTGGCTTAAATGTGACTTCTCTAGAGAGGCCCTCCATGACCCCTAGTCTAGGCTCCCTCCTGCATGTGCCCAGAGCTTGCAGTATGCCATTGTATGCCATTGTTCTTACTTGTTTTAGGGCATGTTTATCCTGTGTAAGGTGCATAAGGGCAGGACCTCATAGATCTTGTTCACTCGGATGCCAGAGCCTAGCATCAAATGGGTTCAGGTGATATTTGTTGAATAAATGAAATGAATCAGTGTTGAATGTTTTCTAGATGGCAGGGAAGATACCATGTTCCAGGGAGTCATTCTACAGATTAGACAGTAGGAACATCAGCTGAACACAGATGCTGTGGAACTGGGGTGTTTCTGGAAGTACAGTGAGAGGGGAGATGTGCTTACTGCCCTGAGTTGGTGGGGCTGGGCGGTGGTGTCTTTGGTGAGAATTTGGGGGAAGACTTCATTGTGAAAGCAAGTCTGAAAGTGGGAACCAAGAGTCTGTCGAGTGGAGGAAAAGCCTTCCAAAAAGTGGAAGCTGCAGGTAGAAGTTCAGGGGGTATTGGCCAGAGGTGGTATATCTGGAAAGGCTACACATTCAAAGTGACAAGATAGAGCATCAGGGGAGAAATAATAGAACATCAGACCAGAGAGGTAAGCAGAGTTTTCTAAGACATGCTATGGAGGCTGGGCCTCTATACAACAGGGGACTTTTACAGGATGTTAACAAGGGCCGCTACATTTTTTTTCTTTTTCAGAAACATAGCATTCATGGTTATGTATGGAGAATGGGTTGAAAACTGGAAGATTCTGGAAGTAGGGCTATTTTCTAGAGGGCAGGTCCTCCCTTCTAGTAGCATTCAAGGTGAAAGGGAGAGAAATAGTTAACAGATGCCACCATGTTTCCCTAGAGGGGAATGGTGTGTATATCCTGACAGACTGACATGCAGTGAGTTGTGATTTAAGATTAATATCTGATCTCTTTGTACCTCATCAACTATATCTATAACATGTACAGGGACTGGACTCAAAGATGTACAGGGACTGGACTCAAAGATCTATGTGTCTCTGAACATGAACATCCTGTAATTCTATACAATCTTAAACTAATAAGATAAAATAATGTAGGTAATAGTAGTATATTGCTATTAGTAATAATTCTGTGGGAACACAAATTAGAAGGAAATCAATGCAAATACTAGCTTAGCAGTTACATTTGTGAAAAGATGTAGGACTTTTATTTGACTGCAGATCAGCATGGCCAGTGGCTTCCCCAGTGGCTCAGCAGTTAAGAATATACCTGCAATGCGAGAGACCTGGTTCGATCCCTGGATTGGGAAGATCCCCTGGAGGAAGGCATAGCAACCCACTCCAGTATTCTTGTCTGGACAATCCCACGGACAGAGGAGCCTGGAGGGGCTACAGTCCACGGGGTTGCAAAGAGTTGGATATGACTGAGCAACTAAGCCCGGCACGAGGTGACTTAGCACAGCACAACACAATCTATGGTCCTTGTATAGAGCCTGGCACAGGCCCTTGATCAGCGAGTGTTCAGTGAATGAGTGAATGAAGAAGGTGGTGTTGAATGAGCCATGAGCTCCTTTTCATCCTTGATATTCAAATTAATATCTCCACCCTCTAGCACTTTTATTTATACAGCCCTCACCACATTAGATTTTAATTTGTTCTTTCAGTATCTCCTTTTCTAGCTAGACTATGAGCTTGACAAAGCCAGGGACTGTATTTAATTGTGTCTTCAGTATTCAGTCCAATTCTTGGCATATAGCAGGTGCTCAGTGAGAAGGGGGTCATGTAACTTATTATGCAAACCAGGACTCTTTGAGAGGAAGGGGGGTTGGTTGACCGGATGCAAGCTGATACCACAGCACCCACCGGCTCTGTGTGGGACAAACCAGGATGTTTGGGTCCCCGAAGCAGTCAGGGCTTGCTGAATGGTTGCAGAGTGAATGAGTTCCTGGAACCAGCAGAGGCAGGCAGCACAAACGCCTTACTTCTATTGAGATTAAAAACTGTTCCCTATTATCCAGAGTGAAGTAAGCCAGAAGCAAAAACAACAATACAGTATATTAACACATATATATGGAATTTAGAAAGACAGTAATGAGAACCCAACATGGGAGACAACAAAAGGAACGCAGTTGTATAGAATAGACTTGTGGACTTTGTGGACGAGGGTAAGGGTGGGAAGAGATGGGAGAAGGGCACTGAAGCATGTTAATTGTCATGTGTCTAATCAATCGCCAGCCCAGGATTGATGCTCGGGACTGGTGCAGCGAGATTTCCCGGGGGGGAGGGAGGAGGGAGGGGGGACCCGGAGGGGAAGCATATGTAAACCCATGGTGATATCATAACAATGTATGGCTAAAACAATAATTAAAAAAAATAAATAAATAAAAAAAAAAAAAAAAAAAAAAACTGTTCCCTAGGAATTCCACCCGCTGGGCTCAGTTCTGTTTGACTAGACACACAGAAAGCATCTAGGCTTTCGTGTGGCATTTAAATGTTTTGAATGCTTCCCCTGGGCTGAATTTTCTCTTTTTCAGCCCAAACAGTCTCAGTTTTTCTTTAGCCATTCCCTGTTTTGCCTGGAGGTGTCCCCTGCTACACTCAGGGTTCTTTGGTTCTGGAAGGGCTTCCATTTGACAAGGTCGGTTTCAGTGTCATAGGCCTTGACCCTCAGTCATCACACATCTCTATCCTGTGTTCGTCCACTCACACATATCTCCTCCTCTGTTTTTCTTTCACACCTCAGGTCCCTGGACTCCTACCTGTTCCTTGCCCATGCATCCTTGGCAGGGTCTCCGTGCGTGCATGCTTAGTTGCTCAGTCGTGTCCGACCCTTTGTGACCCTGTGGACTGTAGCCTGCCAGCCTCCTCTGTCCATGGGATTGTCCAGGTAAGAATACTGGAGTGGGTTGCTATTTCCTTCTCTAGGGGATATTCTCGACCCAGGAATGGAAGCCATGTCTCCTGTATCTCCTGCACTGCAGGTGGATTCTTTACCTGCTGAGCCACTGGGGAAGCCCCCTCAGTTATTTTTGGCTGTGCCAGTGGGTCTTCTTGCTGTGTTTGGGCTTTCTCCAGTTATGGCAAGTGGGGTGTGAGAACTTCCTTGTGGTGTGAGAACTTCTCATTGTGATGGTTCCTCTAGTTGTGGAGCACAGGCTCTGGGTACCTGGCTCAGTGCTTGTGGTGCATGGGCTTAGCTGTCCCACAGCATGTGGGATCTTCCCAGACCAGGTGTCAAACCTGTGTCCCCTGTATTGGCAGGTGAATTCTTAACCGCTAGATCGCTGGGGAAGTCCCAGGAACCAGTTTTGACCATGGGCAAAAGGGATTTAGTAAATTCGGAGCCAATGTACTGCATGCCATCCTCATATAAGCCTTGCAGCTGGTCCAGCCCTGCACTGGTGACCTGATTCCCATCCATGCACTCTGGCTTCCCTGTAAGATGCAAGTCCCTGGGGCCTCAGTTCTGGTGACAAGCTTCAGTCCTAGTTCCTTGTCCTAAGTGCTCGTTGGTCAGCTACCGAGGGCTTGTCTTGTCCTTACTCGTCTGTCTCTATCTTGGCTGAGGGGTAAGGACTTAGCCCACAAGATCCAGCCAGGTAGGTGTCCAATCCCTGGGCATTTGTTTTTCCAGGCTTTGGCTCCCACTGCCTGACTGCAAGACCGGAGCTCAGCTCCTCACCATTGGGTCTGGCTTGGGGCTTCTGTCTGTTGACTGGGAGGACCTCCCTGTCCATATCTGTAAATAACCCTGCTCTTCTAGAATATTCCCTGGAGGCGGAACTGGTTACCTTCTTTTGTCTTCTCTTTTCCTCTCATTTGTTTTCCTATTTGCCCCCTTTTTGGGCTTCCCTTGTGGTTCAGCTGATAAAGAATCTGCCTGCAATGAGGGAGACCTGGGTTCGATCCCTGGGTTGGGAAGATCCCCTGGAGAGGGAAAAGGCAACCCACTCGAGTATTCTGGCCCAAAGAATTCCAGGGACTACCATGGGATCGCAAATAGTCAGACATAACTGAGCGACTTTCACTTCACTTTGCCCCCTTTTCACTTTCTTTTTTCTCTAGATGTAATTAATTAGCTCAAAGAATGCAGATAGCTCTGTTTTCCTGTGGCTGCTAGTTTTTGTGGAGAAAAAAAGGAGAAGCAAACTCTCAAAGATTCTAAATCCCTTGGAGCGAGGAGCTGGGCTGAGTCTTTTTACTTACTTCATCTTCAGTTCAGTTCAGTTTAGTAAGTCGTGTCCTACTCTTTGCAACCCCATGGACTGCAGCATGCCAGGCTTCCTGTCCATCACCAACTCCCAGAGCTTGCTCAAACTCATGTCCATCAAGTCATTGATGCCATCCAACCATCTCATCCTCTGTCGTCCCCTTCTCCTCCTGCCTTCAATCTTTCCCAGCATCAGGGTCTTTTCCAATGAGTCAGTTCTTCGAATCAAGTGGCCAGTGTTGGACTTTTAGCTTCAGCATCTGTCCTTTGAATGAATATTCAAGGTTGATTTTCTTTAGAATGGACTGGTTTGATCTCCTTGCAATCCAAGAGACTCTCAAGAGTCTTCTCCAGCACAACAGTTCAAAAGCATCAATTCTTTGGTGCTCAGCTTTCTTTATAAATTTCTTCAGTGCTCAGCTTCCTTTCAACTTTCTTTATTGCATCTTACTTTCCACATAATCTCCTGTGCTTGCAACTCAGGGGTCTATTCATCAACTGACCCATCACTTCAAAATACAACTGGAAGATACTGAATCTTGATGCTCCCACCCCCCTGGTGGAAAATGCTCCATAGAAATGTACAGCATTATTACAAAATTGCTAGGAAGCCCTGAAGAGGGGACTGACCTTTTTCAAGCGAAGTCACATTATACCCTTAAGTTACATGTTCCCTAAATTCTGGAATAAAAATCAAGCCTTTGAAAGGTTAATCATCTAAACTGGAGAGGGAATTCTTTTCAGGAAAGGAGGATGGTCTTTCTTATCTCTTCCTAACACCAGGTTCCAGATCCATCTGTATTTTTCAGGGAGGAAAATAGGAATGGCGTCAGTAAAATAACATACAGCTTTTAACTCCAAAACAGGACTCCTTGCGCTGCCTTCTAGCCAGGGGACCTTGGAAAAGCCATTTCACCTATCTGGGTCCTGCGTTCTCATTTCTAAAATGAAGGTTGCAGGCCAGGCATCTTCCGAAGTCCCCTGCTGCTCTAGCATTTTATGATTTAACATGGACATTGAGAAGTAGCTGCTGTGTTGGGCTTGGAGCAGAAGCAGATGGACTTTCTCTGGGACTATGTGTGATTTGCTCTGATAGGGGATGGGAAGCTCCATCCTAAAGACGGTCAGGATCCTACTGGGCTTCTGGAGTTCTGGAAGTTCACGGAGCCTCGGTGGCTGGAGAAGCTGCTGAGATACTGCAGTGTTTCAGAGCTCTAGGGACCAAGGTGGAGATCTGGGTGCAGCTACTTCCTCAAAGGGTGACACTGGACATGTTACTTAGCCAGTCTGAAAGCCTCATGTATCAGATGTGGGTCATAAAGTACTCACTCTGATGGGCCATTGGGGGATTAAAGGAAATGCTTGAGTAGTTCTTGGGAGATGGTCTAAGGTCGATAAATGACGTTGTCACAGTTCTTCACCTGTGATGGATGGTCCTGCAGAGGGTGGCCTGGATCATCTCAAAGGTGATGATCCATCCAGCTCCCCATGGCTGTGACTTTTATGGCTTTGTGGAAAACGTATGGGCAGTTGATCTCCAGGATGTTTGGTTAACTGGGAGTTTGGGGAATGAGGCCAATGTTCACAAGCCCTCTCAGCCTATGATAACCGGCAAATGCTATTTTTAGGTTTGCTGACATAACGGAGCCTTTTTCTTCCCCTTGTCTCTCACAGGCATTCTCATTCTGCAATCACCCTTATATCTTTCTGGGAGTTTGCAAGGGTGTATTTTGTGAAATCCACTGCTAGAGGCCAAAGAGATGGAGCTAATGACTTCTCAGAAACGTGCTCCCTGAGAGAAAAATAGTTCCTTTAGTGAATCTGTGATGATCGCAAAGGAAAACATGGGATCTGGGCAGGGCCGGGAAGGAAGTGCTGGCTCTGGGCTGTGTCTGGCCTCGCTCACAGCCCGGCTCTGGGTCCAAAGTCCACAAGCCCGAGGCTCTTTGCTGGATCACTGGCAGAAGATGGTCTTACAACTGTGCACATGCACAATTCTTTTTGGTGCCCTGGCCTGGACTCTGACCGCCCTGGGACGTCACCAGAGACCTTTGTGGCTTTCTCTCCCGTCTGTGATGTGTCTTTGTGACTCGGCTTCACACAGCAGGGCTGGGGCGCCACGGTGAAAGGTGGCTTGAGTGTGTGGATGGTGTGGCAGGGCTTGGGAGGTCTCTTAGCAGCAGAAATAAATGACTTCGATGACGCATTCTGAAACTCAGCACACAGTAACTGTCTATTAAGGGACTCTTCATATTTCCATGCGATCGCTGGTCTTCAGCCTGTTGAATCAAAAAGTCTGACTTGTAGGGTAAGATCAAAATTGAAATTAAAGATTAATATGATTTTTAAAAAATGAATGTAAGGCATAGTAAATTGTTGAGACAAAAGGTCCATTCAAAGGCCGTCTGTATTTAATAATAAATAACAGGATCTGCAAACCCAACTGAATGACCTGTTAACTGCACATAAAAGGAAACTGAAGTCAATGCAAATGTGAAATAAGCCCTGCACATGGTATGCTTAATTCGGGACACTGCATTTTCAAAATGCCCACCACCACATCCCACTGGTCCCTTGCATTTTTGTCTTGATCAGCAATGCCAACCATCTTGAAAGGGAAAAAATGAGTGATTTCTTTAGCAGGTGTAGGGCCTTCTGTTGACTCTGGACTTATCACTATATCTGTAAGACAGCATCATCAGACGCTGGGTTGAGACTGCTAATTAGTAAGATCAATGATATGATTAAAGGCATGTAGATGAGTAATATTAAAAAAATTCAGTTATTCATTTTAAGACCATGTAATCAAGGTACGATTAAAATAGAAGTTGAGAACCAAAACTAAAGAAGCCAAAATGAATCACATTTGACCCACAACTCCTACCACTGACATTTTATGTCTCAAGTCTCCAAGAGCAACTGAATGTCACCTCCCTGGGGTGGCCTGCTTAGATCCATCCTACGCCCTCCAATTCCTGCCCCGCCTGGACCCCTGGAATGTATTCAGTGGTCAAGCAGGAATTCTTCCTGCTCATCTCGGCTGTCTCCAGTGTACCAGGTCTTGTGCCTTGCTCTGATTCTGTTCTGATCATGGTGATCTACTCATCTCTCCAGTATGGCTCCAAAGCACCTTTCTCTGTCACAGCTGTCCATCACAGGCAATGCTGAGTCTTTTCTGCTACGTGGATTATCTGCCTGGGAGTTGAACCCCAACTTGCACTGGCCTCTGGCACATGGGATCCTCTCTAGCTTTGTGACTGTTCACCTGCTTGGCAATATCGCAACCTCTTAGCTTCTGAGTCCTCCTTGGGTGCAGCGAGTTTCGGTCCTGCTTTGCCCAGACATTCTTGTCCCAGCCTTCTCTCCTCTCTCCTTCACATATTGCTGTCTCTGTGTGCTCCTGATGTGTGCTGATGCCCTTTCACCCCTGACTCTTCTCACAGGATGCTGCCGGGGAATCACTGTTGGCTCCCTGGGATCCCTGGCTGTGTAGTGGAAAAGACACTTGGGCTGGAGACTGAGACTCTAGTCCAGACTTTCTGCTTCCTGATTGTGTCATCTTAAGTCATGTGGCCTCTCCGACTTTCTGTTTCTTCAATGGTAAAATGAAGAGGATGATAGTGATGATGATATTACTTACCTGGCTTACCTTAAAAATGCTTACTGGGACAATGATGTTGCACATATTTGGGGGATTTTATTTGCTATCTTTATCTCTTCTCTGGTGAAGTGACCATTCAAACCTTTCACCCATAAAAAAAAAAAAGAGGGAAAATAAAAACACAACAGTTTGTTGGACTTCTCTGGTGGTCCAGTGGTTAAGGATCTGCCTGCCAATGAAGGGGACATGGATTCGATCCCTGCTCCGGAAGATTTCATATACCGAAGGGCAACTAAGCCTATGTGTCACAGCTACTGAAGCCCCCACACTCTAGAGCCTATGTTCTGCAAGGAGAGAAGTCATGACAATGAGAGGCCTGCTCACCGCAACTAGACAATAGCCCCTACTCGCCGGAAGTAGAGAAAGCCCCCAGGCAGCAACAAAGACCAGGCACAGTCAAAAAATAAAATAAATACATTTAAAAAATGGATTGATTGTTTTCCTTGATTGAGTTTTTAAAGTTCTTTATATATACTCAAGACTCAAGACCTTTACCAGGTAAGTGCTTTACAGAACTCTCTGCCAGACTGTTCTTGCCTTTTCACTCTCTTAATAGTATCTTTAGAAGAGCAGAAGATTTTAGTTTTGCAAAAGTTCAGTATATTATTTTATAAATATCATTAGTTTTCTTTTTATGTCCCATCGAAGAAATCTTTGCCTACCTAAGACTGCAAATATATTTTGCAACTGTGTTTCCTTCCAGAAGCCTCATCATTTTTGCTTTTGTATGTAAGTTTATAATTTATTTTGAATATATATTTGTGTGTCTATCTATCTGTCTCCTTTAAGGTCAGGGTTGACGCTCATCATCAGACATTAGGAAGTAACCACAATGAGGTATCACTGCATACTTATAAGAATAGATAAAATTAAAAAGACTGGCCATACCAACTGTTGAGGAGTTGGAGGAATTGGAAATTCATACCCTCCTGGTGGGAATGTGAAATAGCATGACCACTTTGGTAAACATTTTTATAGTTTTTTAAAAAAGTTAAACGTTCATTCACCATATGATACAGCTATTCCACTGCTAGGCATTTACCCCAAAGAACTGAAAGCATGTATCCCTATAATATCTGGAGGAGGGCATGGCAACTCACTCCAGTATTCTTTCCTGGAGAATCCCCATGGACAAAGGAGCCTGGCAGGCTATAGTCCACAGGGTCGCAAAAATTTGGACATGACTGAAGAACTAAGCACACACACATCTCTATATATCCTTATAAGGACTTGCCTGTGAAGGAATCACTGCTCTATTTGTATATCCCCAAACTGTAAACAACCATAAGAGAATGAATAAATTGTGGCATATCCATAAAGTGGAATACTAGTAAGCAACAATATGGATGAATCTCAAAGTAATTATGGTGAGTGAAAAGAGACAGACTAGTACTGTGTATGTCCATTTATATAAAATTCTAGAAAATGCAGACTAATAGAGAGTAACAGAAAGAAGATCCATGGTTGCCTGGAGATGAAAGTGAGCTCACATGGAGTGATTCTGAAGGGGCATGAGCAAATTGTGTGGGGTTACAGAGATATTCATAGCCTGAACGCGGTGATTTTTCACAGGGTATACATGTATCAAATGTACAAATTCATGCACTTAAGCATTTTCAGTTTATCGTATATTAGTTACACCTCCCTGAAGCTATTAAGTGGGGGAATGTGAAATAAATATCCACCAGTGTTAAAAAAAAAAAAAAACAGTTATTACAAGTCTCCAGTGAGGTAATGCCCAGAACTCTGCATTGATAGCTGTAATCTGCTCTAGAAGTGTGTATTGTCATTATCTCTACCACATAGACTAGGAAATTTTCCTATGAAAGAATTAGACCAGTTTTTGGTGGGGGCCTCATACTCTAGTTTTCCCAACTCCACCCAGTGGAAAATGTCGAATTGAGATTATAACACCCATTACTGGAAAAAGACCTGACTGTATACTAGGAAATTCAGACTTTTGAAGGATTTCTTTAAAGGCTTGACCCTATCCCAGCCCGTGCTTCCTTGGTGGCAGGTAGAGAATCTGCCTGCCAATGTAGGAGACACAGGTTCGATCCCTAGTCCAGGAAGATCCCTTGGAGAAGGAAATGGCACTCCAGTGTTCTTGCCTGAAAATCCTCAGGGACAGAGGAGCCTGGTGGGCTACAGTCCGTGGGGTTGCAAAGAGATGGACACGAATGACTTAGTGATTGAACAACAGCAACAACGATATCCCAGCCCATTTACCCTGTCCCTTTATCCCAATAAACAATAAAACAGTAGCTTCCAAGGCTTTCTTGTATGTAGAAGAGAAGTTCTCAATCCCACCATACACAGAATTTACTGAGAAGATTGTGAGAAATGCTGATGTCTGGCCCTGTACCTGGACATTCTGAATCCCTTGTTTTTTAGTTTTAACTTCTCTAGGTAATTCTAAAGTACAGCTCAGGTGGAGAAGGTCTGAGATGGAGCCTCCATCATTACCTACCCCATTCCTGTGACCATGTCACCTCCTGGTTAATTCTTGCACCTCTAACCTTCTGTTCCAACGGTGTTAGGAGCAATTATGACCATAATCATAAATGGACATCAAATAGTTCTCAGATTTTTCTCAAAGAGTGTCCATAAGAACTTTCTCATTGTGTCACATAGATAACTTGAGAAATAGATAGGACACGATGCTGCTATTTATCTTTTTTGCTGTCCTTTTCATACGTGTAACAAATGGTCATTTTAGATTTTTTTTTTTTTTGATTGTGCCACCTGGCATGTGGGATCTTCCCTGACCAGGGATCGAACCCATGCCCCTGCAGTGAAAGTGTAGTGTCTTAACCCCTGGACCACCAAGGAAGTCCTAAGAATATTTTAAAGAACAAATATGGAAAACTACAGAGAGAAAATAAATCATCTGTTATCTAATCTCTCAGAGAAAACCAGGGTTAATATTTGGGTTTCTTTAATGAAATTGCAGTATATGCACTTAACTTTTTTTCAAACAAGATCAGCACAAGCTGTATCCATGTTTTGTAACCTTCTTTTTTTTTTTTTGGTAACCTTAAAATGTACTTCATACATTTTAATTACCCATTGGGTAGACTGGGCTTTCTACTAACTAGGCTTCATTTCCCAGTCTGCCTCGAAGTTAGGTGTGGCTGTAATTGACACCACTTCCAGGCCTTACCTATACAAACCTGCCCATCCACTCTTCCCTTGATTCCTTCCTCTGTCTGCAAACTGAATATACATACCAGGACAACTTGGCAATGAAAATCAAATACTGACGACAACAGAGCCTTCATCAGTCTCGTCCCTGAAAGACTGAGTGGCACAAAGCCTCTGCTCCATCATTTTGAACTTCCATGTTAGAAAAAATAAGTATTGGATCAAGCCACTCATATTCTGGGATTTGTCTGTTAGGGTAGCTAGTGTGGGGTGTGCTCAGTTGCTCAGTCGTGTCAGACTCTTTGCAGCCTTGCGGACTATATCGGAGTGGGTTGCCATTTCTTCTTCCAAGAGATCTTCCTGACCCAGGGATCAAACCCACATCCCTTACATTTCCTTCATTGGCAGACAGATTCTTTAGAATTAGCCCCCCCCTAGGAAGCCCAGGGTGACTGGTGTTACCATAACAAATATATCTGCCCTTCAAGTTTGACTCAAATCCCTACTTTTCTATATTCCTTTATTGCTCCAGACAGAATCAATGCCTCCTTCTCTTTAGTTCTTATAGCAACAGTATCAGTATCAGTTCAGTCGCTCAGTGGTGTCTGACTCTTTGCAACTCCATGAACCGCAGCACACCAGGCCTCCCTGATCATCACCAATTCCCGGAGTTCACACAAACCCATGTCCATCGAGCTGGTGATGCCATGCAGCCATCTCATCCTCTGTCTTCCCCTTCTCCTCCTGCCCCCAATCTTTCCCAGCACCAGGGTCTTTTCCAATGAGTCAACTCTTCACATGAGGTTGCCAAAGTATTGGAGTTTGAGCTTCAACATCAGTCCTTCCAATGAACACCCAGGACTGATCTCCTTTAGGATGAACTGGTTGGATTTCCTTGCAGTCCAAGGGACTCTCAAGAGTCTTCTCCAACACCACAGTGCAAAAGCATCAACTCTTCGGCACTCAGCCTTTTTCACTGTCCAGCTCTCACATCCATACATGACTACTGGAAAAACCATAGCCTTGACTAGATGAACCTTTGTTGGCAAAGTAATATCTCTGCTTTTCAATATGCTATCCAGGTTGGCCATAACTTTCCTTCCAAGGAGTAGGTGTCTTTTGATTTCGTGGCTGCAAAAACCATCTTCAGTGATTTTGGAGCCCCAAAAAATAAAGTCTGACATGTTTTCCACTGTTTCCCCATCTATTTCCCTTGAAGTGATGGGACCAGATGCCATGATCTTAGTTTTCTTAATGTTGAGCCTTAAGCCAACTTTTTCACTCTCCTCTTTTACTTTCAGCAAGAGGCTCTTTAGTTCTTCTTCACTTTCTGCCATAAGGGTGGTGTCATCTGTGTATCTGAGGTTATAGATATTTCTCCCGGAAATCTTGATTCCCGCTTGTGCTTCATCCAGCCCAGCGTGTCTCATGATGTACTCTGCATATAAGTTAAATAAGCAGGGTGACAATATACAGGCTTGACGTACTCCTTTTCCTATTTGGAACCAGTCTGTTGTTCCATGTCCAGTTCTAACTGTTGCTTCCTGACCTGCATACAGGTTTCTCAAAAGACAGGTCAGGTGGTCTGGTACTCCCATCTCTTTCAGAATTTTCCACAGTTTATTGTGATCCACACAGTGAAAGGCTTTGGCATAGTCAATAAAGCAGAAGTAGATGTTTTTCTGGAACTCTCTTGCTTTTTCAATAATCCAGTGGCTATTGGCAATTTGATCTCTGGTTCCTCTGAATTTTCTAAAACCAGGTTGAACATCTGGAAGTTCAGCGTTCATGTATTGCTGAAGCCTGGCTTGGAGAATTTTGAGCATTACTTTACTAGCGTGTGAAATGAGTGCAATTGTGCAGTAGTTTGAGCATTCTTTGGCACTGCCTTTCTTTGGGATAGGAATGTAAACAGGCCACAGTCCTGTGGCCACTGCTGAGTTTTCCAAATTTGCTGGCATATTGAGTGCAGCACTTTCACAGCATCATCTTATAGGATTTCAAATAGCTCAACTGGAATTCCATCACCTCCACTAGCTTTGTTTGTAGTGATGCTTTCTAAAGCTCACTTGACTTCACCTTCCAGGATGTCTGGCTCTAGCTGAGTGTGAGTGATCACACCATCATGATTATCTGTGTCGTGAAGATCTTTTTTGTAAAGTTCTCCTGTGTATTCTTGCCACCTCTTCTTAATATCTTCTGCTTCTGTTAGGTCCCTACCATTTCTGTCCTTTATCAAGCTCATCTTTGTATGAAATGTTCCCTTGGTATCTCTAATTTTCTTGAAGAGATCTCTAGTCTTTCCCATTCTGTTGTTTTCCTCTATTTCTTTGATTGCTGAGGAAGGCTTTCTTATCTCTCCTTGCTACTCTTTGGAACTCTGCATTCAGATGGGAATATCTTTCCTTTTCTTCTTTGCTTTTTGCTTCTCTTCTTTTCACAGCTACTTGTAAGGCCTCCTCAGACAGCCATTTTGCTTTTTTGCATTTCTTTTTCTTGGGGATGGTCTTAATCTCTGTCTCCTGTACAATGTCACGAACCTCCGTCCATAGTTCATCAGGCACTCTGTCTATCAGATCAAGTCCCTTAAATCTATTTCTCCCTTCCACTGTATAATTACAACGGATTTAATTTAGGTCATACCTGAATGGTCTAGTGGTTTTCCCTACTTTCTTCAATTTAAGTCTGAATTTGGCAATAAGGAGTTCATGATCCGAGCCACAGTCAGCTCCCGGTCTTGTTTTTGCTGACTGTATAGAGCTTCTCCATCTTTGGCTGCAAAGAATATAATCAATCTGATTTCGGTGTCGACCATCTGGTGATGTCCATGTGTAGAGTCTTCTCTTGTGTTGTTGGAAGAGGGTGTTTGCTATGACCAGTGTGTTCTCTTGGCAAAACTTGATTAGCCTTTTCCCTGCTTCATTCTGTACTCCAAGGCCAAATTTGCCTGGTACTTCAGGTGTTACCTGATTTCCTACTTTTACATTCCAGTCCCCTATAGTGAAAAGGACATCTTTTTTGGGTGTTAGTTCTAAAAGGTCTTGTCGGTCTTCATAGAACCGTTCAACTTCCGCTTCTTCAGCGTTACTGGTCGGGGCAGAGGCAGCTGTCGCAGCCGCCGTCACAGCTGCCGCTATTATAGCTTAGAGATCTTAATTTCATTTTGATTTCATAGTGCCCATTCCAAGCTACCTCAACTTCCTGTCCACTGGCCTCCTAAAACGGTACCTGCTCTGTCTTCCAGGTGCTTCCACTGAGGCTGAAGGAAAGGAAATGCGTCTCCTCTCATCTTAGGTCCCCCTGGAACCCATCTTTCTCTTGCTGCCTCAGGGATCTTCTTCCCCTGTCTGTCCACCCCCTTACCTGTGGTTTCAGACTTTCCCTGAACTGGCTGTGCAGGATTTGACAATGTACGTTGCTAGTTATTTCATGGAACTCTGACCCCTAGCTTCTGTAGCTGCAGCAGTTACAATGGGCCAGATTATGTGGCAGGAATCCAGTTATCCCTGAATCTCAGCGGTTCACAATGGCAGAGACTTCCTCTTCCCTTCTGCTCTATGTCCACTGCAGGTTGGCTACACTTCGGCTCTGTGTCTGGGACCTGGGCTGATGAAGGGAACTCTGAGGACTTTGTGGCAGAAGGAAATAAAAGGATCATGGAGAAACATATCCGGGCCCTTAGAGTTTCCATCTGGAAGTGACACGGGTCATTTCTGCTCACATTTCACTGTCCAAAGCATGCAGTGGGGCTCAGCACCTCCTCCTCCAAGAAGCCTTCCTTGATGGGTCTTTACCTCACCCAGACTGGCCTAGGTCCTCTGTTTGATGTTTCAGAATCACCCTGTACTTCCTTTACCAGAGTCCTTAATAGGCATGCTCAGTCACTCAGTTTTGTCTGACTCTGAGACCCCGTGGACTATAGCTGACTAAGCTCCTCTGTCCGTGGAATTCTCTAGGCAAGAATACTGGAGTGGGCAACTGTTTCCTCCTCCAGGGGATTTTCCCAGCCCAGGGATTAAATCCATGTCTTGGGAGTCTCCCATGTTGCAAACATTTTTTTTTTTTTTTTTAACCACTGAGCTACTGGGAAGCCCTATAGTCCTTAAAATAGTGAATTGGAATCAGTGTTAAACTTCTCTACTTCTCTGGTTAGGTGGTGGTGTTATGGGCATAATTGTGTCTTGCTCCCCAAATTCATATCCAGCCCCTAGTCCCTCAGAATGTAACGTGCTTAGAGATAAGGTCTTCAAAGCGGTTGTTAAGTTAAAACAAAGTTGTTAGGGTGGAGCCCTAATTCAGTCTGACCGGCATCTTTAAAAGAAGAGGAAGAGACACCAGGGATGTATGAGTACAGGGTGAGGAGATGGCCATCTGCATGTTGAGCACTGAGGCCTTGGAAGAAATCAGATCTTTCAACCTCCTTGATCTTGGAGGTCCAGCCTCCAAAACTGTCAGAAAATAAATTTCTGTTCTTTAGGCCATGCAGGGTGTGGTATTTTGTTCCGGCAGCCCTAGCAAACAAGCTCAGAGGGTAAATGGCTTGAGGACAAGTTCATGTGATTCTTCTTGGTGTCCTTTTCATTTATTCCAAAGCTTATCCCATACTAGAGGCCAAAGAAATATTTTTGGGCTCGGCTGGTTGATAATTTGATTAATAAGTCAATAAATAAGTTTGATAGTGAGAAACAAATCAGTTTTGAGAATTATTTTGATTCAGTAAATTTGAATCCAACTAATTTGTAACCAGGAGCCCTGTTATGCACAAACTTGCAAGTCACAGATTAAAGGAAGAATTGGTTGGCTGGTGAATAATAGGGTCATATCATAACAGCGTTTTGTATTTATAGGAACTTTTCTCTCAAGAAACTAAGAAAGGCTCCATCTTCTGTTCAAACATCCCTCTGGGAACAGTGGAGAGAAGCACTAGGAACTGGATCTCGCAGGGAAGGAACCCAGGGGTGGTTGGTGGTCAGGTGGTCTGTCCAGGGTGGCCAGGGTCGAGGGGAGGGCTGCGGTCCCACCGGGAGGGCCGAGTCCTGCAGCAGGTCCCCGGGGTGATCTGTGCAAAGGTTTGAGGAGATGACTCAGCCACGCTGGCTCCGAAATGACTGTCACACCTGGAGTTCACCTCCTGGATGTAAAAAATGAGGGGAAAGAAATGGCAGATTTGAAGGGAAAAGAGAGATGACCCCATCAGAGTTTTATATGACTGACAGCAAGCATCTGGGTTAAAAGTGGATGTGGGGTCAAGGAGACACCCAGATGTTTTCTAGCCACAAACGTGACAATATCTGGAAACATCTGGATGGTAAGTGGAGAGGCCTGTGTTGTTGCACTCGTGTGGCCCGCTTGGGCAAACCCCAAGCCAGGAACAGGCTGAGTCAGAAGCGAGCCTCCCCCGCAGGGTTGCACTGGGTCGGAGGAAGCTGGATCTGGCTGGAGTTGAGCTTGAACAGGCATGTGTACACACACACACACACAGAGGCACATGAACACACACACATGGTCAGAAGCTGCCTGCGAGGATCCGGAGTTACTGCGTGCCAGGGTTTCCCAAGGTGAAGGCTCCCCAAGGACTGAGAATGACAGTAGCCTGCCAGACCTCCTGGCACTTAGGGCATGGAGTCAGCCCACGCCTGTGTGTGGAAATGCTAACCCGCTCCAGTGTTCTTGCCTGGGACATCCCCTGGACAGAGGCGCCTACAGTCCAGGGGTTCACAAAGAGTCAGACGTGTCTGAGCGACCGAACAGCCACAGACAAAAACTGGCCGCTAGCCAGAGGAGGCAGTTGGATAATGTGCTCAGAGAAAGCACACATCCTGGTGGTCAAAGTGGGTGGTGTTGGTGGGACTCCAAAGACAAGGTTAAGTGTCCCTTCTTATGAGCAGATGTTACCTGCAATGAGTGAAGAGGATTCCTTGGGAAACAGGGCTTGTGGGTCATAGCCGACCTGTCCCGCTTCGAATCCCTGGGCCCCTCAGACTTGAGAGGTTCCTGAGATCATGTGAAACGGGGCCGTCATGCTGTTCGTCCATCCATTCATCCTTCATTCACTTGCCAGTAGGTATTGACTGCCCATGATCCACGAATCAACAACTATACTGGTTAGTAGGGACTAAACATCTGTAGCCCACCAGGCTCCTCTGTCCCTGGGATTCTCTAGGCAAGAACACTGGAGTGGGTAACCATTCCCTTCTCCAGGGGATCTTCCCGACCCAAGGATCAAACCCATGATCAAACCCGTGTCTCCTGGCATTGCAGGCAGATTCTTTACCGTCTGAGCCACCAGGGAAGCAAACATCTGGTCTAGAGGAGGATGCAGAGAAAAGAAACAGGCCGTTTACAGCAGAATAGGTGCTCTGATGGGCAGGCGTGCTGGACAGGGCGAGCTCCTCTGGGCCTGCTGCCTCCACGCTTCCTGGAGGAAGTGATTTCCACATTAAGATCTGAAGGCTGAGTGGAACTGAGCCAGGAGAAGGTGGGGGCTGAGGGGCTTACCGGAAGAGGGAACAATGGTGGTGCTGAGGCTCAGAAGAGGAGGAGCCAGTGGTTTCAAGAGGCTGGACTATTTGGTGGGAGAGACTGGGAAGGAAAAGTCAGCATAGCCAGGTCCTAGAGAGGCTTTTTGCCTCCTGGTGGTGAGGCGGGACCACTGGGGCTGGATATATGGGCTCAAGCGCAGAACACAGAGCAGGGTGGGAGGCGAGGATCTGGGAATCCCTGCTGTATGAACAGTGAAAGTGAAAGTCCCTCAGTCATGTCCAGCTCTTTGTGGCATGGAATACATGTCCATGGAATTCTCCAGGCCAGTATACTGGAGTGGGTAGCCTTTCCCTTCTCCAGAGGATCTTCCCGACCCAGGAATCGAAGTGGGGTCTCCTGCATTGCAGGTGGATTCTTTACCCATTGAGCTATCAGGGAGATCAGTATCAATCTACAGCCTGAGAGAGTAAAACCCTGCTTAGAGAGTGTCGGGGCTGATAGGGAGAGCCCAGGAGAGAATCCTGAGAAACCTCAACATTTAAGGGGTGGGCAGGGTTACAGGGGCCCTAAGGCAGCCGGAGGGCTGGGAGGAAAACCAAAAGACGCGGCAGTGAGGTTCCCAAAGGCAGAGCAGGTTAGAAGAACAAGGTCGTGGTTAACAGTGCGAAAGGGGCTGACAAATCAAGTCAAAGAGTAACTTTAAAAAAATGCCTACTTAGCAACACAGGGAAGGTTAGTGAGCTCAGCGAGATCAGATGTGGGCAGTGAGTAGGAGGTGAGAAAAGAGTGTTGCACGCTTTTTGTAGAACCCTGGCCATGATGGCAAGAGAGAGTGTGGTCTGAACCTGGAGGACTTTGGTGGGAGGGACTTTTAAAGGTGGAAGAGCCCAGAGGACATTTGAATGTTACCGAGTGCCTTGGCGAGGTGGAGAAACACTGCCGTGTGGATTGGGTAGGGTCCAGTGTGCAAGGGATGGAATGTGTGTGCGAAGACAGGGCAAACCTAGGACTCATTTAGATGAGATGTGTAAGGAGCTGGAGCTCTGCGGCCTGACCACGTGGCTTTAGTCCTGCCTCCTACTTATCCAGGGCCTTCCCTGGTGGCTCAGATGGTAAAGAATCTGCCTGCAATATGGGAGACCCGGATTGATCTCTGGGTTGGGAAGAGCCCCTGAAGAAGGGAATGGCAATCCACTCCAGTATTCTTGCCTGGAGAATTTCATGGACAGAGAGGCCTGGTGGGCTGCAGTTCAGGGGGTTGCAAAGAGTCAGACACGACTGAGCAACAAACACTTCTAATTTCTTCTTCTTTTGTATCCTGTCCCTGTGACCTTCAGGAACTCACTTAGACCCTCTAAGCATCAATTTCTTCATCTGCAAGAAGACGACCTATCTCCTAAGGCTATTGGAAAACCGAACTCAATGATGTCCATAAGGGGGTTAACACAGGGCCTGCCAAGTCCTCATCAGCATCTGGCTGCCAGGGTAGCTGCCTCAGAAGGATGGATCCTTGTCAAGACTTATCCATCCAGGTGGTGGGGGTCTCCTCCAGTGCCCACGTCTCCCTTGGATGGAGCAAGGGCTCCTTCTCTGCACTCTTGCTGGGCTCTTTGCCTGCACCAGAAGCCATACACAGCCCCGCGTGGGTCTCTGTGGTCTCCAGATTGTACTTACTGCATGCCAACCGCTGACAGGGGTAACAGTGCCTTGGGACACACCCACCGGAGGCAGCATTGAAGGCTGGGTGACCCCCGGGCAGACCACAGATTCACGCCTCTGTGCTGGGAAGCCCAGATGCTTCTTTCTCTGCCTGCAGAAATATTGCTAAATGGAATGCAGACTGAGTTCCTGGAACACGGTCAGGTACTTCTGACGTGGTTGCTCTGTTTTTTGAACATCATCACAAGGTACAGAGCAGTGCAGCAAGAAGGGAGTAGCCCAAGGGAAGCACCTAAACCACACTCTGTGCTTGCTGCCTCTTGTTCTCTGCCCCGATTTCCTCCCAGGAAAGACTGCACTGGTTTTGTCCTCTCCCATGAGGAGACCGAGAGCTTTATTCCCACTGGAATCAGATGGGGACCCACCGATGGAACCAGGAGCTGGGTGGACAATCTCGTGCCTGCAGAGGAAAATGAGGTTTGAGGTCACACAGTGAGTGACCTTGAGGCCAGGACATGACTTCAAGCTCAGGACTCCCGATCCAGTGCTTGTGCTCATAGATGGTGAGGATTTAAATAATCCATCTATCTCCCTTCAACCTGCTTGATTATTGCTGGTTTATTCATCCAGCATGCATCACGCACTTCCTTTATAGGATTTCCAAAGACTCATGGGCAGTCCTTTCTAGACCCTGGGAGTTTATCAGCAAAACAGAAAAAGAATCCCTGATCTTGTAGGGCTCACAGTCCCGTGAGGGGAGACAGGTAAGTAAGATAACAGGCTCACCTTGGCGATAGTGTGGGTTCGGTCCCAGATCACACCAATAAAGCAAATATCACATGAAAGCAAGTCACACAAATGTTTTGTTTTCCCAGTGCATAAGTCATGCTTCCACTATACTGTAATCTATTAAGTGTACAGTAGCATTATGTCTAAAAAAGCCATCGTACATAACTTCATTCAAAAAGAGTGCTGTTGGAAAAGTGGTATCAAAAGACTTGTTCAACATGGGATTGCCACTAGCCTTCAATTTGTTAAAAAAACAAAACCAAAAATAATATCTGCAAAGTGCAACAGAACAAGGTATGCCATTAAACAAACAAGTGTAAACACATCCTCCACAATGTCTTTCCAGGGAATCTTTTCTCAGGAGAATGCTTTTTGAATTATTAAAATCCATGTTTGTCGAATGTATGTACCTCTCAATATAATGTTTTTTGGTCAATGTTTACACAGAAAGTGTGTCTCTTTATGATCCCCACACTCTACAGAAAATTTAAACAAAGCAATTAGTAGGAAGAGTCTTGCATTGCATTCTAAATACAATTCACAGAACTGTTTTAAAGGCACATTAAATGTCAACTTGGGATGTGCGCCTTGGTAGTTAGAGCTGAGAGAAACCACAAGACATCAATCAAGCAACTCTTTGTTACAAACCTATTAATTTTTTGGTGGTCAGGAATCAATGCTTGAAGCATTTTACGTCCTAACATGATGTATTACTTAGGCATGCATACATAGGTGTTGTCTACTAGAGTAGTTACATTTTAGGAAATTGGTTAGAGTTTTTTAAAGATTTTTTTTTAATGTGGATCATTTTTTAAAGTCTTTATTGAATGTTTCAATATTTCGATGTTCTATGTTTTGGTTTTTTGGTTGTGAGGCATGTGGGATCTTAGTTCCCCAACCACAGATCAAATCCACACATTCTGCATTGGAAGGCTAAATCATAACCACTGGACTGCCAGGGAAACCTCTTGGTTGGAATTTTGGGCTGATGCATTTGAAAGTCATGGGAAGGAGCCTCCAGGTCAGCACTGCTGGGTAGAAGGCTGATTTTCAGGAATCTCTTGCTGGTGTATAGCATGTGGTGGAAAGGTAAACAATGTCACACCAGGTCTACGTTTGTATGTGTTCTCATAGTGGTGTCTGGCTGGGACTCTGGTTGAGGTTTCAACATCCCCAGAGGTGACAGATCCCTTCCATGGGGGAGCTAGCACAGTGACTGGTCCTTGAATCAAAGACATTTTGGTGGGTGTCCTGGCTATAAGCATGACCTCTACTAGGAAGCTTGGCTCAGTGACGATGACCATGGCTACTTGCAAAATAACTTTGATTGGAAGAACAGAATAACGCCCCCATCAAGTTCCGTGCTGTTCTCTTGCCAGGAGAGGTGGCCCAGTTTCATGAGCCTTTTTTTTTTTTTTTTTTTAAATTTTCTTTGAATGGTAACTCTGGAATGGTAGGAAGTCTCCCACAAAGGATTTCCTTTGGTCATTGTTGTTTTTCCCTTAGGAAAAAAAAAACGTGGTAGCAGAGGGCCAAGCATCTCTCTCCCTTTGTGACTTCTGTGATTCAGAGTTTAAAAGGCCAGGGACAGGATCTGGGTCACAGACTTGGTTTCCTTCTTGTGTGAGGCACGGTGTTTCACAGGCCTGGCCCTTTAAACATGGGGACTAGAGCCTCAGATTCTGTCCTAATTTTAAATTTGGTCACACAGGTGGCGAGTGTTTTCCTTGAGGTTGGAATCTGTACTAAGGGAAGTGCCAAGTATTGGAATACCCGAATCTTAAATTTTAGCTTTGCAAAGAGTGGAAAGGTCCCTTAGTCCCCTTTCCTCAACACAGAACCCCACCCCCAACCCCAGCACCTCACTCCCCGTGACAGCTGGCTGAGACTGTGTGCTCTGAACGCATCTAATTGTGGGTGAGTGTGTTTGGCTTTCCCAGAGAAATAGAACCAATAGAGTGTGTACACATGTAAAAGGAGGTTTACTTTTAGGAACTGGCTCCTGTGGATTTTGTTGTTCAGTTGCTAAATCTGACTCTTTGTGACCCCATTGACTGCAACAAGCTAGTCTTCCCTGTCCTTCACTCTCTTCGGAGCTTGCTCAAACTCACATCCTTTGAGTCGGTGATGCCCTACACCCATCTCATCCTCTGTTGCCCCTTCTCCTCCTGCCTTCAATCTTTCCAAGCATCAAGATCTTTTCCAATGAGCCGGCGCTTCACATCAGGCGGCCAAAGTATTGTGATGGTGGAGGCTGACAAGTCCAAATCTGCAGGGTGGGCTGGAGAGTTTTGAAGATCCAGTGCTCTGGTCTGAATGTTTGTGCCCCCTCCCCCCATTCATATGTTGAACTCCTCATGCCCACTGGGGTGGTGTTAGGAGGTGGAGCCTTCAGGAGTGATTAGGCCTTGAAGGCAGAGCCCTCAAGAATGAGATGAACGCCCTTAGGAAGAGGCTCTCAGTCCCCCCCTCACTCCTTCTGCCTCTGGGGATACAATGAGAAGTGTGCACCTGGAAATAGAACCCTCACTTGACCGTGCTGGCACTCTGATCTTGGACTTCCGGCTCTAGAACTGTGAGAAAGAGATTTATATTGTGTATAAGTCTGCGGTATTTTGTTATGGAGGCCTGAATGGACTAAGACACCCAGGAAGAGTCGAGGCTACAGTTCAAGCCTTCTGGTAGAACTACCCCTCACTCGGGATGGGGCTGGAGAAGGAAATGGCTAGCTGCTGCGGTATTCTTGCCTGGGAGATCTTATGGACAGGGGAGCCTGCTGAGCTTCAATCCATGGGGTCGCAAGAGTTGGACATGACTTAGCGACTGAACAACAACGATGATGGGGAGGTCAGACTTGTGGTCTGTTCACGCCTTCAACTGATTGGATGAGGCTCACTCAAATTATGAGGGACAATATGCTTTACCCAGAGATCACCAATTTCAATTTATATCTCATCCCAAAACACCTTCACGGAAACATCCAGATTAATGTTTAATTAAATATTTGGGCACCAGCCCAGGCAGATTGACACATAAAATTAACCATTGCAGTGGGGTGCAGCATCTGGAATATTCTATATACTTGTGAATGTGTAGCAATTAAATAAACACACACACACAAATGAATTGAACTCCTCTTGTGAAGAAGGAAAGGAAAGACGCTTCCCTGGTGGTCCAGTGGTTAAGAATCTGTCTTGCAGTGCAGGGGACGTGTGTTCCACCCCTGGTTGGGGAATTAAGATGCCACATGCCACCCAAACGCCTCAACCAAGACCTGATGCAACCAAATAAAATAATCAAATTAATATTTAAAAAGAAACTAGTCTAATAAAAAAAAAGAAGAAGAAGAAAAGAAAGAACCAGCGTTGGGTGGAGAGAGTGCCTCCTTGTTTCTTTCTGCCTAGGACAAGGGGCTGGCAAAGGATATGACACCTGGTCTTGGATGACTAAGAGCGACCTTGACTTCAGAGCTTTTAAAAGCTGATGTCAGCCAACAGCAGAACTTCCTGTCTGCCTGGATTTGCGTAGGACCTGAGAAAGGCAATTGGCTGATGTGTGTGTATGAGAAGTGGACACACATACACATGTGTGAGGCAGTGTAAAACAGAAAGGTTAGGAGGTGCAGGGACTGTGGGGACTCACTGCAGAGTTAGAATCCCAGCTCTGCTACTGACTTGCTGTGTAACTGCAGGCAAGCTACTTAACCTCTCTGTTCTTGGTTCTCTCATCTACAAAACAGGGAAATAACAGATCCCATACTTCATAGATTATGGGGATTAAATGAGGCAGTAGCTGTGAAGTGCTTACAAGATTGCCTGGCACAGCACAGAAGTCCTAGAAATTATCTCTCTCTCTCTATCATCATCATGAAGTATTCAATAAGTGTCACTTGTTCATATATCAATATGGTTATTCGTAAGCAGGGAACCTACACTACAGGAAAATAAATGGGAAATTTATTCCAAAACTCTACTATTTTAGAGCTCGTGCCTGGACACTGCTTCATAAGAAGATGTATGCTTTTTGGTACTTCATTAATGAGATTCCACTGGATAAGATCCAGATTGTATCTGCTTTAAATTAATTTTATTTTTTAGTAAATAGTGTTACAGCAAGATGCTGACATGGTGGTGGTGGGGAAATTAGGCGTTTCAGGTTTCCAAGGATAACCTGCAGTAACTCTGCACTGAAGTGGGGGGGTCTCTCTGCTGCTCCCCACATGCTCAGAGAGCAGGCGGGCCACCTGAGGCTCAGGTGTGCCTGAGGCTACAGGGAGGCGCGTGCGGGTAATGACAGCTGGTGGGCTCCAGTGTGCTCCAGCTCCTTCTCCCTGACAAATGGCTTCACAGATGATGCCAGCTTTATGCTCAATTAATCTCAGTTGAATTGATCATCCAGTTATAAAGAAAACCATTAGCACCAAAGCAAAACTTCCCAAAGAGCTTTTATGGGGAGGAGGAAAGGAAGTGAATTGGTTTTTTAAAGAAATTAAGATGATGAACTGTGTTTGAAAAGAACACAGCACCAGCATTCTCTCTACCCAGCTGACTCAGCCCTAAGGGGGTGGGATAATAAGGTGATTTTTTTTTTTTTCACCTCTTCAGCTCAGGAATTGTTAACAGGAAATATTTTTTAAATAAGCAAGTGCATATAAAGCTTATCACAGGACAGGCTTAATTGGAAGCTGAGAAACTTTATGCACCATGTATCAATTCTTTCAGCTCTTCAACAATACGGGGGGTTAGGTAGGATTATTTTTTACCGATTTTATAGATTAGGAAATACAAAAAAGAGATGAAGTTATTGCCAAAAAAAGTTTGTTCAGTTTTCCAACCTGAACAAATATTTTGGCCAACCTAATTGCTTGGCCTCCATGACTAGTGGTTGATCAGGGATCCAAAGTCTGGCTCTTGGGCATTTGCTACACATGTATTCTATTCCTCTGTTTCTATTAGAACCCAGATTCCATATGGGCCAGTCCCCTGCCTCATGTTTAATTCTGGTGCTCATTGTCTTATTCTTGATATCTTATTTCATACTTTTAATGAAATGAAAAAAAATGAAATACTTTTACTTTCATACCACATGAACATCTTCAAAAAGATAACTGTTACTACACATGTGATACACATTCATTTTAGAAACAAAGCAACAATTAAAAATGCCAGGAAGCAAACAAGAAGAAAATAAAAATTATTCATACTCCTCCACTTGTTGTATCCCTCTAGATTTTTTTTGCTGTGCATATCCTTGTGTTTTCAAGCAATAGTGGGCTCATATACTGCATGCTCTATTGTAATTTGATTTTTTTTCACCCAACAATAGAAAGTCCTTGCATTTAAATAAGTACATTTCCAAGACATTATTTTTAATTCTTAAATAGCATTTCATCATATGGATACAGGATAACTTATTCAATTAATTCTTTTTGGATAATTAAATTGTTTCCAAATTTTGATATTAGTGACAAGGCCACTACGAACATCCTTAATATATATGCACATTAAAACAAGTTGAATTAAATTAATAATTTTAATTAGCTTTTATAGTATTATTATTATAAATTCCTATTTGTTCAAAAGGTTTATTTACAAACTGCTACCATTTTTCATTTTAAGGTACTTACCTATTAAGGGAGGTGATCTGAAGTTAGTAGCAAGTTCTATACTTTTCATTAACATGGATCTTGATTTCATTAAAATTGTATGAATTCCACATTAAAACTGTTGTGAATTGTGTTTTAATTTTTTAGAGGGTGACTGATGACATATGAATAAAACATAGAGAAAGTGGCATATTCGGCAGCAAGTTCTCAGGAGGCCTCCCTCTAACTCCTGGTTCCCAAGAGTCTGCGGGGAGCGGGCGCCAGCGCTTATGAGCTAGGGTCTCTGCCTCTGTGCATACTGGCCATGCCCCCTGCCACCCTTTGGGTTCAGCTCCACTAGCCTCTTCCTGAGACATTTCCCCACCTCCTACCTGATTTCCCACCTCCTGGGAACCTCCCTTGCGCAGTGTTAGCAAATACAGCTCACCAGCTAGTCTGATATTTCTTGGCTATCCAAAAATCTTCAGAATGGTTTCTTATTAAAGATTAAGAGGGGGACTTCCCTGGCAGTCCAGTGGCTAAGAATCTGCCTTCCCATGCAGGGTACTTGGGTTTGATCAGGCAACTAAGATCCCACATACCACAGGACAACTAAGCCCGTGTAACACAAGTAGGGAGAAGCCCACACACCACAAGGAAAGAGTCTGCAGGCAAGATCCTGTGTGCCACAACTAAGACCCAACTCTGCCAAATATATATATATATATAATATATATATATATATAATATATATATATATGTGTATATAAACATTAAGAGGAAGAGATTAAAGCACAACAACAGGTCTAGCCTGAGTATCGAGTTGTTCCTTTCCCACTGCTTCTGATCACCCAGTGTCCAGGGTCAAGCCAGCACCCTGCCCCTCTGCTTTGATGATCAGTGGATTAAAAAAAAAACCACTGGGTACCAACAGGGGACTTCCTGCTTCCAATTCCCCTCTCTAGAAGATCTGGTCTGGGTCCCCAGGTGACCCAGGGGCCCTGAATGTGGCAGCTATTTTTTAACCTGGCTATGAAGTGCCCAAGTCCGCTCTGGTACTCACCTGCCCTGAGGCACCTGCTTGTCTGGGCTGAGGGCTAAGAGCTTCCTCATTAAGACTATTTTTCATCCATCCTCCTGCCTTTCCCCAATCAGGGTTGAGTCTGAGTCCACAGGTGTATTTTCTGTGGCTCTTTGAGAACTGTGCTCTTCCTCTAAAAGTGTCTTTAATTGGGGGAAGCAGAGGCGGCTGGAATTTACAGCCAGCGACACTTGGTTTCTCACAGAAAAGGTGCTTGCGAGGAATTTCCTCCTTATTAATGGGATGTCAGAAGAACTAAGCTTGAAAACAGATTGATTGAGCTTGCAGGGTACCTCTTGTCAAGCTCTTGGGAGAGTGCGTGGCTTATCACAACTTTGCATATTTTAAATGGCTTTTATACACAGAAGTAATCATCCTCTTTCCTTCCCTCTTAAGGTCACGCATGCCTGTGTACCCAGAAGCTACAGACAGCGTCTCGCGCTCCCATGGTCCCACCGCTACACCTACTACGTGGGAGCGATCACAGGGAAAGACAGAGACACTTATTAAGCATTGAGTGTCTCACACAGTGAGCACAGTGTCTCCACACTTGTGCTATGGAGAGAGAGGGCTAATGATCTGGTTCTTTGTTTTCCCCTGAGAAAGAAATTTCAAAATATAGAGCATCTCACAAAGAAGTGTTTCCAAATTGACTCAAAAAAAGAGAGATAATGACAGAAAGAAATAGTGGTAATTTGTTAAACAGGTTCAAATATATCTGAAAGTTATGACCACAAATAGTCAAAAATTATATACATATAATAAGAATAAAAGGTAAGACATGTTAGTTATACTATTAGCCATTGTAAATTAACTATTGTTTACATATATGGCATATCTATGGGCTTCCCAGGTGGCACCAGCTGTAAAGGACCTGACTGCCAATGCAGGAGATGTAAGAGATGTGGGTTCAGTCTCTCCATTGGGAAGATCCCCTGGAGGAGGGCATGGCGACCCACTCCAGTACTCTTTCCTGGAGAATCCCGTGGACAGAGGAGCCTATTGGGCTATAGCCCATAGAGTCGCAAAGAGTCGGTTAGGACTGAGGCATCTTAGCATTTATCCATAAAACCTAAAACAATACACTGAAATACTATTTCTATCAATGAAAATTAATTGTTTAAAAATTTTTTGGCTGCTCCACATAGCGTATTGGATTTTAGTTCCCCGACTGGGATTGAACTTTTGCCTTCTGTAGTGGAAACAGTCTCAAATCCTGGACTGCCAAGCAAGTCCCATGACCGAGTTCTTTAATTGGCCTTTCTTTATATAAATCTCTTTCATCTAGTGCTTATTTGTACAGAAAACTGTCATTTCTGTAACCTCACTTTCTCAGGGAAGTGGATTCAGAGCATTAAGGTGACTCAAGGTCACATTTCTTAAAATGATCAGAGTCAGAGCCCCAGACTTTGAATTGAGGTTCTCCTGCTCAGATCCGAGTGTCTTTTGATAAGTGATATTTCTGTGATGTGTTTTCATTGCCTTTATGTCCAGAGTGGTTGTATTTTGTGGCATGACTCACTGAAAGCATGAGCTTAAGTCTCCAATGTGAGCCCCCAAACTCCACCTTGCCTCAGGGCAAGTATTCACAAGGAGGCGTGGCTTATGAGTTTGGGTTCTGTGGGAGCCAGAAAGCTCATCAAGGAACCGAGTCCAGACTAGTGGACAGGCAGCCTCCAGGTGTTTAGACCCCCTTGTCCTACACAGAGCTTTCTGACTCGGCTCTGTGCCTTACCGTCTTCCTGTCTTTTCTTCCCTTGGCATAAAGCAAGGACTCAGTTACTGAGAGTGCCTGCGTGTTAAGTTGCTTCAGTCGTGTCTGACTTAATGAGAGTGGAACCATATACTTCCCTTTCCCTGCTCACCAGTCAAGAGAGATCCTTTGGAGAAGAAATAAGCTTGATGTGCCTTGCTAAAAATGTGTCTCGTGTTTGATGGATATAAATTTGAACCGTAAATCTGCCTCACTACCAGCTGACATCAGTTTTCTCCCTTTCCACTTTACGAGACTGTAAAAAGCTTCTGAAGTGTCACCTTCTAACACATGACCATGCAGACCAATGGGTGCTGTTAATAAAACCACCTTTGAAAGCTTGGGCTATGGGCCTGGTGACTGCAGTATAGCTGCCTGCTGAGCGGGTAGTCTCTGAGTATTGACTACTTGTTCTTTCCACTTTGATGAGGAGGAGGATGGTGAGACTGTGAATAACAGCAAACATAGGTGATCACAAAGAAGGATGTGGTCCAGAGATGGGGATTGGGAGATTATTTTTAAACTGATACTGCATTTAAAATTACAAAAGCCCCGAAATTTAAAAATATAGTTGCCTTTTGGGTGCTGATTATATTTACTAATTTTTGATAAATAGGTAACTATGTTCTTGTTGTTATTGTTGTTCATTTGCTACATTATGGCTAACTCTTTGTGACCCCATGGACTGCAGCCCGTCAGGCTCTCCTGTCCTCCACTGTCTCCCAGAGTTGGCTCAAATTTGTGTCCATCGAGTTAGTGATACTATATGACCATCTCATCCTCAGCTGCCCCCTTTTCCTTTTGCCTTCAATCTTTCTCAGCATCAGGGTCTTTTCCAGTGAGTCAGCTAAAATGCCAAAGCTTCAGCTTCAGCATCAGTCCTTCCAATGACTATTCAGGCTTGATTTCCTTTAGGATGGACTGGTTTGATCTCCTTGCAGTCCAAGGGACTCTTAAGAGTTTTCTCTAGCACTACAGTTGGAAAGCATCGATTCTTCTGCACTCAGCCTTCTTTATAGTCCAACTCTCACATCCGTACATGACTACTGGAAAAAATACAGCTTTGACTAGACAGACCTTTGTCAGCAAAGTGATGTCTCTGCTTTTTTACACTCTCTCTAGGTTTGTCATACAGGCCACTGTGTATCTTATGCATTTATCAAGTACCCAACAAGGGCCAGATGCTGCGTAGGGTACCAAACCCCACCTTGGATTTTCTCTGGCTTTGGGTAGCAGGAAGGAACACATTTTACAATTTTCCACCTCTGTTAGATTGCTAGCAGAGTGGGTTGCTGCTAACAAAATGGACTCATTTGAAATCTGTTACTGGTGCATACATACTGGCCAAGTGCCAGAAGGTTCTGGAGTATGGAAGTCTGGAGCAGTGACCAGTGACCATGTATCATTACAGCCTGACTCTTCAGTATCTTGAGTGTGTCAGGAGATTCTGACACACTTAAAATTCAAATTAATTACACCTTGGTTCTTTGTTTTAAAAATTAAAGAAGCTTGCAAAGAGAGCATTACAATAAGGTTGAATGAAATAGAGATGGATAATTAGAACCAAAGGAAATGAATCTATGGATATGCTAATTGGAAGTAATTTGCCTTGATTGGGACTTAAAATTGGCTCCAGGCTCCATGGAAGCCCAGACAAAAGAGAAATAGGACAAGTTGCAAGTTCTTCACAGCTCCTTGGAGGAGACAAATCTGATCAAGCCCCAAATCCCAGAAAGGATCTTTAAAGGGCTGTAATGGAAAGATTTTTGTGTTTGAGGTAAGCCTGGATTCCTCCCTAAGAGAAGGACCTATGGCAATTTACTAACCCTTTATGGTAAGGTCCAGTTTTCACCACATTCTTAAATGGGGTTTAATAGTAACTGAGGCTTCCCTGGTGGCTCAAATGGTAAAGAATCTGCCTGCCAATGCAGGAGACCCTGGTTCAAACCCTGCCTGAGTGGGGAAGATCCCCTGGAGAAGGGCATGGCTACCCACTCCAGTATTCTTGCTTCTAGAATTCTATGGACAGAGCCTGGCAGACTACAGTCCCTGGGGTTACGAAGAGTTGGACATGACTGAGTGACTAACACACACACACACACACACACACACACACACACACACACACACATGCTACTCTTCATGCTTGTCCTGAGGATTAAATGACAAGCTTGGTAGGATGTGTTTTCATGACTATTTATTGGAAGCAAACTAATTTTTATCAGCAGGAGAATGGTTAAGTAAAGCAGGATACATTCTTATCAGAGCATCCTACATACTTCTTCAGGTATTAAATCCTCCCTGTAACCACACCTTTGTCAATAACTGCAGTTTCTCCCTGCAGAGAGGGAGAGAATATTTCTCCCAACACCAGATTCTCTGTGGTTTGTCAGAATCTCCTGACGCACTCTAGATACTGAAGAGTCAGGCTCTAATGCTACATAGTCACAGGTCACTGCTCCAGACTTCCATACTCCAGAACCTTCTGGCACTTGGCCAGTATGTATGCACCAGTCACAGATTTCAGATGAGTCCATTTTGTTAGTTAGCAGCAACCCACTCTGCAGAGAGGGAAGTGGCAAAGAATATTTCCCTACCCTAGGGATTGAACTTGACCATGTGACTTGCTTTGGCTGATAAATTGTGGACAAAGGTGATATGGAATGAAGCCTAGACCTTCAGAGGCATTGTGTGTTTCCACTTACCCTTTTGAGCTTCTGCCATTTACATTAGAAGAATATGATTCTCTGGTGGTTTGGTCCAATATAGATAATAGACACGTAAAGCAGACTGGATCCAACTTGACGTTCAGAGTCTAGATGAGTCTAGGTGGCTGAGACACTCACTGTGAATGAAAAAAACGTCAGCAAGTTGTGGAAAGTCATTGGATGTGGGGTGATTTGTTATACACCATTACTGTGACAACAACTGACTGATACAGGAGCCTTCTGTGATCAAGCCTCAAGAGATAACTATGATGTACTGAGAGAGAGAATATAAACTTAAAAAGGAGAATCATGTAAATTCTGATTTCTAGAATAAGATAAATGTCTGATTTTGTTTAGTTAGAAAAAGAATTTGCATACACACATTGGTTTGGAAAACCCAAATGGGCTTTTTGGCCAACCCAGTGCATCTAAATAATAAAAAGTGTTGAGGGATGGCATTCACATCTTCAAAAACATGAGTCTGAAAAATATGCATATTTTAAAAACTGGTGGATTTTTCTGTTTTTTTTTTTCCCCCCGTGTGACATGTATGTACAATTTGTGAATTAAAAAAAGGTTAAAGTTCAAACACAACAGCTTCACAGCAGGCTACCGCTACAGTACTGTGGTGGCCACCTCTGCCTAGGGGTATCTGGGAAGACCTATGGTCAGTAGGGACTTTTTGCTCAGACCTGCCCTTCATCACTGCTGAAGACAACCATTCATCCTCTCAGCTGCTAGTAGAGTCTCAAAGCAGTGCCCAGAGCTGCACAGCTAGAGAGGAGTGTAGTTAGAACTGGAAGCCAAGGTGTTTTGCTAGCTTGCTTCCTTGCTTTTTCCCTCCAGAAATGCCTGTACTGTAGGCATTACATTAAATGCTTGGGAGGCTGTTGTGGATCAGATATTCTCACAGAGCAACTGCAGCATCAAATCCTAGATGAGCACCTTATCCATTTCTCATATACACACATGCATAATTTAACGTAAGTACAAACACTCCATCTTATAATTTGCTCTTTTTTTTCAATGCTATCACGGTGTGTTCAGGCAGCTATAATGAAATACCACAGACTGGGTGGCTTATAAACAACAGAAATTTATTTCTCACAGTTCTTCAGGCTGGAAGTCTTAGATCAAGGTGCCAGCATGATTGGGTGAGGGCAATTCTTCCTAGTTCATAGAGGGCTGTCTTCTTGTCCTCAAAGGGTGGAAGAGGGTTGGTGAACTCCCTGGAGTCACTTTTATAAAGGAACTAATCCCATTTGTGAGGGCTCCACCCTCAGGAGTTAACCTCCTCCCCAAAGCCCCACATCATGATACCATCAGTTTGGGAGGTTAGGATTTCAACATATGAATTCGGGGGTGACAAAAACATTTAGACCATAGCAAGTTCAGTCTTTAAAATTATTTTTTTCCTTTGCTCTTTGACTCCCCTCTTTCTCCTTTTTGTGTCTTATTTTTCCATCCCCCTGCCCCACACCACACACATCACAAAAACACACTAGTTTATATCCTTTTCTACTTTTATGGCCATATAACCATGTATAAACATTTATGGTGTGAGGTAGGGAGACTAATGTTCTCATCTCTATAGAACCCTGTGGTCACTTTTTATTTTATATCAGAGTAGAGACACATCCAGTTAAATGTACTCAATGAGAAATCAAGGCGAGGCATCCAGATAATGCCATCAGGATTCTCTTGCTCCAGAGATTTTTTGCCAATCATTCTGCTAATTCCAGGGTAGCAGCATGGCCCTTCATCTGCAGATTGTGTGGCTCCCCTCGCCATTGATACAGATGAAAGATTGTCCCAAGACACAGTGTCACATTCCCCTTGGCCTATGGAGGTGGGGGAGGAGTAGTGGGTGAAACAGGAGGGAGACCGAAGACCCATCCACACTCAGAGTGTCATTCACACTGAGTCTTTGTGTTTGGGGTGGCCAACCGAAGACTTTTGAGGGTGAAAGGAGTGCTATTAATAATTCTACCAGAAAGGCAGACTTAAATTGACACTCTCCCAGGTAAACTGAGCCACGTGGTCACAGTTCTTTTGGCATTACTGGGTAGACTTGACCTGACAATGCTTATAGCTTTGCGTAGCTTGCTTTTACTTTTTTTTTTTTTAATTCACGTGGAATGTTAGCTCCCCAATCAGGAATCAAATCTGTGCTCCCTGCATTGGCAGCACAGGGTCTTAACCACTAGATCACCAGTCTTTACTTTTTGAAAAATACATCAGGACCTCCTATCATTCCTACCCTCACTGTGGCCCCCCCAACCCCATCTATCTCTGCGAATCCCAGGTATGTTTGCTTCTTTTCTTTGAGTCTATACCTAAATTTTTTCTAGGAAGATATGTTTAAATGCTCTGGAATATCAATCAGACTTTACTGGCAGCTGCCACACATTCATTGAACAGATGGTAATCATGGTTCAGAAGTTGGTTGAAAGACTTAAACTGAGATAATGCATGTTGAACACTTAGCACAGAGTCTGGCACATGGTAAGCCTCTTTATTATTATTGCTCTTCTGTTATTGTTTTCATTAGAATCAATACACAACAATAAATATGAACAAGACGGACTTCTTATTTTCAAAATCCTGGCAATGGTGATGGGGGCAGAAAGAAACCAACATTTCAAGCACCGTGGTGATAAAAGTATCTGCAAAGCCATAAAGCATAAGCTCTAGATGGGTGTGACTCATCGTGCCTGTGGGTGGAAGCACAGGGTGGGTGTGGGAGGTGATCTCTTAATGCCTTCCACTGTTGCAGGAGGCACTGGAAGCTTCCTCCGAGGAAACTCCTTTTGTTAAGATAGTCAGTCTCATTTTATGCAGCAAGAAATCTTTTGTGTAAAAGGAAATCCATTATGTAGATATTTGTATTTTGTAACAGTAAAAATGACTAGTAATGATGAGTATTTTATTTTTTTATTGGAGTTTTAGAATTGCTTTGCACTGTTGTGTTAGTTTCTGCATACAATGAAGTGAATCAGCCGTGGGTATACATATATCCGTTCCCTTTTGGACCTCCCTCTCACCCCAGTGATGAATATTTTAAAATTAATATGCAATAGCAGTTAAGAGCTTGCATTCTGAGCTGGGAGCCTGGGTTTGATCACCCTTATGGGGTGTGTGATCTTAGGCAAGTGACTGAGCCTTTTGGGGTCACAGTTTGCACATCTGGGAAATACAGATATTAGTAAGGTTTATCTAAAGAAGTTCACATGAGGGTTAAATGATTTAATCACTGGAAAGTACCCAGACGAGAAAATGGCATATGGTGAGAGTCTCACAAATGCCACCTCTAACTTGACACTTCAGTGTCCCCAGAGTTTGTCAAAGTGCTATTGTACAAGTTAAACTTCTTTAAGAAAGAGCTAAGTGAATATGAATTTAAAAGTTGTTTTTTACACAGAGGAAATGTGAATCCATGGACCAAATTTAAAGGCTCAAAAACCCATCCTCTGGTTCCATGGATCTAGACTGTAGCACCAAAGACTCCAGAGCTTTCCACCTATTTTTATCAAAGTGTGGTATTTATACCTAATGTTGGATTGAACTATACAGTTGTCCCTCGAACAACACAGATTTGAACTACATGGGCCTACTGCAGGTATTTTTTCCAATAGTAAACAGAATGGTACTACAGGGTGGGTTGAACCCACAGGTATGGATCCATAGATACTGGGGAACCACGGGCACGGAGGAACCACATATATGAATTTTTGAATTTATATTTGAATTTTCAACTGTGTGGAGGGTTGGGGCTCCAACTTTCACATGTTTGAGGGTCAACTGTTTCCTTTTAAAATAACAATTTTTTCCATAAGGAGGCAATTTTTCAGTGTTTGCTAGAATGGGAATGGAATATGGGTCTTCCAAGGAAAGAACTGGAAGGCTTACTCTCTTAATAAAGAAACTTAAAGCCAGAACTCACCTCACCCTTTCACCCCCACTTCCACCTCCACCCTGGGCATAAAGTTGAAGAACTGTTGGACTGAGCTGGATGAATGAGGAAGAAAGGAGGCCATCGTAGCCCAGCTCCTTGGTAAGGAGGAAAAAAAGAGACAGCAAACAAAATAGATTAGCAAAAGTATTTAAATATTCCGTCATTCCATTCAATAAATGTAAGCCAACATGTCAGGCACCATATCAGGTGCTTTTTTATGCATGAGCAAATATCTACAGCCATGATCTTAAACAGGGGTATCACCCTGGGTAGGGGAACTGGACAGGGAATTCTAGTCTTGGCCCTGACCTGAGGGATCCCAAGCTCAGGTTTGGCCATCTTTAAAATGCAGCAGTTACCTACCTTCTTTCCTCATCAGGTTCCTCTGGTTGTACCTGCTTCCCTTTAAACATCCAAAAAGATTCTTGGGTCACCATTCCCTTTGACAGCTCTTGGCTATTTCATAATTAGCACCAGGCCATTAGCACAAATGTCTGTGACCCCAAGCTCCATGCTTGATTGAACAAACAAGCTCTTCTATTCCTTTTTTCTCTCCCTGGAACTGTAAATGTAACTTTATAAAATGAGAATAGTAATGGTACATATTACATAAAATTATTGGGAGGATTAAGTTTTAATAGATAAAAGTCTTCACAACAGAGCTTGACACAAGGATTGTCAATATGTATTTACCATTATTATGACTGTTTAGCATCACTTATGTGTCAGGTTCTAGGCTAAGTGCTCTCCATGTGTCAGCTCAGTTTATCACCAGAAAAATGTATTCCTTTACATTTCTACCTTAGTGATTACTGGTGTTTTCTTTGCAACAGTTTTTATTTTTAATCTTGTACTCTTGTACCTTGTTAACTGATAACAACTGCACACCAACCACATGGGTTGGAGTTTTGATTCTTCTTACCCTCTTCTCTCTCAATCTGTCCATTCCCCATCAGATTGGATGGATTTAAAATCTCTCCTGTATCTTTCATTGATTTTTTTTCTCCCCACTCTTTCCTGGCCCACGGGACACTGTCATAGCTTCCTAATGGGGGTCCTGTCTGGTCCACTTTTTATATTGCTCCCCAAAGCATCCACTTATAGCATAGTTCTCAATAAAATGCCAGCTGCTTGGACTGGAACTGAAAGTCCTTTACTTTCTGCTCTTAATCTACCCCTTGGAACCTTCTGGAAGGAGTCCTTTTATGCCCTCTGTTTTATTACCAAACTGCACCCGCTACTTTCCCTCTTAAAATTCAGGCTGCTTCATCTCCCAGGTAGGTTCTTCTTGTAAATCATATGAATTCACATTCCTTGTCAAATATGAAAACATTATACAGAATTCCTCTTTAACCAGCCCCCTAGCCACTCCCAAGCCCTTCTTCTTCTTCCCAGAGACCACCACTGTTCTTGGTCCAGGGGCCCCCTTTGGCTCTTTTTCTATGCATTGATATTCATATATGTGCACATACAGAAAAGAGAGGGTGATGCTTGTTGTTTTGTGTGTGGGTGTGTCTATGATATAAATAGTGTCCAACTGTGCTTATCATTCTGCAACTCGCTTCTCTCCTCCAACAATATGTCCTGGCAATCTGTCCATCAGGATGCATCTTAAATGCCACCAAGAATTCCCCAAACTTCACAAGATTCCATCATACTGGAAGCACTTTTTCTGCTGACACTCCTCAGAATCTCTTAAGAAAATTTCTACTTTTGAAATGTGTGTAGCAGGATTATGAGTGATTTTTATATTTATATGTTTTTGTAATTTCAAAAATTTCAACTATCCCCCCTCAATGTATATTTAATCAAATAGGTGTTAGGTTACACACACACACACACACACACACACACACACACACACACACACACACACACATACATACACATCATCCAAAACATTTTCTTTGTTTTAGTGGGGTTGTTTTTCAGTTGCTCAGTCGTGTCCGACTCTTTGCGACCCCATGGACTGCAGCACACCAGGGTTCCTTGTCCTTTACTATCTCCCAGAGTTAGCTCAGACTCATGTCCATTGAGTCGATGATGCCATCCAACCATTAATTTTATGTTACCCAGACTCCTAGATATTAATAGTAATTTGTCCTCCCAGTGACCTTGACACTGGGACTGCAGATGCCTTGGAGAGGGAGATGAACATACAGGTCATGCTCAATACTTAGATAGCAACTTCACTACCAGAACACAAGGAGAATGAGTGCTGTTGTGCTCAACCACACTGGAGCCGGTGTAAAAGGAAAGTGAACGCTTCTACATCTCTTTATCAAAAGTTCCTCTTTATATGATTACTATTATATTATATAATCATATATGACCTACACTATACATTAGATGCACATATAGCCAATTAATTGTTATAAATGACTAATTATATACTTCATATACAAGCAGATTTTATCTTACACCATTGTATTATATTATATAAATATCAGTTCAGTTGCTCAGTCATGTCTGACTCTTTGCGACCTCATGAATCACAGCACACCAGGCCTCCCTGACCATCACCAACTCCAGGAGTCTACCCAAACCCATGTTCATCGAGTCGGTGATGTCATCCAGCCATCTCATCCTTTGTCGTCCCCTTCTCCTCCGCCCCCAATCCTTCCCGGCATTAGGGTCTTTTCCAATGAGTCAACTCTTCACATGAGGTGGCCAAAGTATTGGAGTTTCAGCTTCAACATCAGTCCTTCCAATGACCACCCAGGACTCATCTCCTTTCGGGTGGACTGGTTGGATCTCCTTGCAGTCCAAGGGACTCTCAAGAGTCTTCTCCAACACCACAGTTCAAAAGCATCAATTCTTTGGCACTCAGCATCCTTCACTGCCCAACTCTCACACCCATGCATGACTACTGGAAAAACCATAGCCTCAACTAAACAGACCTTTGTTGGCAAAGTAATGTCTCTGCTTTTAAATATGCTACCTAGGTTGGTCATAACTTTCCTTCCAAGTGGTAAACATCTTTTAATTTCATGGCTGCAATCACCATCTGCAATGATTTTGGAGCCCCCAAAATAAAGTCTGACACTGTTTCCCCTGTTTCCCCATCTGTTTCCCATGAAGTGATGGGACCAGATGCCATGATCTTAGTTTTCTGAATGTTGGCCTTAAGCCAATTTTTTCACTCTCCTCTTTCACTTTCATCAAGAGGCTTTTTAGTTCCTCTTCACTTTCTGCCATAAAGGTAAGAGTTAGTAAAAACTCTCCAATTGAAAAAAATGACTGTACATCACATCTACCCATGTTGCCCAATCTTTATGGGAACCACATCCATCCCCCAAAACCTGTGCAGTAAGCAAGGCCCCAGGTGCGGTCCGGTCCCAGGATCTGCGTTGTTTAGTCACTAAGTCAGGTCTGACCGTTTGCGATGCCATGAACTGTAACTGAAGAAAATGGCAATGCACCCCAGTGTTCTTGCCTGGGAAATCCCACGGACAGAGGAGCCTGGTGGGCTACAGGCCATGGGATTGCAAAAGAGTAGGACATGACTTTGTGACTGAACAACAACACAGATGTCAGCTTCCTTGGAGCCAACCATCAGCCAGTGTGTTAATGATGGTTGTTAACAATAACTGAATACTTGCTGCGTGCTGTGAACAACTGTGTGTTTTATATGCATTACTTTATCCCCACGTTCTAGACAAGATGACTGAGCAGTTAAGCCACAATGCACAAGTTCAGAGCTGGGATTTGAACTGGGCTCTGAGCACCCTTCCCTTACCAACCTACACATCTATGCTCTCCCCAAACCTGCACATCTGTGCTCTCTGCCTCCGTGGCTTTGTATGCAGACAACAGCATGGAAGGATTTCTCAGAGAGTGCATTTGTTTCTTTGTTTTTCATATTAAAGATGCTACTGCCAGGCTGACATGTGACTGTCTCTGCTTTTGCTGAGGAAGGAAGGGTGATCCTGCTGAAGTATCTGACTTTAGAGGGACCAGTGATTACCTTAGAGAAGTGAAAGCCGCTGTGAGTCACATTGGAAAAGCCGTCCTTCCCACCAAAACAATACGAGATTGAACAAAGTGCAGAATTTTCAACCCAGTAAGTCATTTGTTCATTAAAAAAGAAAAGCTTAAATGAATGCATTTTATGAACTGTCTCAAAATGCATTCACATCTTTGATATTAACCCAAATAAATACTAGGTTAATTTCTGGCTTATTTTGTTTGTTGGATGAACTTAGATCATTTAGTTTCTTTGATTCTCTCTATTCTTGTTACAGTTGACCCTCTGTATCTGTGGGTTCAACATCCGTGGATTCGACCAACCAAGGATAGAAAATGTTAAAAAAAAAAAATCCAGAAACTTCCAATAAGCAAAACTTGAATTAGCCATGTGCTGGGCAACTACTTACATGGCATTTCTATTGTATCAGGTATTACAAGTCATGCAGAGATGACTTAGAGCATATGGGAGGATGCGGGTGGGTTGTATGCAAATACTACAGCATTTTATACAAAGGACTTGAGCATCCAGGGAGTTTGGTATTCATGAGGGGTCCTGGAACAAACACCTCAAGAAAAGCAAGGAACAACTTTATTAATGAATCAGAGTTGTGACAAGATTATCATCCCGTAAGCATTCCCTTTTGTTATCTACTCTGCAAATTTGGTTTTTCCCTCTTGATCAAAGAAGACACTCAAGTCCATCACATTGCAGTGATACATGCTGCATTCAGCACTTAAATACGTATTCATATTTATTTTGAAATGAGGAAAATTGTGAGGGCTAATGGAAGCATCAATAGATCTTTCACTCCAAGTGTTCATCCATAAAAGAGCAAGTAATTCTTTAAAAGTTAAGAAGAAAATATGCGATGATGTTACATCGCCATGTCTGACCATCAACTTGTAGATTTCAGCCTTTCCCCTTTATATTTCTTCGGATCCAAAGGCTTTTACACAAGCTTCGGTTGAACTGTCCTTCCTTCCCCTTGCTCTCATTCCCTGACCCCGGAGCTGGATGATGTGAGTTCAGTTCCCAGGTCTAGCTCTGTGACCATGCGTTGATCATAAAGCCTCAGAGCAGTACCCACCATACACAATCTTCAGGCTCTAACTCAACAAGGTATGTAGAATAACTCCTTTATTTACTTACACAGGTTATTCACTACAAAAACGTGAGATACTACAACTAAATATGGCAGTATTTAGAAGTTCTGATAGCTATAGCATAAGAGTTAATGAGGGTACTTCCCTGGTGGTCCAGTGGTTAAGACTCTGCCTGTCTAATACAATGAAAGCTGGTTTGCATCCCTAATCAGGGAACTACGATCCCATGTGATGTGTGGTGAGGCCAAAAAATAAATAAACGTTAAAAAATAAAAAAGTTAATAGGTCAATGATTGAACAGGAGAAACATTTGAGGTATCCCTTTATTTTCCCAAAGTTATCTATTTTATCCACATGATAACAAGATCAACCATGTAGGAAGGTGGTACAGGCATAATTTTTTTTTTAACAGCTTTTAAGAGGTAAGAAAACATTTATGGAAACACATGCATCTGGTGACAATTTTCCCCACACATTTTATGATGAAAATTTTCATACAGAAATACTGAAAGACTTTCCTAAGAATACCCATAAACCTGCCACCTAGATTCTACCATTAGCAGGCTCCTCTACCTACTGTATTGTGACTCTCCTTGCCTAACCAGCCTCCCATCCATTCCTGAATCTATCTTATTACAGTGATAGAGTTCACAGTAACTTGCAGACATCGGTAAACTTCCCCCTAACTGGCACTCATATCGTCAACTAGTGCTGAGCATCTGCTTGGAGGACTTTTTTCTCTTGATGTGAATGGGGTCTCATTTAATGTCATAAAAATCAGGACATAGTGTGATTTTTCTTTTTTTTTGCCCTTGCTGTAAGGCAATGAAACCCTCTTTTCAAGCTAAATCTCACACAGAAGCTGCTGTGTGGAACAGATAGCTGCAGAATTTCTCTGGATAAAGCAGGAATAGGGCTCTGAGCCCTCCTCACTCCCTAGGGGGCCCCCAAAGAGCCTCAGAATGCCCCAGGTGCCAGGGATTATGAAACATGGGCGAATTCCCGAACCCCATGAAGCTCAGCTGGATCGACCACAAAACAGGGCTTTGAAAATAACTATTTTTCTCAGGTTCTTTTCAAATTTCTCTCCCCTGTCATTCAGTGATGCTAAAGCATCGGAAACCTCAAAGATGTTTTCCCCAAACCTTCAGCAGAAAGCTTTCTCTTGTTTTTAATTAGCTCAGTGCAAGAAGCCTCATTCAAGACTGTGGATCTGGATGTCTGAAGCAGAAACTGCAGTTGGAAAGGCTGCCCATGGAATGGAAGAAAACTGGAAAAACAAGAACCCGATCTAGGTGGATGGCTAAATACAACAGCCTGCACATGTGGGCCGTGGACAAGGTGTGCTGGCCACACTGTCCATCTCCCATGGCCTCTGCCAAGTCACCTCTCAGGAATTCCAGCCTCATGCTGTGAAGTCGACCTGGCAGATTTTCATTCTCCTGGTCCCTCCTGAGACACAATGCTCTTGTGTGCAGGCAGGAGCAGTCTGGGGGCAGGGGGAGGGGGAGCCAAGGCTGCGGCAGGTTGGACCAGAATCTCATCAGCCGGAGTATAAGTGTGTTCCCTGGACTGCAAGGAGATCCAACCAGTGAATCCTAAAGGAAATCAGTCCTGAATATTCATTGGAAGGACTGATGCTGAAGGTGAAATTCCAATACTTAAGCCACCTGATGGGAAGAACTCACTCATTGGAAAAGACTTTGATGCTGGGAAAGATTGAAGGCAGGAGAAGGGGACGACAGATGATGAGATGGCTGCATGGCATCACCAACTCAATGGACATGAATTTGAGTAAACTTTGGGAGTTGGTGATGGACAGGGAGGCCTGGTGTGCTGCAGTCCATGGAGTCACAAAGGGTCAGACACGACTGAGCGACTGAACTGAACTGCACTAAGGATTAGAACAAGCTTCAGAGCCATGGAAAGACCACACCAATTCTCCAGATCTGGGGCAAGAGAGTGGGTCTGAGAAATGGGGAGAAGCCAGGACTTGGCTGGGGACTGAGTTGCAAAGCAGAGCTATAGAGTGAGTCCAGGTCTGTGCCCTGAGAGGTCTTGGCTGCCCAGAGACAGAGAAACATTTGAGGTATCCCTTTATTTTCCCAAAGTTATCTATTTTATCCACATGATAACAAGATCAACCATGTAGGAAGGTGGTACAGGCATAAATTTTTTTTTTAACAGCTTTTAAGAGGTAAGAAAACATTTATGGAAACACATGCATCTGGTGACAATTTTCCCCACACATTTTATGATGAAAATTTTCATACAGAAATACTGAAAGACTTTAGTATTGAGTGAGGTCTTGAGTGAGTGAGTGAGTGAAAGTAGCTCAGTTGTGTCTGACTCTTTGTGACCCCACGAACTACACAGTCCATGGAATTCTCCAGGCCAGAATACTGAAGTGGGTAGCCTTTCCCTTCTCCAGGGCATCTTCCCAACTCAGGGATCGAACCCAGGTCTCCTGCATTGCAGGCCAATTCTTTACCAGCTGGGCCACAGGGTAAGCCCAAGGTCATTCTTACTGTTTATTAAACTCTGTGCTATAGTCTCTGTGAGGACAGGACTCTGTCTACATGGACTCTATGTCCAGGCTCTAGAAAAGTGAATGGTAGGTAGGAGATAAATACTCAGGCAATTTTTTTTTTTATTTTTAAAACATTTTACAATTAATTAGTGTATTTATTTTTGCCTATGCTGGGTCTTAGTTGCTGCATGCAGGCTTTCTCTAGTTGTGGTGGCCAGCAAAGGCTGCTCTTCACTGTGGTATGCATAAAAAATTTTTTTATGTAGACCATTTTAAAGTCTATTGAATTAGTTTGCAATACTGCTTCCTTTTTTTACATTTTGGGGGGTTTTGGCTGCAAGGCATGTGGGATTTTAGCTCCTCTACCAGGGATTGAATCAGCACCCCTTGCAATGGAAAGTAAAGTCTTCACCACTGGACCGCCAGGGAAATCCCTCAGTAAATGTTTACTGAAGGAAAAAAGAAAAAGGAAGACACAGAGAGAGGGATGGAGGAAAGAAAGAGAGAAGATGGGATGGTGGTTTCCCTGAGTTCCAGGAGGGTTGGGACGGGCATCCACACCATGATCAACAGCACCACTATTGCCACAGAGAACTTAAATCCAACCTCACTGCCAACAATCAATGTTTTCAACATTTTGACAATGAATCACAGTTTAAAAATATGCTTTAACTTGTGACCCAGTACATACAAATACACACACAGAAACAAAGTCTCTTAAAATGTGATGCATTCTAATAATTTCCAACTCAACCCATCCTATTCTGTTCCCAGCATACTGACTTGTAGTCTACGACTAAACAACCTTAGTCCCAATACCTTTGATCTTTTCTGGGACATTATTCTTGCAATGATAACTTTGCTTCCAAAATTCTTAATCTCTCCCTCCTAGATGGAAGTTAATCTTCTTCCTGAAGACATATCAGGTTTATTCTGTTCTATAAGATGCAGAAACAGTTCTTCACTTGACTTTGCTCCCTTGCTTGTGACAGCTCTAATTTAAAAGGATTCCCTTTTAAAAAATGATTTATACCCACTGCTTCTTTCTTCGGCAGGCTTACCATCCTTAACCGCCTCAATAAGCCATCTTCCTCCATCACTTCCTCTCAAAGGATCCTAAGGACCTTTGACCCTGCAGAGTCACAGCTGCTTTTCTCTTTCGCCTTCTTGTTTTTCTCCTTCTCTTTTCCTTCTCAATTCCTGCTCTTCTTGACTGTGGATACTTTTGAATCCTGTTCTTTTAACGAGGACTCCTTTCTTGATTTATTCATGAATTTATTTATTCATTTGACTAGTCATTCAAAATCAACAAAAGAACATTTCAATGAGTAAAACATGGGTCTGTGTGCTGAAGGGAAAACAAAGATCAAGAAGATGCATGGTTTCTACTCTTGAGCACCTTGGCGTGTAGAGAAGAACTTGAATTTACACAGCTAACTGCTTGCACTAGGGTTAGAGGGCTACTTGAATGGTGAAATATGGCTAAAAATGCAGGCATCGGAGCTTGATAGATCTGGATTCCGTTTTGGCTCTGCCAGTTTCTGGCCCTCTGATGTGGAGAAAATTAACTCACTTGTCTAGACATCAGGTTCCCCGTATGTCAAATGGTGATCAATATTCATGGTACCTCCCCTGGAAGTGTTATGAGGGGGAAGTGTTATATTATTTCATTGAATTCTTACATGATTCCTCTGAGGTGGGTACTATCATTTGTCCCATTCTACAGATGAGGACACTAAGGCTTAGCAAGGCCATGCTGTCCTTAAGTGACAGACCTTTTGACTTGAGAATCTGTGAACCCAACACAAAGACACCTTACTTCTCTGGGTGTCCCAGAGTCTTTAGTGATTCAAGACTAGAACCTAGTTTCATCTGTATTTACAGAGGTCATCAGACTCTCAAGTGGCTGATCGATAAGTTAGGAGACCACTTTATTAGTTTACTGCTCAAGAGGTGAAACTGTGCCTCTGTACAGGATACTTCCTCCTGTACAGATAATGAGGATGTCAAAATACAATAATGATAACTACCATCGATGCAGGTATGCTGTGTGCTAGGCAATTTATACATAGGACTTACTCTGACTCATAACACTCTGTAGTGATGTTATTAGCTCAGTTTTACTGATGGCAAGACCAAGACATTATTATTATTATTTTGCTTAGAAATGAGTTAGTTATTGCTAAACAGGCAGGCAAACACATTATTGAGTGATAAAAACTCAATTCATTTTAGTAGCTACTGCTGTTATTATTACTATTATTATTAATAACAATATCAACAGTAGATAATGTTAAGAAATTTTCCCAGTAGTTCCTGCTAGTAATTATTAGAGATGAAAATAAGCTCAGGTCTATCTGATTTCAGAGATGGTATTTCTCATTATTCAACCTTACAAATGAACAGCTTTAGACAAAGGGGACCAAGTGTCCCTAGAGGATATTTCCATCCCATCTGAATTGCTTCTACCCCAGAGGACTGGGCCTAGCAAGAAACAAGGTTTGGTCACAGTCTGATTCTTTGGATGGTTACAAGTAAAGATGGGTGACATGGTCTTGATTGATATCTTTTTCAACCAACTGCCCAAATCTCTACTTCCTGTTGTCTGTCAGGTCACACTTGATTGAGTGGATTATAGCTTTCTTTATGATGGTTGAATCTAAATATTTTCTTTGGTGAACTATCTCCACCTGGTCTTTGATGAACGATCGACACTAGCTAGGACAAGGTACCTATGGGGTCTGGAAGGAGTTCTTTTGTGGAGAGAATCTTTCTGAGCCAGGATTCCCTCTTTGGCGGTGGTGGGATATTTGAGGAGCCCTTCCATGTGTTGAGAGGCTTTGTGGTGGAAAAGTGAAAAAAGCTTTCCAACTGATTTTGAGGAATTTGGGCTTTTGTGGTGAGTGGGAAGATGGGAAGGAGTGAGATAGAAAACACTGAAGTTGGAGGTTAGGTAAGTTGGAGAATGGTGGCAAAATGGCAGAAACTGAAAATAAAGAAGAAAAACAGTTTCAAGTTCTTTCTTTTTACGGGATGGGCAGTTGGGATGGAGATCAGGGTGGACTTGAGTACAACATCAAGATGAATTCAACTTCAGACAATTTAGGATCTGTAGCGTGGCTATAATAAGTAAACTTGTTTTACCTGATGTGTTTTCATACCTTCGCATTTCTGTTCAAATAGGCCAACTTGATTTTCACAGTTAAAAATATTTGGCTAGGTAAAGTTATATGAAAATGAAAATGTTAGTCATTCAGTCATGTCTGACTCTCTTCGACTCCATGGACTGTAGCTTGTCAGGTTCTTCTGTCTATGGGATCCCCCAGGCAAGAATACTGAAGTGGGTTGCTATTTCCTTCTCCAGGTTGCTATTTCCTTCTCTTACAGACCCAGAGATAGAACCCAGGCCTCCTGTAATGCAGGCAGATTCTTTACTGTCTGAGCCATCAGAGAAGACTGTAAAGTCTATAGTATGTTTATACCCATATGATTTTATACTAAGGAACAGAGTTATATATTCATGCACAAATCTATAAATATTTACCCAAAAGCCTTTAAAATATGACACAAGATTTACAGATACGAGAAGAGAAAATTGGTAAGCAGAGGGAAATGGACTTGAAAATTTTCAGCTAACCACAGATAAAAAAGAAAAAAATGCATTGAAAATGTAAAAATATTATGAATTCACTTGACAATTATTTCTGGAGCAACAAAACAAACCATTGAAATATTTTTTATTTCAGTAACGTGACTGAATTTTGGCATAGGTACATTTGGCAGGTGGGAATGTAAATCTGTTTACAATGATTTTTTTCTACAAGAAGTCAGTAATCCAATAGATTTCACGGCTGTAAGAAGCAAGTCTGATGGGTTTAAGAGAAGTCATGAACTTAGTTGGATGTAAAATCAAGCCCAGGAGTGAAAACAAAATGGAAACCTCTTTAGTTATCAGAGTCTGTGTTTCAACCACTGTAACACACCACGACCAACACAACCAACAACAAGGGACCCAAAACAAACACAACCAACTGTTTTTTGAGCAGCATTTGAATCACAAGGTTCTCAAAACTCCTGGGTATATGGAACTGTGCAGAATGAAATGGAGACTGATGCTTTCATTTGGAGTGATATGTGTGTGCAGAGGGTAATCCAAGGAAGGTGTGAGGACAAGAACAAGAAAGGAGGAGAGGGCTGAGGGTAGAGTCGTGGGATATGCTCTCATCTCAGAGATGGGAGAGGGAGAATGAAGACCTGGGGCGCTTAGAGTGGGGGAAGAAATGAGAAGGTGCAGGCCCGAAGAAGACAAGAATCTCCAGCTTCATCAGGAGAGGCGTTTGATAGTGTTGAAAAGTGGGGAGAATCACAGAGATGAGGTCTCAAAACTCATGGTTGGGTGTGGCTATTGGGCTACAGAGATCGGTGAGGATGGAGGAAGTCAAGTTGCCAGGGGTTAGATGAATAGAAGGTGAGGAGGAGCGATCCAAAGAAACTGATGTTTGGGACTTCACTGGTGGTCCAGTGGCTAAGACTGAGCTCCTGATACAGAGGGCTAGGGTTTGATCCCTGGTCAGGGGACTAGATCTCACATGCTGCAATGAAGATCAAGGCTCCATGTGCTGCAATTAAGACTTGGTGCAGTCACATAAATAAATATGAAAAAAAAGAAATTAATTGTGAAGGAGGAGAGGGGAGAGAGGGAGAGTCTATCCCTCATTTTGGATCTTGCATTAAGTTCTTTTCTAGAAGCTCTGGAAAGAGGCAGGAAGAGATATGCCAGGGATCGGCACATTTTTGGTATCTGAGAGCCCAAGGCCAGCAAGATGAAGCAAGAGTCAGGGAGGAAGCGGGCAAAGACTACATGTTCTAAAGCATGTTTTGCAAAACATTTGTCCACAGGATGTTCCACGGAGTCCCCTTCTCTCACAAAATGATGATTGTATTCCTCTCTGTCCCACGAGAGGGTCATCAGCATTCCCCGCCTCCTTCCCGAACCACCAGGCATGTGGGGCCAGCCTACTGCTGCTTTGTGTTCCCACTTCTGGTTCGCTGAGATGCTGGTTTGGTCTGGGTGCTGGGCTGTGCCTTTCTATTTTCTTGACTTCTATTTAGTCTCTCAGTGCTATATGTGTGGGCTTCCCAGGTCTCACTGGTGGTAAAGAACCCTCCTGCCAATGCAGGAGACGTAAGACCCTGGGGCATGATCCCTGGGTCAGGAAGGTCCCCTGGAGGAGGGCGTGGCAACCAACTTCAGTATTCTTGTCTGGACAGAGAAGCCTGGTGGGCTATAGTCCATGGGGTCACAAAGAGTGGGGCATGACTGAAGCAACTTAGCCCAGCACAGCTGTATGCGTATGTGGTACAGAAAGTGAAAAGTGAAAGTCACTCAGTTGTGTCCCACGCTACGACCCCATGGACTATATAGTCGATGGGATTCTCCAGGTCAGAATACTGGAGTGGGTAGCCTTTCCCTTCTCCAGGGGATCTGCAGGCCAGGAATCAACCCGGGGTCTCCCTCATTGCAGGTGGATTCTTTACCAAATGGGCTTTCAGAAAAGCCCATGTGGTGCAGAGGGATGTGTCAAAGATCAAACCAGCCGTGCCATGTGGACCGCAAGTCCCGGGAAGAACTGTCTGCTTTAGGATGGCTCAGAGCTTTGTGGGCCGTGAATCTCCGAGACGGAAATAACTCATGCATCCTGTGTATGCTCAGTCACGTCAGTCGTGTCCAACTCTGTGACCCCATGGGAGGTAGCCTACCAAGCTCCTCTGTCCACGGGATTCTCCAGGCAAGAATACTGGAGTGGGTTGCCATGCCCTCCCTCCTCCAGGGGATCTTCCTGACCCAAGGATGGAACCTGTGTCTCTTACGTTTCCTGCATTGGCAGGCAGGTTCTTTACCACTAGCCCACCTGGTAAGCCTGATAACATATGCAGCATTTCCCGTATTTATGTGACCACCGTGCCGCTCCTGCCTCTTGTTCTGTGAAACACATTTTGGGCAGCTTGTAAATAAGATGGTGGAAGTGACGAGAATGTACTTAAGAACAACTGTGTGAAGTATTTGAGTTGAGGGTCGGAGGAGCACTCTCCAGGTTGCTGCTCACGGCTGAATGTGCAAGGAAAGCTGGTACCTCTGAAAACAGGGAGGAATTCCAGCTCAAGGATGCCAGAAGGGCTGCCCAGGGACAGATGTCAGCCTAAGGAGGATCCGAGACTGAGGCTGGGCAAAGCCAGCTCCAACAACACCCATTGCCTCTTGACTCTCCACCTCCAGAGGGCATGCTGAGTTCTCCTGCTGTAGCAGTGTTACCAGCATCCTAAAGTGCTGAGTGAGGGATTCCCAAGGGATTATTAGAGACTAGGGGGCCCCACATGACCACAGCATATGATACTCTTCTATGGCTTAGAGAATGCTTCTTCCTGCTTGGCTAGGGATGGAGGAGGAGGTATTTGTGTGTCTCTTCATCCGCTCTCCTGTGTGACAAATAGGTGCTGGGATTCTATGTGTGGCTTAAGCATCCCTCGCCATAAAGGAGATAGACCAGGAGATACCCTTGAGATGCTGTGTAGTGAGGCCCACAGCACAGGAAGTTCAGGGAGCAAGGGGATGTGGAGGAAGGGTACTCGACTAAGAGGCTGGTCCAGGGTAGACTCAGGGGTAACAGTGCTGTCCAGGCTGAAAGCCAGAAGCATAGCTCCCCAGGTAAGGGGGAGGCAGTGTTAATTTCAGGCACAGAAAAATAATGTCTTTTGAAGGCCTTCCTACTCATCTGTTGGAGAAAGTGAAAGGTATCTGGGACTTCCCTGAAAGTCCACTGGTTAAGACTCCATGAGGGGCGCACGTGTGATCCCTGGTTGGGAAATTAAGATGCCACTCAGTGCAGGCAAAAAACAAAAATTAAATAGAAAAGACATCCAATATGACCAGAATATATAGGTGTGAGTGAGGGGTCTAGGGTGGGATGAAGGAGAGAGAGAGAGAGAAGCTTACAGCAGGCACTGCCTGGGGCCCATGAATAAGAGATCCTGGTCTGTCTGCAGAGCAAAATCACCAAAGCTGGGATTTCCTTCCCAGAGACTCAGACTTCAGGTTCCCTTTCTACATTGATCGTTTTTTGTACCTTCATATCAATACTTTTCTCTAACATTCCTTCACTTTCCCACCCTTCAAATCTGTCATTCAGAGACTGTGACCCAATCTGTTGGGATAGAGTTTGGAGGTCATGCCGAGGAGTGACCAGCACCTGGAAATATGACCTTCCTCATGGAGTGGGTCAGGGCTGGGGACAGCTGGCCAGGTAGGCAGATGCTGTACTAGGAGATGGTGGTGATGGTGATGGAAGTCGGCTGAGGGAGGTGGCTCATTAGGAGGGTTCCCAGGCATGGGGGTCGTAAAGGGGACAAATAGGAACCTGGCAGCAGGGGAGCATAGAGCAGGCGACAGGGGACACCCAAGCAGGCAGCCCTGGGACGGAGGGCTGGCCCCGGGACAATGGTTCTATGTGGGGGACCTTCCTCCACATCCAGGATCTGGGTGCAGACATCATCACAGGGACGTGACTCTCACTGGGTGGATGGGTGCAGGGGCAGTTGTGACTGGGTGCTGAGTCACCTGAACTCTGGAACCTGGGCTGTTGCAGATTTCCCCTGGCGGCACAGCCAGGGCAAGTGGCCCAGGTTGAGCCCAGAGGAAGCGATGGGGGAGAGGAGGCAGGAGGGGGCTTCTAGGTCACGGAGTCAGGGAAGGCATTACTCTCTCTGCTCTCAGCTCTTACCGCTTTCTGGCTGCCACCTACCTTGTCCTCTTACCTGTACTTCGTTTTCACCACACTTCGTTGACTCTTGTTCTTCCTTTGGCTTCAGCCTCAACGTCATTTTCCCATGGAAGTTATTCCTGGCCCCCTAACTGGGTCAGGAGCACTTGTCACTGATTCTTGTGCCCCTGAGGGGCTCCTCCATAGCCCCTGTCGTGTCTGTAGGATGACCCGGGTGATTACTCACTGCCCATGCTTTCTGCCAAGTGGGGAGCTCAGTGAGGGCAGGGCTCTGTGATATTCGCCACCATGGCACAATGGTAAAGAATTCACCTGCCAGTGCAGGAGACTCAGCTTCCTTCCCTGGGTGGGGAAGGCCCCCTGAGGGAGGAAATGGCAACCCACCCCAGTATTCTTGCCTGGAGAATCCTATGGACAGAGGAGCCTGGTGGGCTACATGGGGTTGCAACGAGTCGGGCACAGCTGAATGACTTAGCATGCACACACACATGCATGTCCCCTGCGTGGTACAGAGCCAGTGCCTGAGAGAAGCCCAGCAGCGTCTGCTGAGAGAATGAATAATAAATGCATACTTATTTCCAGACGCCTGCACGACTTGTGTTAGAGTTCTCTAACCCTCCATTCCCAGGCTCAAAACAACTGGCCTGCTTTCTCATTCTGAGTGTGCCTTTTCTATCCAGACTCTTGGTCTCCACTGACACAAGAGGGGCTGAGAACATGAAGCCGACTCTATGCGAACGCTTCGAAAGCAGGTGTACGTTCCCCCTTCTACCTGGGTGAGGTCACATTGCAAACCTTAAATGCACTTTGCAAAAACGGTCAGCTGGGAAGGAAGGGGCCATCTACCCTGCTCTCTGCAAACCACACACGCTGCCTGTTGCCTGGAATTCTGACCATCACCTGGTGCCCAGGTGGAGGTGATGCACATGGTCCAGGAGCCCCGTGTGAAAAGCGATCTCCTTCATGGGGCAGCAAAGTGTGTCAAGATGAATGCGGCATTCAGGCCGGTGCACGGAGCTGTTGATAGCGCTCTGTGAAAGCTCTTTGTTTCTCCCTGGCATGTGGATGCACAGGCTTTGATGTTAGAATTTTGGCTCATTAATAACTAATTTACATTTCCCAGACAGCAAATTGTGATCTGACACAAATTTATAAAAGAACTCCAAATGGTGAAACTCTCTTATACAATGAGTCCTTTGTGGGTCTTTTTTTTTTCTCTCTCTCTCTCTTCCTAACTTAAGGAGTTTGTGATTAAAATTTTAATGTGATCGTTGAAATCTCATGGGCTACTTAAAAATAAAACACCATCTTATTTCCTTCCTGTCAGAGATCATGACAACTGGCCTGCTCCTCTGGGGGTGTTTCAAGTTGCTACAATTGCTTTTTCATCTGCTCTGAGCCTCAGAGAAAGTGGGATGTCTGCAGTGAACTAGAAGAAAGGCACAGGGCGGGGACTGGAAGTGATGGCAGAAGGCGCCCTGTTCCTTGGCTTCCGAGTGCCCCGGGCAGGTTACCAGGAGGCAGGTTTTCATAGCGTGGTCTCACTGGCCTCCAAGGAGCTCAGAGGGGTGACTCTCACAGCTCCAGGTGCCCCCAAGGCTGAACAGGTCATTTTCAGAAACCACAGATGAGCTGATCAGAGCTCTCAAGATAAGAAATTTATATTCAAAACAAATACACACTTGTTTTCTCTTGCCTACATCATCTTGGAGGACCAGCTGCCTTACGGAAAACATGGTGGTTTGAGGATGTTTTCCTCCAGGTTTCTTTGGAGGAACATGAAGGTCAAGGGAAGCTAGAAAAGAGCTCTTGGGAGGCAAACCTAAGTGCATCGTGGCTTCTTCCTCCCCCTACCCCCAACTCATCTTTGCCAAAGCCTTTGCCATCCTGTGTGCTGATGACTCACGGCTTAGTGGGGGAGGCAGGCAGGGTTTCTCTTCCGTGTTGGAAGGAGGAATTGCCATGTGCATCCAGTCACCTGGAAACACACCTTCCTCAGATCACAAAGGGAGGCCTGTACCGAGGGAGGTGAAGAGATGGACCTGAGAGCCGGCCCTGGGCAGGGCAGCTGGGTGGGGCCAGGCAAAGAGGGCACTGAGGAGCTTGGTCGATTGCATCACTCCTGGCAAGAGGCTGGGTCTACTGAGTTACTCTTTGCTGGGAGAAAGAGTTGGGGGAACAGCCGTGGGCTTGTTGTGCGGAATGGAAACATACCCAGCATGAAAAGATTTGGAAACTGGCACCTCTTGAGGTCAGATTTTAAATGGTTGCCCAGCATGAGCCAAATTGACTCCATGCAGCGAAGCAACAGGCCACCCCAGTTCCCTATATTATTTTAATAACAGAAAGAATGTATTAGGAATTCCAGGCAAGACCTCCCCACCTGGAGCCAGTCCCAGATTCTAAGTCCTCTGTTCAGGCCTTTGCAAATGAGCCTTTGACAAAGAGGCTCTTTTTCTCTGCAGTCTCTCCTCCACCAATGAAGGAATCTGAGACTCTCCCTCCCAGTTTTGGTTGGAGGAAGTGAGAAACTTGAGAACCCTGTGCAGCTAGAGCAGGGTGGCTCCGTGGAGCAGCGTTGCTAAGAACATGGTGGGGCGGCTTGGGGCGGGGTGTGGGGGGAGCTTTCGTTCAAATAACAAGGCCTCTCTCAGGAGGTGGCAAGGGGCCTTTCTCTGGCTCGAACATCAGGGTGTGTGGGACAGAGAGGGAACTGAGGCTGGTGGTTGCTCCCGTTAGAGTCTCTGAGAACCAGCTCTCCAGGAGCATCACCACGTCTGGAGGTCCACCTGCTCCCCTGAAGTGTTGGGAGGATTCCCGGAGACCATTCTGAGGTGCACAGGGAAGGAAGGGAAGCGTGTGGGTTCTGACAGTGATCAGGGTTGTTCTCAGCCCCCGGAACATCGCTGACATTTAAAGGAGAATGCTGCTGCCAGCCTTGCTAGTTTTGTCCTCTTGGATCCCAAAGAGTTCATGTAACTCTTTCTAAGTCACAGAGACCAGACTGGATCCTCTGAGAAAGGATTCAATTCTGTTTTGACCCAGGCTTGTGCCTGTACTCTGTTGCTTCAGTCATGTCTGACTCCTTGTGACCCCCTGGGCTGTAGCCCACCAAGCTCCTCTGTCCATGGGATTTGCTGGGCAAGAATACCAGAGTGGGTTGCCGTTTCCTTCTCCATGGGAATCTTCCCAGTCCAGAGATTGAACCCAGGTTTCCTGGGGCTCCTGCAATGCAGGCAGATTCTTTATTGCTGAGCCACCAGAGGAGCCCCTCCGAGTCATAGAGAGACCAGAAAAATAAAAAAAAAAAACAACCTACTCATTGCTGTAAAGAGATGGCTTCTCCTGGCTGTGCTGTACTCAGCTTCTCTAACCTGCGGGAGATCCTTGGCGTCAGGTTAGGGTTGAACCCTGGTTCCACCAGTTGCCACTGGTGAGCTAGGATTTGATACTTAATCTTCCTGAGCTATGAATTCCTCATCTGTACAAAGCAGATGATAATAGTGGTTGAACGACTTTAAGCACAGTTTTTAGCTCCTGGCATGGCACGTAGTAAGTGCTCGAGTGAGTGTTGATCTGTTCCAGAAGGCCTGGGAGCGGCCTCCTGTGATATGAGAAAACAGGGTCACCATAGGCTTCTCCCCCAGTGGCCGTTTCCAGGGAGATGTCACCAGTGCTATGGTGTTCAGATTTCTGAGTGATTAGGGATCCCTCCTGGGCTCAGGCAAGCTTCCCAGGTGGTGCAGTGGTAAAGAAGCCGCCTGCCAATGCAGGAGACACAAGTGCCGGGGTTTCCATCCCTGGGTCAGGAAGACCCCCTGGAGGAGGGAATGGCAACCCATTCCAGTATTTGTGCCTGGAGAATCCCATGGACAGAGGAGCCTGGCGGGCTACAGTCCGTAGGATGGCAAAGAGTCGGACGTGACTGAGCAACTGAGCACTTGAGCTCAGACACCAAGAGTGAGGGGCTCTTTATGCCCAAAGGGCTTATAGCCACCCCCTTGGCCCTGATCTCACAGGGCGAACCCATTCTCCTGGGCAGATCCAAGTGTGGAGGATAAACGCCTCCAAAGGAAGGGCATTGTGTGTGTTTTGTGCCATATCTTCTCCTAAGCAGTGGTTGCCATATTGTGGCACTGGGCAAATATTGATGGAAGGAAGAAGAAATGCAGAAGCAGAGATCTGAAGGCTGGGGGTGCTGTTTCCAGGTCAGACTGCAGCTCACCTTCTACCAAGCATGATGGAGGAAAACCGATCAGCAGAGGCTAATTTGATTCTCAGTGACCTTGCTTTGGGCCATCACATGGACACAAGCCGAGATCTTGTAACTCTGTAGTTACATAAGGAAGCAGATGCCTTGGTGCAGAAACTTTTCAAGATGTAGAGAAATAAGAAATGGTTCGGAGAGAGAACTCTATCTTGGCTCCACTGTGTGAGGGTTTTCACCAGTTTCTTAGGGAGAAGAGATTTAGGACTGAGTTCCAGTACCTAAGAATATCTAATAAAATAATACACAATTCTCATTACAGAGCATGAGCCAGTTACTCCTTATTATGTCTTATTGTCAATTTCATAAAGTTTTCAGTTAAAGGCTCCTTTCAGGTACTGATCATCGGAACCCAAAGTCTGAGGCTCAGAATAATCAAAAGTAGGCATGTTTGGGTGTGTAATGTACATGTGTAATCAAAATGTAATCCTGTTTGGGTGTGATGCACGGTAGAGAGGTGTGGGTCGGCTCTCAGTAATAATAACCGTGTGTTCTATTTTGGTAATCCATATTTACATTTCGGCTTTCATTTTTTTTTTAAGTTTTTTTTTTTTAATGTGGACTATTTGTAAAGTCTTTATGGAATCTGTTACAATACTGCTTCTGTTTTATGTCTTGGTTTTTAGGCCACGAGGCATGTGTGATCTTAGCAACCCGACCAGGGGTTGAACCTCCACACTCCTTGCATTGGAAGGTGAAGTCTTAACCACTGGACCGCCAGGGAAGTCCTTCTGCTTTTGTCTTATCCTGATGTCATTCACAAGAGGTTAGCACAACAGGTGGGGTGTCAAGGACGGTCCTGATCTTATAGCCGGGGAACTCAGGTTCCAGTTCAGTGTCTCTGTGAACAGGTGGATTCGGGGCTTAGCTGGAACAAACACAGCTTCCCCAAACGCAGGGCTCTTTGTCAGCATTCTGCCAGAGCATGGTTTCAGACTGCTGACCTTGCGCCTTCAGTCATGTCCGGGGCCAACCTCTGTTTTCTAGAAGGGAGAGGGGCCTGGTGGGATGGGGTTTGCTGTTGTAAGGAAGGATTCAAGGGGATGGTGGTTTTAATAACAGCTGGTGTGCATCAGACAAGGACGAAAGGAAGAATTTTTAAACCAACCACGCATACTTAACTTTCGCTTAACCGTCTATCTTAGCTTCTGGAAGAACCTGGACCATGGGGGCAGGTTTTGGAATGGTGTCTGTGAATAACAAGAGCAGCAGCCCGGCCTTGTCCTGTCTGTTCGCACAGCCAGACCCAGGGATCGGGGACCGCGATGACGGCAGACGCCCCGGGCGATGACTGCGGCCACCACAGTCCCCGACTTCCATCAAACGGCTGGCCCGCCCAGACAGAGAGGTGACTCGCTCTCTTGGCCATTTCGTTGGTCCTGGAAGGGCTTGGCTGTCTGGGAATCGGCACAAAGCTGTGGGTGACGGCTTCTTCCAGCAGCTCTGGCAGGTGTTGTGGGTCAGCTGAGAGTTCAGGATGCAGGTCCCGTGGCTTCCAAGATGCCTGCGGTCGATTTCAGCCTGGATCGGACGGAGCTGGGCGGGGAATTCCTGCATGAGCTCTTTGTGAACAGCGCATGGGTGGATTGGGGTGAGATGCGGCAAGCCGAGATCTTACCTCACCGCTCAGACTGCTGTCTCATGGTGACAGGAAGACGTTTTAAATCACATGCAGATGCCTCCACTTTGGCACACGATAGGCATTTGGATCTCCTGTTGCCATCAATCTTCCACCGCCTTGGGGTGAGGGCTACATAAGGAGCCAGGCTGGTTCTCTGCCCAGCACCTGGGGGGAGCCGAGGCCAGCGGGCTGCTGGTTTCTGTGTTGTCATCCAACCCATCTGTGACTTTGCCTAGGCTCCCTCACAACTGCCCACCTGCTATCCTCCTCCTTTCATTCCCTGATGTGAAATGCAGATGATGAATGGTTACGTCACTCTTTGACTTAGTAGCTTTGAAACAGATCTACTTAGATATTAGATAAATGTAGCTCTTTATTATCTGAAGTGGATTTGGCCCATAAGATGAGCAAAAGTTTTGTATTTGTGTTTAGTATTGAGGGTACTTAAGGACTTCCCTGGTGGCACAGTGGATAAGAAGCTGCCTGCCAATGCAGGGGACACAGGTTTGATTCCTGGTCTGGGAAGATTCCACAGGCCATGGGCACCTGAAGCTTGGGTGCCACAACTACTGAGCCTGCGCTCTAGGACCCACGAACCGCAGCAGATGAGCCCACGTGATGCAACTACCGAGGCCTGTGCTCTGCAACAAAGACCCAGTGCAACCAAAAAGCAAACAATTAAATTAAAAATTTTAAAAATAGTGAGGGTACTTGCCTAAATCCTGGAGGCCTTCACTGAGGGCTCTGGGATCCCCCCCTTTCACTTTCTTGTGGGTTGTAGTTTCGGAGTATGAACTGAGAGGATATTGGGATAGAGGCTCCCCTGGGGACTGGGAAGGCTGCTCTCTTGGTGCACGTATCAAGATATTTTGTTTCTGAAACCAGTTTCTTGAGAAATTTGGATTTTGCTTATAGTGATTTCTGGGAAACCATACTTCTCCATGCAATCATTCTGATTTTATTGAAATCATTCTGATTTATTGATTTCTGGACGGTGAAGAACAGGTTGGAGTAATAGAAAAATGCTTAGCTAGGAGCCACAACCCCCTTCAGTTGGAGGATGACATGATATAGAAGAGAAAACATGAGCTTTGGAGTCAGACATACCAAGGGGAAAATCTTAGCCCTCCAACTATGTGACTGGGTAAACTTTGGTTTTCTTGTCTTTCAAATGAGCCTGTTAAGCGCTGCCTCCTAAAGTGGTTGTGAGGATTAAATGAAGTAATATCCATGCTGATGTTTCCCTGCCTGGATTCTCCAGTATCTCTAGTCCAGACCTGTCTACTGAATTTCACACCCCTAGTCCCACCAGGGTGCTCAGCAGTATTGTGCACCCGACGCATCCTAGTCTGTCCTCATCCTTTCTCTCCCTCACCTTCCAGACCAACTATCCACTTCCCCCAGGGTTTTCATTTCAGTGAAGGGTATCATCATTCTCCATCGTCCACTCCAGACACCTGGAGTCACCCTCAAGTCTTCTCTCCGCCTCCATCTGGAAAATTCCATCCATCACCCAACCTTGATCCTTCTGCTTCTTTTATTTTGTTGTGTATTCTCTCCACCCAAGGCTACTCTTATTCCAGCTCCTTGTCATAGTTCATCTGGGTTTCTGTGGTACCTACCACCAGAGTGAATGACCAACTGTCACACAACTATTTAAAGCCTCCTCATTTCTTCATGAAGTTCAAGGGCGAGTTCAGTTTTCCTGACCTGGGAAAACATGCCCTCTCTGAGCTGTGTGCCTCATTCTGTAGCTCCACCACTCACCACTTCTGTGTTCTCACCCTAAGCGAATGCTAAGCTGGAGTACTTTATGTCCTGCCCGAGCGCCAAGCTCTCGCTGACTCTCCTCCAGGATTATCTCTTCTCTCTGCCTGAAATGCTTTTGCACTCCCTGTGTGCCAGGCAAACCCTTAACCACTCTTCCAGGGTCAGTTCAAGCATCGCCTTCTCTTGGACCAGGCTGAGTTAGAGTCCCCATTTCTGTACTACGGCCAGTTCATCTATTTATGTCTGTATCGTCCGTGGTTTTTCTGATCTGCCTTCCCTTGAGAGCAAGGACTCTTCATGCCCAGCTTGGAACCATCAGCTCCTGTACGAGGCTAAGCATTGGTGGACTTTAAGTGCTTATTTAGGAATTGAAGGACATTGAAACTGACTAGTGCAGAGCCTGTCTTATGGGAGGAACTCAGTAAAAAGATCTTCTTTGTGATTTTGCTACTAAATAGCTGGTTGATTTGGGTGAAGCCTATTACCTCTGAGTCTTTAGTTTTTCATGAGAAAAAAAATCATAGATAATTTTATATATACATAAGATTTATACAGGCAGACCTTGGAGACATTGTGGGTTCAGTTTCAGACCACAGCAATGAAGTGAATATCGAAATAAAGTAAGTCACATGAATTTTGGTTTCCTGGTGAATATAAAAGTTCTGCTTATACGATGCTGCACTGTATTAAATGCACAATAGCATTATGTCTAAACATCGTGTGCATACTGTCATTAAAAAAATCCCCTATTGCTAAAAAATGTTAATTGTCATCTGAGCGTTCAGTGAGTTGTGATCTTTTTACAAGTAACATCAGAGATCACTGATCACAGATCACCATAACAAATACAATCATAATGAAAACATTTGCAGTATAGTGTGAAGTACTGAAATGTGACCCAGAGATATGAAGTGAGCAAATGATCTTGGAAACACGGTGCCGGTAGACTTGCTCGATGTGGGGTTGCCACAAACCTTCAATTTGTTAAAAAATAAAAAGCACAATATCTGCCAAGTGCAATAAAATGAGGTTTGCCTGTAATAGTAAAAAATAAATGGACAGCAACTTATAACACACTTTCTTGTGTCCCATACAACTACAGTAAATAATGTAATGAAGGAGTCAGATGCTTGCACTTATAAAGAAGGCTCTTGAGAGTCCCTTGGACTGCAAGGAGATCAAATCAGTCAATCCTAGAGGAAATCAACCCTGAACATTCATTAGAAGGGCTGATGCTGAAGCTGAAGCTCCAATACTTTGGTTGCATGATGTGAAGAGCTGATTGATTGGAAAAGCCCCTGATGCTGGGAAAGACTGAAGGCAGGAGGAGAAGGGGATGACAGAGGATGAGATGACTGGATGGCATCACCGACTCAATGGATGAATTTGAGGAAGCTCTGGGAGATATTGGACAGAGAAGCCTGGTGTGCTGCAGTCCAGGGGTTGCAAAGAGTCAGACACGACTGAGCGACTGAACAGCAACAACAACAGTAAATAATAAATCTGGTTTCCAGAGCAATAGACTGAATTGTGCTTACACTTTTTCTTTAAATTCCTTAATTTGGAAAAAAGGCTAAATAAAAAGTATTTAAAAGTTAAAATGGAATCCTTTGAGGGGGGCTAGCTGAAAACGCATACTGATCAAGATACTTTCCTACTGGTGGCTGACACAATATCTAACACCACGGGTGGCAATGCAGTTGATGACAGTCTTTTAAATGAACCTCCAGAATGGTATATGGCTCTTGGTAAAGTTCTAAACAAACACCACAATGGTCTTTTGAGTTTTCGATGTACTTACATTCTTGGAAAATTCAGTGTGTACCAAAATAGTGCAAAAGAAAAAGTGTTTTTATGTACAACGGAGTGAGTCATTAGGCTCAGTTCCTTATAAATAGGCGTTTCACCTACGGGAGCATTAAGTGCAGAGTTAGAAAGTCATGCAGCAGACAGCACAGTCCTCCAAGTTGGGAGGTAACCTCTTCAATGTACATTGTTCAGAATTCCTGGTCCTCTCACGTTATTGGGTGGGAGTGCCCACTGTATCCATGTGACATAAAGAAATACCCACATACCCAGATTTCTAAAATAGCTTCTAAGCCTCAGGTAGGGAAGTAGATAAGCTGCAATGCATTGGACAGCAGTGTTGAAACCCTCCGGGTCTGCATACCCCTTCTCATTGTGTTTCATTAGTCTAAAGCTCATTATTGTAAAGTGAATTTACTTCCTATAACTAAGAATTTGCAGCACTGGGGGAAAATGACTAACTTTCAGTTACAAAGGAACTGGAAAGGACGTTTTCGAGACTCCTGCATATCTTGAATTCCCCTATCCTGATTTCCCAGCTGTTGCCTGTAGTATATCATTGGACATTTTATAATTTGCCACAATTATTTGCTGGCTTCACATACTGCTTTTCTTGGGGACTGCTTTCCTATTACCTGTCAATGACACCAAGCTTACCACAATGCTGGAACTATAAAAAGTGCTCCACAAAAAGCTGGATTAAATGGATAAATATGGCTGTCATTTGGCTGCTTAGAGCAGAGCTCAGCTAACTTTCTCCATAAAGGGCCAGAGAGGAAATAGTGTTGACTTGTGGGCCTGGTGACAACAAATCAACTCCACTGTGGTGGTGGAAAAGCAGCTATAGGCACTGTGTAGTTGAGTGAGGGCCACTGGATACCAAGAAAACTTTATTTACAAAAATTGATTTGGCCAGCAGGATGTTTCTTGACCTCTGGCTTATACTATGGTGCTAATGAGGCCATTATCAAGACTCAGTTTGGGTCTTCACTGGTCAGTTTAATTGTAGTACTAAAATTTCTAAGCCTGGCCAATAGTCTTAAAAGTGCATCGTCTCTACAGGAGAACTGCCCAAGGGGCAAGGACAGAACATGTGTCCACGCACATTGTGGATCATATAATTCAGAACTGCCACTCACACTGCCTTCTTTAAAAGCACAATCTTGTGAGGGCAGCTGAGTCCTGTTGTCTTCCCATCAGTAGAAAAGAGCAAGGCCATTTATTTGAGTATCTGCCAAATGCCAGGTATTTTATATGTTGTCCATTATTTCATTAAGGACAATTATCCTCAGAGGCATGAGTGTTATCATTTATGCTTTTCAAACGAAGAGACTGAGTCACAGGAAGTTAAATAATTTACTCAAGGTCACAGATGGGACATAGTGAATTCTATGTTGGCCTTTCCAACACCAAAGTTTGTTTTCTTTGCTGTCCACCATCACAGAGTTATTATCGTAATAACTCTGAGGCTGGTGCATGAAAAACCAAACAGAATGTAATGTTCCTGGCGAGGCAGGCTGATGCAGCAAGTTAGTATTTATGGTCTTTCAGTCTTAGCTGAATTTCTGCTGTCGACTTTGTTAAGTGTGACAGTTCTTCTTTTATAGTCATTAGAGCCTGTCACTGAATTATTATCTTACGTCGTCAAGTATATCTACATCACAGAGATTTAACTTTGGAAAGAATCACTCCTAGACATACAAGTATTTTTACACAGTAGTCGTTGTAATACAATTGTAGTCTTAACTAATGGGAAATTCAAATGGGGCGAACATAATAATGTTTCTCCTTTTCCCTATGCAGTGTTTGTGCCTGTTGTGGTAAACCAATGTGAGCCTCACTGGAGTTTTAAAAACTGATCATCTCTTTTCTGTCCTTGTAGCCATCCTCAGGGTAAAGATACGGTTATGAGAAGTTAAAGAGGATTCTATAATTCAAAATCCCCTTATACCTAGACTGTAAGACTGGAAGGAAGTGAAAATTGGAGCAAAGGAAACGTTTATCTTCAGAGTTTTAAGCTTGAGTTTTCTAAGGCTGGTAAATTGTACTTGCCATTTGTTCTGTCTTCTTGCCAAACCATAGTATAAATCTAGATTCATCTTCCTTTCTATCTTGTTTTTTTTGCTTCTTTCCTTTTCTCTCCTTTTTCTTCCCTCCTCCACTCCCTCTCTTTATCTGTTTATGTATCTCTATGTCTGTTCATCCATCCATCTATTTCTAGATATCTATCTAGGTATCAGTCTAGCCTCCAGGTTTTTAAAAAATCTTCATTTGTCTATGTTGTGTCATGTGCAATCTTGTGTTGTGGCACATGGACTCTCTAGTTGTGGTGCTCAGGATTAGTTGTTTAGTGGTATATGTGAGATCTTAATTCCCAACCAGGGATCAAACCTGTGTTCCCTGCATTGCAAGGTGGATTTTTAACCACTGGACCACCAGGGAAGTCCCAAACCTTCAGTTTTTTAATTGTAATCTATAGGCTGAATTCTCCCGTGGTGCCACCAACTCTGTCATACCTGTATTGTGCTTTTCTCACTAATCTCCAGTTTATACCTGCTTCTCTAAATAGTCACAGTTATTGTCCTATGCAAAAGAACAGAAGTATGCAGCTGTCTTATCTTTCGTAGTTGTGTCCACTGTTTGCTTATTCCAGCATTTCCATCACATGATTCTGTGGAGATGGAAGAGCCCAGGAAGTGCAGGAAATGAATTCCATTGAACTTGGTGCCTTTTGTAGTGATTTTCCAAAAGACTGGGTTAAAAATCATCAACAACAACAATCAAAAAAGCACACCCCAGTGACCAGCCAGAGAAGTCTGTAAATCCCAAAGATCACCATCTTTTGCTCGGGCGGAATACATACTAGTGTATCACGCTTTGAACATGTGAAAACCAGGACCTGCTGTGAGATGCTTCAGTTTTGGACCAAAAGGCTTCAAAGGCTTCCCGGTCTCTAAATGCAGCTTTGAAGTAGAGCATTGGGGTGGGGGGAGCAGGGAGGGACGGGAGCAAGCTCACCCCTCTGCAGGGCCACTGTGTTATTTCAGGCTTTTGATTTCCAGCTGCAAAGCAAACAAGACCCCATGGTGCTCTGACTTACCCCAGGTTATCTTTATGGACAGAAGGGGCTAAATCACCAACTAGGCCAAAGATAGAGTTCACTAGTCCAGTTTATTTATGTATCCAGACATCTGCAAACTTGTCCTTATTTTGATTTCATTATCATCACAATGCCCTTTGACATGGCATTTGGTGTTGTGAAAATGAAAGCCTATTGATATGCGTTGGTTTGAAAATAGGCTGTGGTGGAAACCAATGATAGGCAAAGCCTTGACTGGCAAAGCCAACTGCAAGCTTCTTTCTCCTTTCTGCCTCCCCAGATAGAGAGGGAGCCACACATTCACTTTCCTAACTGCACTAGCAGCTAGGGTGGCCACGGAGCCCAGTTCTAGCCAATGAGATGTTCGTCCTACTGGCTTTTGGGAACCCTTTCTGCTTTCCCTGGTAAAGGGGACATTTGGGCTAGTGCCCTTTCTTTCCCCCTTTTTTGTTTTCCTTTATTATATGCAGATAAGCTGCCTGGAGCTTCTGCAACCGTTTTGTGACCAGTGATCATTATGAAGATGAAAAGTCAGTGTGCTAAGGGTGCTAGAGAGGGTGGAAGGGAAAGACTGAACAATATTAGGTCCTGGATAGTTTCACTGAGCAGCCAAACCAACATTAGTCGTAACCAGTTTTTGGACTCCTTTGTTCTGTGAGATAAATGAGTCCTTGTTTGTTTCGGCCACCGTTTTTTGGGGACTCTGTTATTTGAAGCTGAAGGCCTTCTTAACCTATACAGATAGAGTATAATACTCAATCAATGGTAATGCCAGGAGAGTTATTTCTGACTTTCACTTTTAGCTATGAGACCCAGTTTCAGACGCACACCACCAGTCTTCTATTAATGAAGGAACATATCTATGGAATAATGAATCTGGCTTCACAGATCTGACTTGGTGCTCCTTGTGGGCTGGTTAGTGCATTATCCACTAATTAAGGATGCCACCAAGATACACACAAACACAGCATTTTCATTGAAAACCTTCTCACTCATTCCCTGAGGTTAATTTATTTGATAATAAACCATATTCTTTTCTTCTCAGGGCTCCCAAGAACACCTTTACTGTTGGAAAAACACCAAGTTATGAAAACCCTAAGTAATAAGAACTTTCAATGGGAAGTACTTTGTAACACTTATACCAACCACTGAGTAATCCATACACAGTAATCCATACAGACAAGAAGAAATTCTGGGCGATTAAAGTTCATAAACCTGCATACTTGACCCTCAGCCAACAATATGTTGCTTTTTTTCTGAACCAGACATGTGATTTCTGAGGTACAGTGATTTTTTTGTGTTCAGCCTTCATGGTTTCCTGAGAATCTAGAGGGAATGCCAAGCTTAGAGGAACAAGAAGTCCTCTTCTCCTCCATGTTTTCTTGGTCTGGGCAACAATCACTGCTTGTCTCTCTCCCTCTAAGCAAAGTAAGTCACCAAATCCATTTTCTATTTTGCCAGAGGGAAGAGAACTTTATTACTTTCATTTGGTGTTCCCAGAAGAGTAATTAAATGTGATCTACAAGGCAAGCTTAGGAATTAGTCTGGGGTCTAACTCAAGCTTCTCTTTTTATATACTTACATTGTGAAGAACCACAGACCCAGTTTACAGATAAAGTAATTCCTTTTAATAAGAATGGAATACAACAAGAATGAAATATGTACCTGGAGAACTACGCACTGCTTAGATGTCATCCTAAAATGCGAATGTCTGAGTAGCTGAAATTTAGGAAGTATCTCACTGGTATCATCATCTAGTTTCTGGAATGTGTGTCCATCCATGATCTATAGTCTATTAACACATCTATTATACAAACTTGAGTCAGTTTGTAGTGAGGTGGACAGACCTAGAGCCTATTGTACAGAGTGAGGTAAGTCTGAAGGAAAAAAACAGATATCGTATATTAATGCATATATATGGAATCTGGAAAATGGTACTGATGAACCTATTGGCAGGGCAGGAATAGAGACACAGGTGTAGAGAACAGACTTGTGGACACAGCAGGGGAAGAAAGGCGTGGGACGAATTGGGAGAGTAGCATTTATGTGTATACACTACCATATGTGAAATAGATAGCCACTGGGAAGCTGCTCTATACCACAAGAAGCTCTGCCAGGTGCTCTGTGATGTTGCAGAGGGGTGGGATGGGATGACATAGATAAGGAGGGAGGTTCAAGAGGGAGGGGACATATGTTTACTTATGGTTGTATGGCAGAAATCATCAGTTCAGTTCAGTTCAGTTCAGTCGCTCAGTTGTGTCCGACTCTTTGCGACCCCATGAACCGCAGCAGGCCAGGCCTCCCTGTCCATCACCAACTCCCAGAGTCTACCCAAACCCATGTCCATCGAGTCGGTGATGCCATCCAGCCATCTCATCCTCTATCGTCCCCTTCTCCTCCTGCCTTCAGTCTTTCCCAGCATCAGGGTCTTTTCCAGTGAGTCAATTCTTCACATCAGGTGTCCAAAGTATTGGAGTTTCAGCTTCAACATCAGTCCTTCCAGTGGAGACCCAGGACTGATCTCCTTTAAGATAGACTGGCTGGATCTCCTTGCAGTCCAAGGGACTCTCAAGAGTCTTCTCCAACACCACAGTTCAAAAGCATCAATCTTCAGCACTCAGTTTTCTTTATAGTCCAACTCTCACATCCATACATGACTACTGGAAAAACCATAGCCTCGACTAGATGGACCTTTATTGGCAAAGTAATGTCTCTGCTTTTTAATATGCTATCTAGGTTGGTCATAACTTTCCTTCCACGGAGTAAGCATCTTTTAATTTCATGGCTGCAGTCACCATCTGCAGTGATTTTGGAGCCCAAGAAAATAAAGTCTGACACTGTTTCCACTGTTTCCCCATCTATTTCCCATAAAGTGGCAGAAATCATCACAACATTGTAAAGCAATTATCTTCAAATTGAAAATGAAATTAAGAACCACCCCCCCCAAACATCCATTCTAGGACTTTATACTGCAGAAGCGGTTTCTTTCTCCCCCCCCCCCTTTTGTTTTTTTGGCACCAAGGGTTTCTGCATATGCCCGCTTCCTCTTCTAGACTGTGAATTCCTAGGGGGCATTGGCAGAGTTTGGCTTATCTCTGTGTTCCCCCACATTTCCTAGTGTAAGATTTCATACTCATATGACAGCTGATAAATGTTTGTTGAATTTTATCTGTGCGGTTGAGGTCTTGTAATCTCTTGATCATATGGGTGGCTGACCTCTGAGTCAGCCACTCAGATGATTCTTAGCTAGGCTTCTGAGACCGTCCTAAAGATCAATTGGTTAGTATCACCAAGCTCTGATTCTTTGGTGTTATATAATTATGCTGCAATTAAACTGAAAATAAGCAGCATATTTAAATAACCCAAACAGAATTAAGGCAAATGGGTGATTCACACAAATGGCCTCATTCGTCTTTTCTTGGTGGATAAAATTAAGTGTATCATCACACACATTGAATCTTTTCCAAGACTGACTGACTTCACTTAAGGCAAACACACTTACAGGAAACTTGGATTGATGTGAAAATAAAATTAGGGCGTCCATTTTTTCCCCCCTTCTCAATTTGTCTGCAAATAACATTCTTTTAAATAGTAAATTTAAAGTCTAACTCTATTTTAATTTTATTCATCTAATTAAAAAATTTTAAAAATTTGTTTTGCCATGCTGTGCAGTGTGCAGGATCTTAGTTCAGACCAGGAATCAAACCTGTAGCTCTTGCAGTGGAAGCATGGAGTCTTAACCACTGCACTATCAGGGAAGTCCCCTGACTCAATTTTTAAAAATCAGCTGAATAGGAAAAAAATAGGAAACACTCCAAAGTGGCCTTTTCTGGGGAGGAGAAACGGCAGCCCAAGAGCTAAAGATAGGAGGGAGACATTCTCTCTGAAATCCGTTCGTGAACATACTCCATCTATTGAAAGATAAAGACAAATGAATTTCATTACAAACAAAATGGAAGGACTTGTGCAGCCTGATTCTAAGATTTACTAAAATGACCTCATTTTAACTTGATTACATTTGTGAAAACCCTGTTGTCAAAGAAAGTCACGTTCACAGGGATCAGGTGTTTGGACTTTGATATCTCATATTAAGGGACATAATTCAACTCACAACGATTGTTCATAGCAGCTTTGCTGGAAACAACTGCTTATGGAAACAACCCAGATGCCCAACAACTGATGAATGGGTAACAGACTGTGGTACGTCCATATAACACACTACTCACCAAAGAGTAAAACAGATTGAATTACACATGTATATAACAGATGAATTTCAAAAATGTTTTGCTGAGTGAAAGAAGCAGACAGGCAAGAACACATCCTGTATGATTTCATATACCTCAAATTCTTAAAATGACCTAGCTAATCTATTGCAGCAACAATACAAATCAGTGTTTGCCTCAGGCAAAGGATGTGGGATTGTTGGATTGACTGGCAGTACTCACTAGAGAACTATCTAGAGAGATGAAATACTTCTGTAATTTGGCTTTGGGGGTGTCACAAAGGTGTATGCAAGTGTCAAAACTCACTGAATTACCAAACTGAACACATTTTATTTTATATAAATTACATCTCAGTGAAGATTATTTAAAAGTTCAATTGCAAGCAACTATTCAGTAATCTATGGCATAAAGAAAGATCTGTCTTTGTGAATATGTTCCCATTCTTGTATTTATTTAATACAAAGTATGACTGTAGCAGCTATGGAAGGTGTTAGGATTTATCCATCAGCCACTGGGCGGCAAGGGGATATCTATGTTTTTGTCTGTCCAGCATCCCTTTACCCTCCTCCTGGAAATAGCATTCACTCCCTTCTCGTCACATAGTGACCTGCTCCTTCCTCATTTTGGTCATATAATTTTAGGGGGGCCTCAACTTGTAATGGACTTCTTGCCTGTTGTCACCTTCTTGTCTGTTCCCTCTTCACTCCTTCCATCTCCTCTCTCCCACTCTGCCGACGGGAGCACTTCTGTGTTCCATGCAGTAGAAGATAATAATGCTGAGCTGGAGCAAAGCTGTAGGTAAAGCAGGAAGAGAGAGAGGACACCTTGCAAGCACGCCCTCTTTGGCTTTGGAAATCTGCCAATTATCCCCTACTCCCTTATTTCTAATTTCTTGAGCCAAGAAAGCAATAAAGTTTCCCTTTTTTGCTAAGTAAGTGTAAATTCAGTTTCTTTCAACTCCAACCAAAAAAATCTTAGCATATTAGAATTTTGAAAAATCCTATTAGTTCTAATCAGATTGCCTCATACATATAAAGGACTGTTTCTGCAAGTACATTCACTAGTCTATACAATATTTTCAAACTGTCCATGTCCCTGCTAACTAGTATCACCTTGGACTCCTCCACCTCCCAGTACTCCAGAGGTCGTGTTGTCCAGCATACCAGGAATCTAACTCTTATTTTTTTGATTTTAATTAGTGGTGGTGGTGGTTTCTTTACTGTCTGAGCCACCAGGGAAGCCCGAGGTGGTGCTAGTGATAAAGAACCTGCCTGCCAGTGCAGAAGATTTAAGAAACTCGGGTTCAATCCCTGAATCTGGAAGATCCCCTGAAGGAGGGCATGGCAACACACTCCAGTATTCTTGCCTAGAGAACCCATGGACAGAGAAGCCTGGATGGTTATGGCTCATAGGGTCTCAAAGAGTCAGACATGAGTGAAACAGTTTAGCATGGTGATGATTTATTCACTAAGTCGTGTATGACTTGTGACTCCATGGACTGTAGCCTTCCAGGCTCCACTGTCCACGGGATTTCCCAGGCAAGAATCCTGGATTGGGTTGCCACTTCTTCCTCCAGGGGATCTTCCTGACCCACATATTGAACCCAGGTCTCCTGTATTACAGGGGGATTCTTTATCATTGAGCCACCAGGGAATCCCTTCAACTTTTATTAAATAGTATAAAATAGGGTGAGATATTTTGGTAGCTACTTTACTTGTTGCAGTACTTTGAGCAGGAAGGCAATACATTAAAACTAAGCCTAGATTTAAAATGTAAATTAACAAAAATTTAAAAATATAAAGTGCTATCAAATTGGGTCTTCTTCATTTAATACTTCTGCAAGTGGTCATTTCAACCCCCAAATGAGAATTTACATTTACTGCTCTTTAGTTTAATTCTGATTTGTTTTCTCTTTCTCCTGTTTTAGAATCCCAATGAATTCTGTCGTCTCAATATTCTTCTCAGTTTTGTTTCATGCATTAAAGCAATAGAATGGGGGGAGGAATGACTTTTTGATGAGTGTCTATGTTAGTTCTGGTGTTTTCCTAAGCCCTCACCAAGGTCTGTTCAATAATCAGTTTGGGAATTTCCCTGGAAATCAACAGGAAGCTGATGGATCGGCAGCTTTCTACGTCGCTATGAGCAACCAATTCTCCCTTTTATGACCATCAGGAAACAGTTTTCTATCTTTAGCCTTTGGCATTTCCTCTGTTCTCCAGGGGATTGTGATGACCATTAATGTAGCTCTCTGATCTCTTCTTCTGTTGATTTTGGTAGAAATTTGGGAGGCCAAAGGCTTGTACTAATTTCAGGCAACTTGGTATTCTCTAAATATCTCCTCATTTCTCTGGGGTTTTTGGTCTCTTCCAGTTTTAATCTCATTTTCCTTCATGGAAACAAATGAAACAAGATGAAAATATAGTTATTTTAACTCCCTACATTACTGACATCAAGAACCACTGAGCATCACTTTCTCTCTCATGGTATTGTAGGGATAAAAGGAATGGTGCAGAGCAAAAAGCCAGGCATGAAATAACTGGCAGAAGGGTTGGGCATGTGGCCTCAGAAATGCTGCTCAGGGCAGGTGATCCCTGAGGTTGGACACCGCTGGTAGAGGAGGTTCTGCCAGGGAGGAAGGGAGTATAACAGCTACTCTTTTGGGAAATAGTGTCTCTGCACAAGTTCTTATTGCCAAGTGTTCTGTTCCTTCTGGGTGAACAGCCAAAGGCAAGTCTTCTGTGTTTGAGAAAAACTGAGACAGATTAGCCTCTGTGGACTACATGGAAAGAATCCAGACATGGGCACCCGGGCACCAAAGGGCAAGAGGGCTGAGATTGAGGGGGCCCAGTGGTCAGCAGTGCAGCTTGGCATCCTCAGTCAGACCGACGTGGGAGGGGGTTGGTGGGCGTTTGAATGACTGATGATGAGAACTGCAGACTGACAGCCCGGACAACTCCATCCAACCTCCACACCGAGAGACCTGGCTGAACTCCAACATGGCTCGTATTAGCTTAAAACCCTCTTCCTGGGATGACGACCCAGCTCCCTTGAAATGCCTGCCTCAGAAAGCTCGATGCTAGGGACTTCCCTGGTTGTCAGCTGTTAGGACTCGGTGTTCCCAGTGCAGGGGACCTGGATTCCATCCCTGGTTAGGGAAGAGCCCGTATGCTGAAACTAAGAGAGCGAAAGCTGCAACAAAGAACCTGCTTGCTACAACAAAGACCTGGCACAGCCAAATAAATAAATAAATATCAAACCAGAAAGCTCAATTCTAAAAGGATTTACTCTTTGTTCTAGCCCAAACCTAACTACAGACCCCTGACTTTCCTTTGGATCAAGGAGATCCAACCAGTTCATCTAAAGGAAATCAGTCCTGAATGTTCATTGGAAGGACTGATGTTGAAGCTGAAACTCCAATCCTTTGGCCACCTCATGCGAAGAATTGACTCACTGGAAAAGACCCTGATGCTGGGAAAGATTGAAGGCAGGAGGAGAAGGGGACACCAGAGGATGAGATGGTTAGATGGCGTCACTAATTCAAAGGGTAAACTCTGGGAGTTGGTGATGGACAGGGAGGTCTGGCATGTAGCAGTCCATGGGGTCACAAAGAGTCGGACATGACTGAGCGACTGAACTGAACTGAACTGACTTCCCTTTTCTTCGAGTATTACCTTTAATAAATTTGCAACTGTAAGTCTTTTCTCTGTCTATCTGTGCTCTGTCTCCTGTAACCCAGAAATGTTTTTCTCAAGGACCTAAAGCAATCCCTTTGAAATGCAGTCATCAAGAAGGGTAGCCCTTGTTTCCCAGTCTCTGTGGGAAGAGAGGTGTCTACCTCTCATGAGCAGCAGTTGGCAGACATAGTTGCCTGATCACAGTGACCGATCTCCCCCCTTGACATTCTTCAAGACTTTTCTTTGAGCCCACACCAGCATTTGAAAAGCTTCTCACCTTTTATTTTAGCCAAGTTAAGCTCAGCTTACATTGGGGTCTCCCCTTCTGCAATAGTCTGAATAAAATCTGTTTTACCATTTTAAAGGAAGCATCCAGTGGATAATTACTCTTCAACAAAGAGTTCAGATCATAGTTGGTCTGAGATAGTAGGGTGCAGCCAAACTTTCAAGATGGGAGGTGTCAGTGGATCCAGTATGGTGGCCTGCGGGTGGCACAAGGAGGAAGCAGAAGGTGGGTTTGGTGACAGTCTTCTTTGGGGGCAAGATGAACAGTTGCTGGCCTGGTAATAACATAATCAAAGTGTCAGCTCATTGAGGCGATAGCAGAGATAGTTCATAAGCTATGAACCCAACTGGAGGCTTCTCATGGGTACTACAGGGCTCTATCTTTAGCTCTGTTATCCTTTGTATCAGTTGTTTAGAGAAATGTTTGAAAGGGACGTGAATAGCATTTGTGATGGCCTGATTATGATTCCAAATAATCTCAATGGTTTGACTAAAGAGCTAAAACGGTCAGGTGGAAATGTGATAGGAAGAAGTACAGAGATACCGATACTCGAAGCAGGGCAGGCTGTGGAATTCACAGGGCCCAGTGCAAAGTGGAAATGAAGGATTTGGGATGCGGAAGTCAGTCTCTCTCACACAGGCCCACTGTCCCACTTCCAACATCCACTTCAGGATGCTCCCTCACCTGGATCAAGGGTGGGTGAGAGGATGAATGTGCTATGGTACCCATGAGACCAAGGCAAGGGAGCCTCCACTTTGCTGTGTCCCAAGACACCATGGGGTGCTTGCTTGGCCCTAATTTTCCCTGGACCTCTGGCCAGGCCTCTACTGAGGGTGAGGGTGACAGCAGCTACGGGATGAGGATGCAGAAGGGTGGTGAGCTGAGGCTGAGAACCCATCTCAGGCGGTGGGAGAGACAGCGGGACGTGGGCTATTTGGGAAGTGAGGCTACAGGCCATGCATGTACTCCCTGGTCCCCTGGACGTAACACAGGCTCAAAGGCAAAATTATTAAGAATCTCAAGACAGCAGCCGCAGAGCTTTAAATCCCAAGTGCGAGCTCTTCTGAAGGTAGGTCTTGTGTGAATGTACTGGTCACAGGCCCACAAAGCTGACATTGATTCTAAGGCAAAAACCAGTGTTGAAAATGGAAAGAATACCTTTCTTGGGACAAACCATCTTGAGCAGATGGATGGACCTACGAGGAAGCGTGAGAAAAGCTAAAGACAGATTGAATGCTAAATGTTGAGAACTTTGAAAGGCAGACTGAGGATTCGGATATTGGCTTGGGGGCGGAGAGGAGGAGGGAAAGTTGAGAGCAGGGGAGTGACAAGGTGAACGGGGCATTTTACAGCATTGATTTCCAGGGAGATGTCTTTTAGAAGCTTGTGCTTTTCAACTATTCTTTTTTGTTGTTTTCATACATAAAAACTGAAGAAACGCTCTTTTTGGATCAAAGAAGGGCAGTTGCCCGGAAGGCCTCTTGTGCTCACTTTTTCTTCCTTGTTCCATGCATGAAATCTGCTGGAACTTTTGACTTTCTGCTCTTCCTTGCTTCTGGATTTTAACGCTAGCAAATTAGTGTGTAAGATGTCAGCAAAAAGTGACTTTCACAGGACAGAATGACCTTGCATTTTGGGTCAGCAGAAGAGCAAAGCAGCAGACACATTAACTGCAGAATTACAATGAATCTGTCTACGATTCTTTGAATCTCTCAGGGGAATCGCAATGAAATGAAATGAGAGCAGTGACATCAAGCAACCAGCTTTGCATGCAGACAACAGGTGGAGATGAAAGGCAAACCCTCAACTTCCCTCAAAATATCAGAAAAAAAAATGTGATCCTTCTGTTCCCCAAGGACCAGTAATAATTTTCATCTACGGTTCTTCTCATCTTAGTAGCAATTTATGAAAACGAGCATTTCCATGGCGCGCGCGCGCGCACACACACACACACGCATACACTCACAGGCACACCCTGTCATCTCTTATTCCAGATAAACATAGATTGAAGCTACCAGGGAATCAGTAATACAATTTAAACAGTAGTTGTTGAGAATGTTATTGTTGTAAGAAGGAAACTCTATTAGGGTGGTGTGTAGCCAGAATAAAGGCTCTCATAGCGCTGAAAGCTTTGGGTAGAAAAAAGCTCTGGGCTTCACCAGAGACAGAAAAATGAATGCAAACTCCCAGCAGAGTTTTGTTTTCTCTCTGTCATCCTCTCACTTGCATGGCCTCGAGCAGTCAACCCATTTTCTGGTTTGTCATGTTCTGACTAAGAGTCTTCTCCCAGTTGACCCGGGCATTTTGAACCAGTCTTGGCAAACATGGAGCTGGCTTTACCCTCCAGGTTACGTCCCCACCCCTCCTCTGTCCTGTGCTCTTTTCCCTCTCTTTTAAGCAGGTCTTAGAAACGTGTCGGCTGTTTGGACAGCTCCCTGTGTAGGTACGCTCATTTCTTCAGCGATGGCCACTGGACCGTCATCACAGGTGCTTTTCTGCATAGACAGATGGGCTTTCTGCGAAAGTGCGCTAGAAAAGGGGTCAATGTAGGAGTCAATCTGACCAGGGTCTGGACCCTGGCCTTACCCTTTCAGGTCTGTGACTTCTGATGGGTGACACGGCTTTTCTCCCTCCTCTGAAAATGGGGGTGTTGATGAGCATCTCTCCTCCCATAGATGTGTTTTGAGCGTGAAACAAAGACCCCTGCATCAAGCACAGGAACACAGTAGGCCCTGGGGCACTTCTCCTCCCTCCACTCACCCATCTTTCCCTCTCAATTGCCTGTAGAGTCTCGGTTTAAAGCTGGTGCCTACCTATGACTAGACTTGCCTTCCTGAATATCAGAAGTTCTGAGATGGCTTGTTTGCTTCCCCTCAAGATGTCAGCACCATCGGCTCCCTCATGAAGACTTCTTAGTTTGACTCAATTAGGTTGGAAGAGTTTATCCTCTTGCTGTTTCTTTATTGGCTCAGAGATAAAATTGTCATCAGGGCAAGTCTGGAACTTGTCTGATGATCTGTTTTTAAGAGAAAGCCTCTTCTGGCAGATGCCCAAGCCTTTGGAGTGTTTCAACCAGCGTTATGTGTCTCCCTGGACCCATTTTGTGATGCCTATTGGGAAAGGCTGTGTTCCCCAAAACACAGTTCCACAATCTTTATTTCCACAAATCAAAGCACACATTGGGCAACTTGCCCTACCATCTAATAATTTCCCCAAATAATGGTTTTATATTGACTATTTAAAAACTAGCTATTATTTTTACAAGATATTTCTCAATGGTTTATGTTAAATAATAACCCTACACCAAAAAAAAAAAGACAACCCCCCCCCAAAAAAACTCCTCATTCAGCTACCTTGACATAAGACTAGCAACTCATTTTACTCATTTTTAATGTAAGTTTGACCAGGGAGTTATATCATTCAAAGTGAATTGGGTGTTTATTATTATTTTATAGCCACAGTGAGTATTTTATAGCATGTGCTTAAAACATTAACTTAAAATTATTCTGTCTGTGTTCTAAGCTGTATGGCTTCAATTATCCATTTATTTTCATGGAAGGACAGACCTACAGTAAAGAAAGTTAAGATCTTTCTCAGTCCAGCTGCCTGTGGAAATCAGGTGTTCATCTTTGGAAGGCTCCCCAATTTTCCTAGGAGGTCATCTGTTAAGACAGTGGTTGTGCTTCTGATTTTTAACATAGAAGAGCTCGATTGCAGAGATTTGTTTTTAAATATATCCTTAAACTCACTTCTGCTCAATACTTACGAAAAATGCAGATGAGAAAGACCATATTTCTGAAGGACTGTTTAGATGATGGGCAAGGTATTCTGTTTGATACACTACAATCTCTCCATGGTTTAAATTAAGAATTCAAAGAGCCTGTTCCTGAAGCATTATACCATCGACACCCTAAATGTAAGAACACTCAAAACAGTCATATGGAATTCACTGCTGTATTTATTGCTATAGTGTTGCTGAGACAGTGTTCACTCCATCACCCCTTACTTAGCTTTTCAGAAGACAAAAAGGAGAACTTTTCTTAGTTCTTAAAACAAAATATTCTAGTTGAGTTTCTCTGTCATTATTTTGTGGAGTCTGTGAGTCACTAGGTCCCTCCCCCACTTACACCAAGGAGATTATCCGAGTGTGTGGGTTATCAGGGGATTATTTTAGAATTCTTTCTGCCATACCCTTAGTATTCTCAACTTCAAGAGTCTCAGTCTTAAATTACAGCCTCCTATCGACAGCTCACTTCTAGTTCTATGACTTTTTTGGTCAAGTCTCTAAAGCCTATTTTTATTAAACACGAATCTTATGGGAAAGAGACATTTTCCATATGGAGACGAAATTGAAAATATTGAACTTTGGGGTTTTACTTTTGAAATATTTGCGAGGAAAAGTAGACCTGCTAGGTGTTTTTTCTCACTGTAGTTGTTTTTTTTTGTTTGTTTTCAACGCTTTTTTATTGTGGTAAAAGTCACATAACATAAAATAGACTCTTTTAATCATATTTAACTATAGTTTAGCTGCACTAACTACTATCACATAGCTGTGCAGCTCTCATTATCATCCGTCTGCTGAATTTTTCATTTTCCTAATCTGATACTCTGTCCCCCACACACTAATTCCCTGGGCATCTACCAATGCACTTTCTGAATCTATTAGTTTGACTTTTCTAGATGAGTCAAATAGGTGGAATCAAACACTATTTGTCTGCACCTAATGTATATGTGGTTCCATGACTTTAATAATGTCTTGAACTCACCAGAACGTATAGTTTATTGATCTGACCATGTTTTTATGTCCCTCACTCTCTTCAGTTCTTTACTTCCCTCCTTTTTCAACTTACAGTCAATCACTATCATCATTCATTGAAAAAATCCCATCAATTCTTTTCTCTCTCTCTTTTGTTTTATTTGCTTGGCAAAACCCCTAACACCAGTTGAATCCTGCTCTCCTTTTCCCATGCCTACATCCAAGCAGATAAAAGTGGCTGGAGAAAAGCATACTCCTGTGCTGACCAGTCTTCCTAAAATCTGTGAGTGCTAATTTAAGTAGGCTCTTAAAGCTGGCAGGCACTCAGAGAACACTTGCCTGCTTTTAAATACCCAAATTTTTAGACTTAGAACAAAGCTATTCAAACCTGTTTTGCTTGCATATCTCCTAAAATAATTTTTCAAAACTATGTACCCTCTTGCATATTTTAAATGGATATTTAAATTTTTGCCAGAAATCTAAATAGTCGAAAATCTTAATTATAGTGTATTGCAAATATGTATCTTTTTAACTGCAAAACTTTTATACTACTCTGAGGGAAACTTAATATTATAGTGATTTGATACCCATAGTATCCATTTTTAAAAGTGCATAAATAAGTTCTTCTTTATCAATTAGAAATTTTACATCAGTCTAGTTTTTCCTTGAATTCATGTTTGCACTCTACTTGTAACAAAGATTTTTAGAATTTATATTGTAATTCAAAATATTTTATTGTTCTTCCTATCATTGCTTTGCTGCCAAAAAGTACATATATGGTTAAATTAAAATTGGCTTAAATAGCTTGACTGTAAGTCTCTAAGTGTTCAATTTATTCATATTGAAATATCATTATAATCATGATTAGTACCAAAATTATGTACATATTTTGTATATTTTGGTAAATAATCATAAAGCATGAACAAATAAAAATGTTAAAATACATCTTACAGTAAGCATAGGGCTGGTCTGTATTTTTTAAAAATTTGTTTTGAAAAATTTGAAAATTTTTAAACTTGTAAACTTGCACACATGGCACAATGAACAACCACATACCCTTCCCCTAGACACAACAACTGCTAACATTTGCCTTATTTGCTCTGTTTCTCTCCATATAGTTTTCTTTGCTTGCTGACCCACTTGAGAGTGTTCAGCTAAGAGCCTCAATAACACAAGGGAAGGCAGAGTGTGTGGAAGGCGGAGTGTGTGGAAGGCGGAGTGTGTGGAAGGCGGAGTGTGTGGAAGGCAGAGTGTGTGGACATGATACAGGTTGTAGGGAAGGTGTGGTGGTGGGCATACTGAAAGCTTCTGACTCCTTTGTTTTCCTGGGAAAGAGGAGTCAAGAGTCTGGGGGAGATGTTGAAAGTTTATGGAAAGAGACGAAAGTACAATTCAGGTCAGTCAGTGGACTTCAGTCCTGGGTCTAGACACCCTTGGGGTGTATGAAGACCTTCAGGAAGTACAAGGACATATACAGCTTTTTTTTTTTTTAATGTGGATCATTTTTTTTTTTAGTCTTTATTGAATTTTTTACAATATTGCTTGTTTTATTTTTTGGGCTGTGAGGCATGTGGAAATCTTAGCTCCCCCAGCAGGGATCGAGCCTGCACCCGCTGCATTGGAAGGTGAATTCCCAACCACTGGACCACCAGGGAAATGCACATGATCTGTTTCCATGTGCATTCTCTCCTTAGAATGCTGCCTGCTACACTCTCCATCTTCCCAACTCTAAGCGTCCATTATTAGACCCATATCCACTATCCATGGTTCACTTCTACTTCCGTGACTTCAACAATGTCTCAGTGTCTTGGACTCACATTTTCCCACTTGATGAACTTTATTTACTAACCGTGCAGGATGCCACATTGTTCCCACTTTCCTCCTAATTCATTGCTTACTCTTCCTATGACTTCTCTGCTTGTTTATCCTCATTCTTGGCTGTTAAATGTTGGCATTCCTAGGGCTAAGACCTCAGATCTCTTATCTTCGCTGTTGTTACCTAGATTATCTCATCCGATCTCATGTCAATACAACCATCTATGTATTCCCAACTTCTAAATTTGCTTCTCCAGCCTGGCCTCTTCTCTGAGATCCAGACTTGCGTATCTAACTATTTTGATAAAATCTCCATTTAGGTGTATACTGAGCATGTCGAATTTAACATTGTCAGGACCAAACTCCTGCTGGTTTCATCTTGAAACCCGTTACACCAGAGGTCTTTACACCCAGTGAACGCAGTTCCATCCTTTCCAATGTCCAGGTCAACATTTTTGTAGTTATTTTTCACTTTTCTCTCTCTCAGACCCCACCATTGCCAATCCATGGCAAAACCTGCTGGCTCTAGTCTCTTCTCATCACCTCCATAGCTACCACCCTGGTTGTGGCCATAGCTGTGCCTCACCTGGATGTATGGCATTAGCCTGCTAACGGGTCACCTTGTTTCCTCTCTGTTGAGCCTGTTCTCAACACAGCAGCTGTTGCTCTCTCAGAACCCTCCAGTGGCCAGAGTCCTCCCGGTTCACCCATCAGGCCCTTCCTAAGCTGCTCCCCAGTACCTGTCTGGCTTACCCTCTGGCCGGCTCACCTGCTCCCTCCCTGGACCAGCCACACCAGTCCTTCTGTGCATCTCATTGCCACCACACCTTCTCTCTCCTCCTGCTTTTGCGCCTGCTCTTCCTTCAGCTCTTTCTGCCAAGGCTCACCTCTCCCCCAGTTCCTTTAGTCCTCTGCCCAGATGCCACCTTATCAGGAAGGCTTCCGAGAATCTGAAATCCACAACCTCCACCCTGTGCTCCCTAAACCTGCTCCCTGCTTCATTTTTCTCCAAGCACCCTTTTTCTATTGTGCTATGTTTTGCTTATTTGCTTATTATCTGTCTCCACCCAGAAAGCAGGAAGTTTTTGCCATCTTGGCCACTGCTAAATCCCTATTCTTTGTTTTTGCACCTCACATTTGGGACTACCCTCAGAATTTTATTTCTTCTTTTATAAAATTTTTTTTTAATATTTTTTTATTTATTTGTCTCTACCTGGTTTTAGTTGCAGGACACAGGATCTTTAGTGCAGTATGTGAACTCTTAGTTGTGGCATGTGGGATCTAGTTCCTGGAGCAGGGATCAAACCCAGTACCCTGTATTGGGAGTGCAGAGTCTTAGCCACTGGGTCACCAGGGAAGTCCCTCTCTTTCTTCTTGATGTGGAATGAGACATCACTTCTCCCAACAGAGCCATTTCTTTTAGATTGGCTATAGTTTCTGCAACTGAGTCTCCACTAGAGATGCAGCCAACCAAGTTTTGGGGGCACAAGTGAAGTTGTATTTATCAATCGGGTTACCTCATTTATGACTCAGAGGCACACATGAAAATCAGAGACTGTCAGTATTGCCTCTGCTTCCCTGGCTGTTTGTTATTTTGAGTGAATTATTGGGTACATCCTGTCCCATGTTCTCCTTTTCATCGGAGGCTGACGCCCTCCACGGAAGCCAGTCTGCACGCCCTCTGCTCCCGTTTCTTTCACATCTGCTTCGGATTTCACTTGCTCTCCTGTCAAGAGCATTCTGCTGACATTTTGAAATCCTTTACCTTCAAAACTGGAGGGGGAAAAAAAAATTGGAGTTTGAAGCATGGCACCGTAAGAAGATTTTATGGATGGGATAAATCAGTTTGTATTTTTATAGATTTGACAACCCCGCCTTGAAAGGCACAACTGTAAAACATCACAGATTGGAAAATGTCTTGGTGGAGCCCGTAACCTCTTCTATCAGCGACCTCACCTATTAATTATTTTTCACCAGCACCTGAGGATTTGAAAGTGCCTGACAAAGGTGTTAAGAACGGATTCGGAACAGTTTGCATTTACACATGGTTTAAATGCACATTCAGAATGATTTCCACCTTTTAAATGCGTCGGTTATTATTCTAGGGTGTGTAACAGCGTGGCAAGAATGACATGGTTAATGCGATAATATGACCTTCCATCACTTTTATGAGACATTTGCATCCTTCCATGTGACACCTAATTGACCGTTGCCCCACCAGTCCTCCCCAATGGCATCGCTTATTATACGGAATTTATCGCCAGTGCTTTCCACGTTAGTTCAATGACATGAAATGAAAATCTCTTTTAAATGACATTCAGTGAAATCTTTTCTCTGCCGGGAAAAATTGCATTTTGAAAAATATTTACTTGCTGTTGTACTTGAGCAAGACACAGTGCCAGCGTGTGGTGTGTGTTAGGCAGGGTACACCTGCTGTGGTTTGGAAGCACAAGTTCCAGCCTTTGTTGTGACCTTTCTTATGTATGTCAGGGCACTGCCAGCCAAGTGGCTGCTTCTGGAGAGCACACACACCCCTCTTCACCTCCTTGGTCCAGATCTTCTTCTTCTGTGTATGTTTTTCTCTCTCTCTTTCATCTCATGTGAAAAGTGAAAATGTTAGTCACTCGGTCGAGTCCAACCATTTGTGACCCCATGGACTGTAGCCCGCCAGCTCCTCTGTCCATGGAATTTTCCAGACAAGAATACTGGAGCCCTGCCCTTCTCCAGGGGTCTTCCGGACCCAGGGATCGAACCCGGGTCTCCTGCATTGCAGGCAGACTCTTTACCATCTGAGCCGCCGGGAAAGCACTCTTATTGCCCCTCTGCTGGAGTGTCAGCTCCGAGAGGACAGTGATCCTGTTTTGTTCAAGAATGTGTCCTCTTGGGACTTCCCTGATGGTTTAATGGTAAGGACTTCACCTTCCAATACAGGGGTGTAGCTTCAGTCTCTGGCTGGAGAGTTTAGATTCCATATCCTTCCAGGTCAAAAACCAAAATGTAAAACAGAAGCAATATTGTAACGAATTCAGTGAAGATTTTTAAAATGATCCATATCAACCCCCTCCTTTTTTTTTTTTTAAAAAAGGATGTGTCCTCCAACACATGGTAGGAACTCAATAAATCTTTGCTAAATGATGAATACTCTGACTGCCTTGACCTTGTTATTTTTGTGACTTTTGACACAATATTTCATCTGGTCCAACCTATTCAATTCTTATTCAACAAACCATTGAGTTTTTATTATGAAGCCCCAAAGAGATGCTATATTTATTTTCTTTAGAAAAGCGGATGAACCACCTCACCTAAGAACTGGTGCCTCTTCCAGCTGACCAACGGGTGGGTCTCCTAAAGTGGCCAAAGACTGGGCTTCTCAAACTTCCTGATCCAGTTGGCCAAATTTTGGGTAGGGCTGGAGAGACGAGTGAGCACAAACATTGGTTTTGATTGGGGGAGGACAGCTGACTTTGTTTGGGTTTTTGACTCATTTGAGGACTGCCGGGGTCCAGCCTCGGTGGGGTCCGGGGGGTCTTGAGGGATGAGTGGCGTCGGCGGAAGAACTGCTGAGCTGAGTCGATGTGTGGTGATGGAGCAGTCTCTCGTTTATTGTTGTTGGTTTACAGTTTTTATACCCAAGAAACACACCCATTACATCACATCTAATTCTATACAATCCTGTTTTCTGCCTATCATCAACAACTTTAACCTTAAGCTCATTTTCCTTGCAAAACGTCGGATTTCTGCATAATTAGACTTAACAATAGTATGTTTACCATTTGAATGTCTCCAGCATACTTCGGATAAGTACATCAATCTAAGTAGAAAGGTTACATTTCTCTTACTAGGTGCAACTATGTAGAAGCTAGAAAGAAGGGCTTAAGCTTGAAACTTTTATTCTATTAATCTATTTTGGTTCTTACAAGGAAAGAGAAAAGAGGGCAAAGAGACAGTTTAGCAGCACTGCTTTAACAATGAAGTCCTATTAACCTTACAACTACTAAAATGAATTCCTATGTCTACATATCCTAAAGCAATCAATATCTCCAACTATGCTGGCCACAATTATGAGCATTCCCAAGTCTCAGTCGAGCCTGATTTCTTCAAGGAAGCGAGCCTCCTCTGTGGAGTGGTCAGGGGAGTGGGAGGTGGAAAGGTGACCCAAGTACGAGCCTTTCTGGTGGTGGCCTTGCCATGACCTCCAGAGAACTCTTGGTAAACTCCCCAGTAAGGAGTAGTAATCCATTTAAATGTCCCTTTCACTCCTCCTTAGCCCCCTGGAAGGTGATCCGCCTTCCCAGATCCTCTGGTCCATAAGGTCTGGGGGGATTATCTCAGGACGAATTCTTTCCAACTGTGACTGACCTACTGAGATGAGCCAATGTTCCCAACATGGACAGAACTTCCAAGAAAAATACCAGGGTGGGGCTTGCCCAGGATGCCCCGATAAAGAAAGTCAGCTTTGCAATTTCTTTCTTAGGCTCGTGACCTTGTCATCTGATCAAGGGGGCATCCTGATGGCTCCCGGCAGAGGACCAGCATGGGGATCAATGTCTGCATCTTCTGTCACAAAATGAACATAATTAAAACAGGATGTTTAGATGTTCACCCAATGCCTTCCAGAGCTGAACTGAGAAATTTACCCTCAGTATCCTGCTTTTAAGATCCCCACTAATGTTCTGACAGTCCTTCCAAGGTCTCAACATGCAAGGACCACACTGACATCTTCCTGTTTGTGCTCACAGCCCCAGTGTCGGGCATCCTTTCATTCATCAACAATCAGTGTGCTCTGTGAGTACAAGTCAGTGTTCAGCAAGCATTGTTGAATGAGTGAAGTCATTCACTCTTATTTCTAGTTAATTGAGAGCTTCCCTCATAGCTCAGTTGGTAAAGAATTCGCCTGTAAGGCAGGAGAATCTGGTTCAATTCCTGGGTTGTGAAGATCCGCTGGAGAAGGGATAGGCTATCCACTCCAGTATTCTTGGGCTTCCCTGGTGACTCAGCTGGTGAAGAACCTGCCTGCAATGTGGGAGACCTGGGTTTCATCCCTGGATTAGGAAGAAACCCCTGGAGAAGGGAAAGGCTACCCACTCCAGTATTCTGGCCTGGACAATTCCATGGACTGTATAGTCCATGGGGTCACAAAGAGTCAGACATGACTGAGTGACTTTCACTTCACTTCACTTCTGGTCGGTACTGTTTTGGAAGCCTGAAGATACTATTCGTGGAGCCTGAAGCTGTGTGTGTGGTGGGGGTAGGGTGGAAAGGGTCTTCTTTAATATAAAAGAATACAAAATGATGAATTAGATATGGATGCAATAATTTATTTGGAATGAGTAAAGAAACTGTAACAAATTACTGGAGACTTAAAGGTTCAGGTCCCTTTTGCCAAGTTCTTTTTAGCCAGTTTGCCAGCTGTATTTTCTTAGAAATGTTTCCCTTTTCTCAACTGTCTTTCCTTCTCCATTGATTTATTTGTGGCTGCGTGGGGTCTTGGTTGTGGCATGCTGGATCTTTGGGTGCAGTGTGTGGGCTCCTCCCTAGCTGCAGGTGTGGGGACTTAGTTGCCCCAAGGCATTCGAGATCTTAATTCCCCGACTAGGGATTGAACTCAGAGTCTCCTGCATTGGAAGCACAGAGTCTTAACCACTGGATCACCAGGGAAGTCCCTCCTTCTGCATTTAGAATTCCCTAAAAGTCCCAGCAATTTGCATATAAAGGACCCCAAATCTTAACCTTTGTCAGCTTCATAGTAATCCTACATCCTCTTAGTGATTATTTCACTGTGGTCTTGAGAAAGCCCTAGAAAGAAGAGAGGTGGGAAGGGGAGGAGAAAGATAAAGTTCTTGACTAAGTAGGCAATTGGCTCGCTGAGAAAATTCTAGACACAATCTGAGGCCTCAACTTGATTGCAGCCCAGAAATGTTGTAACACCAGGACATTCTGCACCACCTTCTTTTGGACCCCTGCCATGGTTCCTCTGACTTGCCTCGTCTCTTGTGACCAGGGTTTGGCAGCCACCAACATCCTGCCTTTGGGTTGCTACTGGATCAAGCCTTGGGCATATGTAGAGTTGAATAAATTCCCAGGCTCCAGCTCTACTTGTTGGTGATCAGTGGGGGAAAGGTCAGGTCAATTGTTCTTTCTTTCCTTCTCTTTCTCCTTCATTCTATTTTCTATCTTCTCAGAGAGGGGAGCAGTGTTTGAGAAGCCAAGTCCTCTGTTCCTCTTCTAAAACCTAAAAACATGTTCTGTTTTACCAGAGCATGTGATAGTCATTTTTTTCTTTTGTGTCCTTGAGTCTTTTCAATATCTTTACAGATATTTAAGACCACACTTGCATCATACATCAGACATTATTAGTTTTTTCCACAGCATTTCTAAGATAAAAGATCTTTAAATGCAGTCATGTGGACCGAGTAAATTCAGTAAATGTGTATGGCCTAGTGTAAGTGAAAGTGCTCATTGCTCAGTCATGTCTGACTCTTTGCAACCCCATTGACTATAGCCTGCCAGGCTCTTCTATCCATGGAATTCTCCAGGCAAGAATACTGGAGTGGTTAACCATTCCCTTCTCCAGGGGATCTTTCTGACCCACGGGTCGAATCCAGGTCTCCTGCATCGCAGGCAGGTTTTTCTTTCTTTCTTTTTTTTTTTTTTTTTTACTGTTTGAGCCATCAGGGAAGTCCCCATGGCCTTGTGTAAAGAGTATGACAAATAGTTGGGATAGACAAGAACCTTCCAGAGTGTATATGCTATCTTGGGGGCAGATGGAGAATGAAGGATGTACCATGTGGCCATAACAAAAATCAGGGTTATGATGTCATCATAATCAAAATAACATCAGTTCAGTTCAGTCACTCAGTCGTATCCGACTTTTTGCCACCCCATGGACTGCAGCACTCCAGGCCTTCTCATCCATCATCGACTCCCAGAGTTTACTTAAACTCCTGGAGTTTACTCAAACTCATGTCCATTGAGTCGATGATGCCATCCAACCATCTTATCTTCTGTTGTCCTCTTCTCCTCCTGCCTTCAATCTTCAAAATAACATAAAGAAGGTAAAAAAGCAGGGTGGGGGGAAGGGCTTGCATTAGAGTCCAAGATGGGCAAAGAGCACGTTGGGTTATATACCAACGTGGAGGGGGTGGTGAATTTCATGGAACTTTAGAAAGAGATACAATTTTAGCAGGCATGGATGGGCTGGGAGAGCAGGAGAAAGGGGAACTTTCTGTGAGCACAGCAGAGTCAGGGATATTCAGGGGAAACTGAGCATATAGCTTTGCTCCAACATGAGAGAATATGTTGGAAAGTATTTTTTGAAAGATGTGGAAGGGTAAATTAGGTACACATTATGAATATCCTTTTTTTACTTTGCTTTTAAAAAATTTATTTATTTTTGTCTACGCTGGGTCTTCGCTGCTGTGTGCAGGCTTTTTCTAGGTGCAGTGAGTGGGGTCTACTCTTCACTGTGGTATGGGGGCTTCTCATTGTGGAGGCTTCTCTTGTTGGGCAGCATGGGCTCTGGGCTCCTGGGCTTCAATAGTTGCAGTGTGGGCTCTTGGGCACGGGGGCTTCAATAGTTGCAGCAGGCTCAGTAGTCATGGCACCTGGGCTTAGTTGCCATATGGCATGTGGGACCTCCCCAGACTAGGGGTTGAACCCATGTCCCCTGCACTGGCAGGTGGATTGCCAGCCACGGTACCACTAGGGAAGCCTTATGGGCCTCCTTGAATCTTGGGTTTAATAGTTGATATGAAAGAGAGTGTGATGTATTGGGGAATCACGTATCGTGGAGCCAGAAGAGCTGAGTTAAATTATGACGTTGTAAATTGTCAGCTGACAAACTCAGTTAATCATTAAACAGTTGGAGGCTCCCCAGCAGAATGGTGGATTAATGCCTGAACCAGTGGTCATTTGATTATGGAATCTGAACCTATAAGAATAAAGGGACGATGTTCAGTCATTTATTCTTGCAAGAGACACTTATCCAATGCCTAGGTCTTAGGGATCGGGAGGGAACCAGGCATTCAGGGCTCTGTTCTCAAAGAATGACATGTTGGTGCAGAGACCTAGGTAAGATAGGCATGGACTAGCCAAAAGGAAATAAGATAATTTCAGATAGTGATGATTACTGGGAAGGGAGGAGAACAGACAGCTGGGTGAAGAATAATGAGACAGAGTAGAAGAGCTGTATTTTTCATTCTTCAGATGTCGTAGTTAGGGAAGGCTTTCTGGAAGAGTGGACAACTGATGAAAATGAGCTAGAAGTGTGATGACCTGGGGTCTAGAGTGGCAGCAGCAATAGTAAAACCATACCTGAGGATCGGAAGGAAAGCCAGTGTGGATGAGGATAGGGTAGCAGTGTGGATGAGGATGGTAGTGGGGAAGAGAGAAGACAAGTTCCTGCATTGTCAGGACTGATCATACAGGCTGTGCGGTTAGAGGAAGAGTTTGTTTTTCATCCCAAGGGCAATGAGAAACACTGGTGGTGTAAAGCAGGGGTGGTGCTGGGGCATAATTCACTCTGTGAGGAAAGAACTGTAGTGGGACAAGAATAGAAGGGGCAGACCAGCCCAGGGACCATTGTGGTAATGTAGACAAACAATGGCGGTGGCTAGGCAGGGTAGTTGTCGGGAGACAGAAACACATGGCTGGATCTGGGCTATTTGGAGCATTATGCAATTGCTGATGGATGAGATGTGACCACAGATAAAATGTGAAGTGGAAATGCTTTGTAATCTGAGAGCCTTGTGTACACACGAAAGAGTGATAGAGTCTGTAGTCCGTCAGAAAAGGTGAAGGTTTTGAGCTTGGGTTTGACTCGAAGCAGCACTTCAGCCGGGTAATGAAGCCTTCTTAACTCAAAGAGAATGCTCAGAGTCCAGAAGGGAGGGAGTCGGGCAGTCCAGTACTTCTCAGCCTCCACAGGCACCCAGGTCACCTGGAAAGTGAGTGTCAGTTGCTCAGTCATGTCTGATTCTTTGTGACCCCAAGGACTGGAGCCTGCCAAGCTCCTCTGTCCATGGAATTCTCCAGGCAAGAATAGTAGATTGGGTAGTCATTCCCTTCTCCATGAGATCTTCCAGACCCAGCGATTGAACCAGTGTCTTTTGCATTGCAGATAGATTCTTTTCCATCTGAGCTACCAGGGAAGCCCACCTGGTGTGTGTGGATTCAGGGTAAGACCTGAGATTCTGCATTTGGAACCAGATTCTGTGATGCTGAAACTGCTGGTCTGCAGGTCATACTTACAGCAGCAAAGAGTTCAGGAAAATATTTCAGGTGAAGTTAATGAAAGCTTGAAGTGGGTAGGAATATGGATGCAGAGATATATATGGGTATTGAAGATAACTATTTCTTTTATAGTCTGGACTGAAGAACAAAAGGGAGTCATGAAAAAATGAAGTTTTGAGTCATGGGGACCAAGAAATGATGGTATCGATAATAGTCATACTGAAAGCAGAAGGACATTTGTGGGAAGGGTGGGGAATGGATTCTTTTAAATCCCCACTATTTTTCTTGGGCTGTGGTGTGGGGTTTGACTTAGGTATTGGGGTAGGAAACCCTCCTGACCTATCCAGCCTTGTCTGGAAGGATGATGAGTCCCAGTCTTAATTCTCTATAACTGTATTTGCTGAGAAGGAACACACGGAGTCTGGGTGTGTTAAAGAGCCCCAGAGGGATGGAGGAAGAGGAGCCTCATTCCAAGTAATGTGGTTGGAATCTGAACCTATAAACCATCTTGGAAGTCAAGGAAGGCCGTGTTTCCTTGGACTGTGTAGTGCCTTAGCCCCTGCCTGTTTACTGCAGAACATCCTTAAAGCCAACCTCCACCCCATCTCATGGCTGCACATGACATGCTGCTGACTTCAGACATTAATACCATAGAGCCTGCGGGCTAGAGCTGGTGCATCTGTGTGATATTAATATTATGAGCAATAGTCCACATTATAGGACACATTATGTGTCAAGAACTGCTAAAAGTTTTACAGTTATTTCATTAATCTCCTGCCATTCCAAGAGGAAAGTTTAATTAATATTACCTCTTTTCACCCCAGACATCATCCACTCCCCATGGGATGTGAAGTTTTGCAAGGCTTGGTGCTTTGTCAAGATCCCACAGTAAGGTGGCGGAACCAGAAATCAGATGAATCCATTAAGTAATTCTTCCAACCAGCAGGCCCAGGAAGTCTGTTCTAAGCAGCCTCACCCTGAACCATCAGGTTAGACAGCTCCCCTGGCAGCACCTCTGCAAAATCATCCTGGTTGCTTTTGTTTAGCTGCTCAGTTGTGCCCGACTCTTTGCGACCCCATGGACTACAGCATGCCAGGCTTCCCTGTCCACTATCTCCCACAATTTGCTCAGACTCCTGTCCATTGAGTTGGTGGTGCCATCCAACCATCTCATCCTCTGTTGCCACCTCCTCCTACCCTCAATCCTTCCCAGCATCAGGATCTTTTCTGATGAGTCAGCTCTTCACATCAGGTGGCCAAAGTATTGACTGGAGCTCCAGCATCAATCCCTTCAAATAACTATTCAGGGCTCATTTTCTTTAGGATTGACTGGTTTGATCTCCTTGCTCTCCAAAGGACTCTAAAAAGTCTTCTCCAGCACCCGTTCTAAAGCATCAATTTGTCGGCACTCAATGGACCTTTGTTGGCAAAACGATGTCTACCTGAGGTTAAAACAGAGTATTTGGCTTGACAATTGGCTTAAGTCATCTCTGGTCCTAGGTCTGCCCAGTGATCTGTGTGACTTTAGGCAAAGCACTTAAATTCTCTGAGCTAAAATATTATCCCCCCACCCCACCCATAAAAGAGATTTGATTACTCAGGCCAAGTTATCTATTAGAAGCAATGAAAAAGGGACTTCCCTGGTTGTCTAGTGGTTGAGACTTTGCCTACCAATGCAGGGAGTTCAGGTTTGAGTCCCAGGTGGGAAGCTGGGACCCCCAAATGCCTCGAGGTAGAGAAAAAACATCAAACAGAAGTAACATTAGAGCAAATTCAATAAAGACTTAAAAAAATTTCATATTAAAGAAAAAAAAATCAGTGGAGAATGGTTAAAGCAACCACTGATGCAGGGTCCCATTTTGGGATGGCAATTTACTTAGTTTGGCAGAGAATTCAGGTATTGGGACTTTTATAATGTTTCAAGGGGCTTCCACTGGACAGCCAAGGCTGAGCCCCCAGACTGTCCACTCACCCCTGCAAGGTGGTGAAGGAAAGCCCACCTCTATCACTGTCTTCCTAAAACTTTGTGATGCAAATCTGTGTGTGCGTTGCTCAGCCACGTCCCTCTCTTTGTGACTCTGTGGATTGTAGCTCTCCAGGCTCCTCTGTCCATGGGTTGCAAATTTTGAGAACTCATTTCACACTGGCTATTTTTTTTTAAACACCTCTGAATACAGTATTTTTATTTTTCATATTTCTTTTGAAATGCACTCATTTTTAATGGGAGGATAGTTGCTTTACAATACGGCGTTGGTTTCTACAATATCATGGTGGCTTTTATTCTAAGCACAAAACCTCAGTGGGTCCGTCTGTGTGGTCTGAAACAGGAAGCAGGTCCGATCTGGTGTACAAGTTCTGGACTTTACAGGTGAAAAATAGGAATGTGGGGAAGAGGATATTTTTTGTTTTTAAATTAAAGAAATTGTTGCTCCAGAACGGCGCCTGGAGAGGCCTGGGTACTTTGTGTGCTGAGCTAGAACCTAAAGCTGAGAAATATGTTCGAGGCCAGTAGGGCCCGCCTGGGTTTGGCTGGGAAAACCTAGTCGCTGGATGCCTGAGATATTACAGCAGAGTGACATGGAGGCAAGGTCAGAGCTCTACTTGAAATTATTTCATCCCTATGGCCAAGCGTGTCAAATACCCTTCCGGGGCCTCTGGGGGACGTGAGCTTCCAGGCCATGCGCGTGGCAGCACCTGGGGCCATAAAACCTCACTTCGTGGAGGTGATATCATGACCAGTGACCCTGGGCCCAGGGTTTTGCAGCCCAACCATCCCTCCACCCAGATGGCGCCGACACATTTCTATTTTAAGATTCCTCAGTTGTTGAAGAATCGGTGTATTTCTCCCTAAACTGGCCCCTTGGAGCCAAGCCTGGGCCGACTCCCATCGATCCCCCATCCTCTCCCAGTTCTGGTCCCGAACGACCGAACCCGGAGATGTTTGCCTCCCGGGGCAGGTTGACGTCAGCAAGGAGGCAGTTCCTCGGCCGAGGGAGCCAAGTCCTCAGACACGATCTCGGAAGTAGGACGAGTACATTTTGTTTCTGCGATGCAACCCAGAGAACTTCTTGGTCCCCGAAGCCTGTGCCAAGTGTGTTTGCGCAACCTCAGTCAGCCGCTGCCAGGATGCGGCTGGAGGACTCGCCAGGGTTTCATTTCTGTGCGGAGTGAACGTGGGGGTCGGGACCTCAGAAAGGGTGAGGGTCCTGAGAGATGGTCTCCCTGCCTGGGCTACAGACGAGACCAGGCTGCACCGCTCACCGCGCCCCCACCGGCAGCCTCCTGGGACACGTGGCCGCAGGATCATTGAGATGAACTTGGCCCGGCCATGGTTCCATTTTGTTTTGGCTAAGAGTGTGTTAATGCCGGTGGAAAGAAGCAAGAAGAGCTACCAATTTGGCTGTTGCTTCTGAACATTTGCTCTGCATTCCTGAATCCTCCTGGTTAAAGAGAACTGCCTTGCGATTCTTTTCCTCTAGGCAATGGACAAGAACACATTCTCTTTCTCTCTCTTTCTCTCTCTCCCCACATGGGAACCACACATACCCGGAATTAAAACCTTCAGGAAATGAAAATCCTTCATCGCATGTGTGCCCACCTTCACACGCTCCTGGTGGGAGAAGTAAAGGACTATAAAAATAGGCGTGGAAAGAAAAATGACCAGTTTCAAGGCTAATGCTGGCATCTAACAAAGGTCATTCTTATAAGAATAAACTCATACTTTGTGGTGGTTAGAGTTTATGGAACCATTTCTCGTGTCTCAATCTGATCAACTCAATGACTTTGTAAAGGAAGGATAAGTTTCCTCTCCATTTTAAGGAAATGAAAGATGAGAGAAGTTAAGCGACTTGTTCAATATTACACAGCAATTAATTTCTAGACTCAGGATACAAAACAGGTCAATCACATCCAACCACTCTACCAAGCTCTTTATTCTTGACCCTTGAAAGACCAGAGGTTGATTGGCATGTGACATCTATTTTTTTTAAAATTTAATTTATTTTTGGCTCTTCTGGGTCTTCTTTGTTGTGTAGGCTTTTCCCTAGTTGCAGCGAGTGGGGCCTATTCTCTAGCTGTGGTGCTAAGGCCTCTTTTTGTGATGGTTTTTCTTGCTGCTGAGCACAGGCTCTAGGGCACAGACTCATTAGTTGTGGTACACGGGCTTAGTTGCTTCAGGAATGTAGGATTTGTCCGGATCAGGGATGGAACCTGTGTCTCCTATATTGGTAGGAGGATTCTTTACCACTGAGCCACAGGTAAGCCCTGACTCATTTATTTTATGGCTAGATGCTAGGCCTGCTATCACAGAGTGCCTCTGAGGACCAGTCTCTCCCAGAGCTTTTGAGAACTGAGACCTGCAGACCCTCTCCGGACCTTCAGGATTCCCCAGATGATTCCCTGGCATAGTCTACTTTGGGGTGCTGGGGAGAAGGGGGCTGGGGTTTCCATTTCAACTCTGCCACACTCAGGAGTCCCTAAATACCAGAATTGCATGGCCTGGGGAACCATACCAGAATCCCACCCCTGAAGTTCTATCTTTGTTATAACTTAGTCACTCAGTCGTGTCCAACTCTTTCTGACCCCATGGACTTCTCTGTTCATGGGATTCTCTAGGCAAGAATACTGGAGTGGGTTGCCATTCCTTTCTCCAGGGGATCTTCCTGACCCAGGGATCAAACCAAGTCTCTTGCATTGCAGGCAGATTCTTTAACATCTCAGCCACCAAGGAACCTCATTTTCATTTTCTGCCTCTGGGATGAGACCAAGGTGTTATTGTTGTTTCTCAGTCATGTCTGACTCTTTATGACCCCATGGACTGCAGCAGGCCAGGCCTCCCTGTCTATCACCAACTCCTGGAGTTTACTCAAACTCATGTTCATTGAGTTGGTGATGCCATCCAACCATCTCATCCTCTGTCATCCCCTTCTCCTCCTGCCTTCAATCTTTCCCAGCATCAGGATCTTTTCCAATGAGTCAGTTCTTCACATCAGGTGGCCAAAGTATTGGAGCTTCAGCTTCAGCATCAGCCCTTCCAATGAATATTCAGGACTGATTTCCTTTAGGATTGACTAGTTTGAGCTCCTTGTAGTCCAAGGGACTCTCAAGAGTCTTCTTCAACACCACAGTTCAAAAGCATCAATTCTTCGGTGCTTAGCCTTTTTTATGGTTCAACTTTCACATCCATACATGACTATTAGATCATGACTATTCACTTTGAAAAATGCCCCAGGTGGTTCTCATGTGCTACAGATTTAGGAATCTATCATTTCTGAGGTTCCTTTCCACCTTGGGTGAGTCTGAGGGCCTTGACTATAAGGAACAGGCCTATATATGCTTCACCCCTGCTATGGCTTTATTTATATCAAGTTGGTCAAGAGATTCGTTTGGATTTGTCCATAACATGGACAAACTTGAATGAACTTATTGGCCAACCCAATAGTTCAGGATTTGTACAACATTTTACATTGAACCAGGCCTTTCTCTCCCTGCCCAGATTCTGCCTCCTTGAGTCCTCCTTTAACAAGCACTTCTGAGGGCATCAACCCCTCTATATGGTCCTAGACCAATGTGGTGGTATATTAATATTTTATTCCCTTCCTTTGCCTAGAAAAAGCAGTTAAAATGTCCTTTTAACTTTAAAAAGGCCCCAGGCATCAGGGCCCACAGTGTCCTGTGGGGCTAAAGGCCATGGGTAAGAAGGACTGGCCTGCTCAGTGAAGATTTCCCCTGTCTCTTAGGACTGGTCCCAAAGTCAGCAGATTATAAACACCACCAAGAAGGCCAAGGAGAAATTTCCAGACCAGATCTGGATCCCAGGAGAAGCCTGGCTGTTGCTGGTAAGGTGTGGAGAGTTCCCAAGACTTGATTGTGTTTAAAAAAAACAAACAAACATGAATACCAAAACAAACCCCACGGTTCCCTGTGCATACAGAGTCATGCCGAAGGATGTGGGAATGTGTTCAGCCTCCCATGGCGCATCTGGTCAAGCCATCAGGAGGGAACAGTTGTTAGGGAGAGACTGCACCCGGGTCAGCGGAGGACAGCTGTTCAGCTGGGGTCATGGGGCTGGCCCGTGTGCCAGGGAGCCCGTAACTCGAGATGTCCCGTGTTTCACCGCTTCTTAGATATGCAGAGAGGGTGCCAGACAGCAGGACCCACGGTGATTTACTGGGTTTTGCAAAAGCAATCTAGAAACAGATGGATGGAGGCTTCTGGTGGTGCTCTGTGCTGCCAGAGCGAACGCGTGTGTTTTCATCTGACGTCTGCTCAAGTCAGGTGTCCCTCTGGCCGCGGAAGGCCGTGTGCTTCAGCTGAGCGCCGCGTACAGAAAGGACGCAGCTGTCCCCAGCCCTGGCTGACAGATGTGTGCCCGTCACGTCCCTCTGTGCTCTCTGCCTGTCCTCTCTCTTTCGAGCTCAGTTTTATGGCCCAGCAGCTGCACAGCTCATTATTTGATTTTCCTCCCCCTCTACTTCTTGGACTCCTCTCATCACCTCCTTCCTGTCTCATCCCAGGGCACAACCCAGTTCCCATAGCTAAGCCTCCCACTCGCTTTCCCAAGCTCAGGAGCCTAGGGAATCTGGAAATATATCTGTGTAGATTTCTTTTGGATCTCGGGAGAGAGGCAGAGAGGCAGGAAAGCTAGGCTTTGGGTACTCAGCATCTTGGATGCTTACCTTCTCCCCCTGCATTGGCCATCCCGTGGCCACCACGGGACGGGGTAGTGTGGGGCCAGTCATCAGTCAACAAAGAGGCCACACAGGAAGTGTCCCAATCTCTTTGCGGATCCAAGAGCAGGAGGATGTGGGCAGTGTGGTCAAGTGGGCCCCCCTGATTACAGAAGTCAGTGGGTCTCAATCCCACTGCATCTTAGAATCCTCTGGGAAGTTTTCAAAACATACCAATTCCTGGGCCTCACTCCTGGAATTCTGGCTTACCTAGGCTGGGGCCATGCCCAGGTTAGAAATTCTCTTTTGTTTGCTTTTAAATGTTTTAAAAAATGTTTACTTATTTATTTTTGACTGCAATGGGTCTTTGTTGCTGTGCTAGGGCTTTCGCTAGTTGTGGAGAGTGGGGGCTGCTCTCTAGGTGCCATGCTTGGGCTTCTCATTGCAGTAGCTTCTTTTGTTTCAGAGCACAGGCTCTGGGCACTTGGCCTTCAGTAGTTGTGGCACATGGGCTGAATAGTTGTGGCTACCAGGTTGTTGCTCCTTGGAGGAAAAGCTATGAACAACCTAGACAGCATGTTAAAAAGTAGAGACATTACTTTGCCCACAAAGGTTCATATAGTCAAAGCTACACTTTTTCCAGTAGTCATGTATGGATGTGAGAGTTGGACCATAAAGAAAGCTGAGCACCAAAGAATTGGTGTTTTGAACTGTGGGATTGGAGAAGACTCTTGAGAGTCCCTTGGACTGTAAGGAGATCAAACCAGTTAATCCTAAAGGAAATCAGTCCTGAATATTCATTGGAAGGGCTGATGCTGAAGCTGAAGCTCCAATGCTTTGGCCACCTGATGTGAAGAACTGACTCAATGGAAAAGACCCTGATGCTGGGAAAGATTGAAGGCAGGAGGAGAAGGGGATGACAGAGGATGAAATGGTTGGAAGGCATCACTGACTCGATGGACATGAGTTTGAGTAAACTCCAGGAGTTGGTGAAGGACAGGGAGGCCTGGTGTGCTGCAGTCCATGTGGTCACAAAGAGTCGGACACGACTGAGCGACTGAACTGACTGAACAGTCTCTAGAGTGGTTGTGGCACATGGGCTTACAAGTGGGATCCTGCTGGCTCAGGGATTGAACCCATGTCTCTTGCATTGGCAGGTGGATCCTTACCACTGAACCACCAGAGAAGCCCTCTGTTTATTTTGTTTGCTCTTAAACAAGCTGCATTGAGAGCCACTGACATTCCACTGTCCTTGGACAGGGTCTGAAATAGTGTCAAGTCACCAAATCCCTACTCCCAGGATGGCAGGTGGTGCGTTTCCCAAATCTGAATTCTAGAATCTCTGTAAAAATGAATAGGAACATGTCATGTTTGCTGACCCATAGGATGAGGCCAGTGTGAATGTCACTGTTAGAAAAAAATGCAGTTGTGCCTCTGTCGGGCACACACAGTGGCTTATTAACTGTGAACTAAGTGTTCCCTGATATTCCTCCAGAGGGGCTGGCTAGAATGAATAAGATGGAGGTGTCCGACTCGTCAGTAATTACACATTAATGCCTCTAAGTGCAGCTCACACTTACTGCTTTTCTGACAGCCTCTTTGCCAGCAGGCAGACTTTTCCATTGCTTATTCGATTATGCTGTCAATCGCTTAATGGTTTTTAGATTTTCCCTCATTTCTTTAGCAGTGGCTCAGTGGTAAAGAATGCACCTTCCAATGCAGGAAGCATAAGTGATGTGGGTTCAATTCTCAGGTCAGGAAGATCCCCTGGAGGAGGAAATGGCAACCCACTCCAGTATTCTTGCCTGAATAATCTCATGGACAGAGGAGCCTGGTGGACTATAGTCCATGGAGTTGCAAAGAACTGGACATGACTGAGCATGAATGCACCTCTGGAATGGGTATCATTTGCATATCTGTCTTAATACCCTTTCCCTATGAAGAAAATGGGAATGGCTACCAGTCCTGGGATGTAGCTGGGTTAACTGGGGCTATGGAGAGCGAAGGAACCACAGAAGAAATTACATATTCCCTGCTTCCGTCTGCACCCACCAAACCAGAACCCCCCAAACCAATCCACACACCTGTCCCTCCCTGCTCACTCTCAGAGGAAGCCTCTTGTGCTCCTGATTCAAGGATGTGCTTTTAGGGGCTTCCCTGGTGGTCCAGTGGTTAAGATCCCACACTTTCAATGCAGGAGCGCAGGTTTGATCTCTGGTCCAGGAAGTAAGATCCCACAGGCCGCATTACACAGCCAAAAAAAAAAAAAAAAAAAAAACTTTAGACATCATCTCCATCTATGGCAACAGATTGTGAAGGAAAGAGTCTTTTAAAGGGACACATGTGCAATAGTCCCAATCCCAGCTGGTGGAGTTTCCCCACAAAGAAGTTGGAAAATCATGTGTTGTGCTTAGTCACTCAGTCATGTCAGACTCTTTGCGACCCTGTGGACTGTAGCTTTCCAGGCTCCTCTGTCCATGGGGATTCTCCAGGCAAGAACACTGGAGTGGGTTGCCATGCCCTCCTCTAGGGGATCTTCCTGACCCAGGGATTGAAACCAGGTCTCCCACATTGCAGGTGGATTCTTTGCCATCTGCCACCAGGAAAGCCCAAGAATACCAAGACGGGTAGCTTATACCTTCTCCAGGGGATCTTCCTGACCTAGGAATTGAACTGGGGTCTCCTGCATTGCAGGCAGATTCTTTACAAGCTGAGCTAACAGGGAATCCAGAATGTTATTTAGCCTGGGACCACACATTTAAATGTCTATGCAGCCCTGTTGGATGGAGGTTTCTGTGATGACGGAAATGTCCTTTAACTGCAGTGTCTAACTCAATGATCACTAGCCACGCGTGGCTTTTGAACACTAGGAATTGGCTAAAAACTGAATTTTAAAGCTTATTTAATTTTAGTTAGTTTAAACTTAAATTGAACCAGAGGCCATTGGATCAGACAGCTCAGGTACACAGAATCAGGCAAAGGGGAGAGACCTGGGTTCAGATAAGACCCCAGGATGTGGGGGAACTCGTGCCTTGAGTAAAGAAGGCTCACTTGACTCCAAGAAACAGTTGCCATGTGGCAGTGTTTCAGGCTGCATGGTGAGATGTTCTATTTTTTTTTTTCAAGAGAAATCAATAATCCAGGTTTTTATTTGAAATCATTGACGTTTTAAATGTTGGAAACCAGTCGAAAATTTAAAGAGCTTGTAACTATCCTTTTTAGTACAATTCCTTCATTTTATACTCAAGGAAATGGAGACTCGGGGAACTGACGTGACCATCTCAAAGCTGAAGAGCAAGTGGGTGATGCAACTGTACCTGGTCTATAGTCTAGGTTTATGTCTCATCTCTTGTTTAATCAGTGTATTTTCTCTTTCTGTATATTCTCATTCTAGATGGTACCTATTTTGTCCTCCAGACATTTTGCCAGACTGACCTGTGAGTTTATTGTTCCCTCTTATTCTTCCAGCCAGCGAGAATTTTCTCTGAGCATCTGAAATACCCTCATGGCAGAAGAAAGAGAATTTTTGCCTCCTGGATTTAGGGGACTATAAGCTGTCTGTCTAGAGGTCTGAAATTCCTTTGAAGTCTCATATTTTGTCTTAAAAAATATCCATGTGAACTTGGCAGTCTACTCCTTAATATATTTGTGCTTATTTAATATTAAGACAAAATCCTCCTTTATATCTTCAAGTAAAATTGAAGTTCCAAAGAGAAGCATGATTTAATCTTATGGTTTCAGGAATTAACTGGCCCACAGCTTGTACCACTGGGTACTCCATACTTTCAGCTGGAAAGTGCTGATGCATGGCAAATGATTTTGATGGTCAGTTGAAATTTCTCTGCCTTTCCAGCACACCATTATTTAATAGGTGGAAGGAAACTTCTTGTTTGACAATGTCAGAATTTCTAGTCTTTTCCAGGAAGAAGTGAATAGTCTGAGGCATGATGTGGACCCCATCATATTATCCTTGAATTTCATATATTTCAAAGGTGTAAACACAGAAATAGGATAAAGCAGGGAATATAAGCAGGCACAAAGAGATCAATCCAATGTTACTGGCTATTCAAATGGCATTGTCTTCCAGGAGACTTTTGTCTCCAAAAAGTGAGAAATCATGGAAGTAATTAGGAAGAAACCATGTTGTGGGGGAGACAGTAAATGACCTTAATCCAGCCTCCCATTGCATGTTCTTGAAATTAGTGTGCAGGTATTCCAGCTTATACATATACTCACTATATACACCTTGAAGAGAAGATGCAGATGAAACAAGGGTAGCTCTTATGAAGAGAGGTCTCAAGCTTTCAGTTCTGGGTTGATTTTGTTGCTCTGTGGCTTCTTGATGCATCAACTTATTTTTGGTGTTTTTCTGCATTATCCCCTCCTTACTCCAAAGCCTCCTTCTAGTCAGTTAGGAGATACAAAGGAAAGTTTAAGAATCCTAATATTAGGTAGGAGGGAGGTTCAAGAGGGATGGGACAAATGAATACATACAGTTAGTTCACTTCCTTGTACAGCAGAGAATAACACAACTTTGTAAAGCAATTAGACTCCAATAAAAAAGATGAAAATAAACTAAAATTTAAAATTTTAAACGAAGAAAAAAGAATCCAGACATTGAGTTTGTGGCTAGGCATGGCTTAATAAGTTAGCAGTAGATAAGTATCCTGAGCATTTTTTACTCATATAGAACACTAAGAAAATGTGGGCCCCTTTGTGAATGTACTGTGATTTACTCTCTGCTCTTAAATGCAGAATGCAGTGCATTATAGATTTTTGTGAATGCTATTGGCTTTATAATGAGCTTTGGCTATCTGGACAAATCCTAAGGCCTCCTTGATCTCCTGCCCACATTCTATTTGTGTTTTGTTTTAATCTTGAATTTTCCAGAAGACATTCAGGATTTTAGCCATCACACTCCCAAGTTTTTACTCCCCAACACATCGCCTGCATATTTTGAATTGCCTACTGGATACATCCTTCATATTGAGAAACCATGGCATAGCAAACTTAAAATTTACTAAAGAAAATTTATCATCTTTTTTCCCAATTCTGCTCTGTATCCTATACTTTCTTTCTCAGATAGTAGTGAAATGGCTCACTTAGTTTTTCAAGTTAGATAACCCTCCATCATCTTTTGAGTTTTCTCTTTCCTGTCCTTCCACATTCAAGTAGTTGCCTATCAGGTCAAAATTCTCCTAATATATCTGGCAGCGTTCCCAGTGCTGTGACTTTGCTTCATATCACCAAGTCTTGTTTAGAAGATTTCTTTCCTGACTTCTGATCCCTCCCATCTCTGGAGTAACTTTAACATTGCCATTCTGAGTTTTTTTTTTTTTTTTTTTAATGGGTATAGTGGTCTCCTGCTTTAAATTCCGAGTAGACTCTTGTTGTTCCAGGATAAGGTTTAAATTCATTGTAAATGTTGCAAGATTGGTCCCAAACTGATGCCAGTTTAGCTCTTGAACCTAAGTTTCTCCAGGTTTCACCTATGTATTCGACAGTCAAGCCCCAGAGAGCCCCATTCCTCTGAAAGGGATCTTTCATGACCCTGGGTTGTTGCCATATCATCCCCTCTGTCTGGGATGCTCTTTCCTTTGTTCTTATTTCTTATTCATCTTTCAAGAACAATTTCAAATGCCAGCTCCTTTAAAAATTGTCTACAGCTCCTCCAGTCGCAATTACCTATTCTGACTCTTATACTTCCCAGAGCCTTGTCCCTGGCTCTTTTATGGCTGTGATGCTTTGTCATTCACTGGTTCATTGTTTCTCTGTATTGTTCACTAGGTAGGAAGATCCGTGAAGACACAGATTTGTTAATCTCTGTGTCCCCAGGGCCTGATGCAAGTGGATGCCCAGTCTTTATTCAAACACTAATCTTATTAACCACAGTGGCCAACTGTTAACTCCTAAAGAGGAAGGATCAAGTTTTATACATCTCTTCATTGTCAATGCCCGTCAATTACTGAGTGCTCTGTGTTTATGGGCATAATAAATTAGAAATTTTCAGAAATCAAATATGGTGATAAAGATCACTCTGTCAGTTTTGTGCCCTTGGAAAGTTACAAATCATCATTCGGAGAGAACCAGCCATCTAAAGACCAATAGTCCATCATGATGGCCTTTCTTTTTGCATTCATTTTACCCAGAAATTATACTAAGAATGATAATAGCTACTCTTTACTGAGGGACTCCAGTGTGTCAAGTTTCACACTAAAAGCTACCTCATTCAATTACCATTTCTTTAAAAGTAACTTCGATTGAACTAAGGACTATCATCAGGAAAAAACCCTGGAATTTATTTAAAATTACCTTCTGCCCATCTGAAAGACTCAAATTATTGTTTAAACCCTTCAGACATTACAACACTAATCCTTTTCTAATGATCTCATCTTAAGACATAACACTGGCAGGAGGACTGTTGAGCCTCCCCCCATAACAACATAATGAGCAGATTTGGGTATTTACATAATAACTCAGGATGATTTCAAGGCATTTTAGACAAAATATACAGCCACTTAGATTGCCGTCACTGCAGTTATCTCATCTCTCTTAGAAATTAAGTGGAGATGGAAATGGAAAAAAGTGAAAATCAGGGAGATTTTGGATACATCGTACTTGGTTTAGCTATTTCAGTGCTCTGGGTCTGAAGCAAAAAGCCACCATTAGGAAATTTGGTTCACAGAAAATGCAACCATTAAAGCTTTGAGCAAGACATCAAAAATTGATCTAAAGTAGAAGCAATTAGATTCCAGAAATCCTTTTGAAAATGGATACTATTTGACATTTGTAAATGAAGAAACTAATGATCCTAGGGGTGAGATTACTTACCAGATTCCCCATTTCTGACTCATATACCATTTTTATTTAATATTTTACTTCTAGTTCCATTTCTTTAACTTCACAAATGGGGCAGACACTATATTTATTATTTTGTACTTTATCATCATGCATGTTTGCCATTTTATTTACTCCTTTCTTCTTGAGAACCATTCTCATTTCCTTCTGAGATAATCTTCTTCTTTCTGAAATTCACCCATTAGAGGTTCCTTAACTGAGTGTTTTTGGTAATAATCTTTCTGTTTTGTTTCTTATTGGAAATTACATTAATTTCACCCTCATAGTTGAAAGATAGTTTTGCTGGATTGTCAATGATTTTTTTCTCAGTTGTTGCTGCTTGTATATCAGCTGTTGGGTTAAAACTCTTCGTAGGTTAACTGACTTCTCTGGGTGATTCTTCTTGGTCTTCAGTGATTCTGCAGTCTCGCTCTGGGTGGGGCTTTCTTTGGAAATGCTGGTGTTCAGTGGGCTCCTGGAATCAGGGGATCATTGTGGTTAATTGACTGAAAAGGTCTCATCCATTATCTCTTTCCCCTTCATTATGTCCTTGAAGATTGATATTAGAACTTTGCCCTTGACCTCTCTGTCCTTTGACCTCTCCTTCATATTTTTCATCTTTGTGCCACTTAATGCTGCATTTTTGGTAACTTTTTCAACCTGATCTTTAAATTCATTAATTTTCTCTTCAGTTCTGACTAGTTATTTTAGCTTTTGGTTTCTCAAATTTCTAATTGACTTTTTTTAAAAAATTAAAATCTATCTTCTTAACTAGTTGTAGTACATCCTCTCTCTCTCTTTGTAAATAGTTGTTTCTTGGTACTTCAATGCAGGAGTTCTTTGAAGCCTGGGTTGAAGTCTCTTTAACTTAATTTGTGATTTCTGCTTTTAAAATGAATCCCAGCCCCAAACCATTTTAAGTGTGGGTTTATAGTTAGGTATTCTCAGCAGAGAATTCATCTCCCCTACCCACCTCTTTCTTTTTCTTCCGTCAATAACCAAGGACAAGACAGACATATCTGATTCTTTCTTTTTTAGATTTTCTTTTTTCAGATTCACTCATGAGAGTATTTCCCTTCTGAGGTCATGGAGTTTTTTTCGCCATGGTTTTCTCTGACTTCTCATCCACTCTGTCCTGCAGTCTTGGAACCTGTTAAAACCCAGATGTTAGGTCCCCAGTTGTCGGCAAATGACACAAGACAGATCGGCTCCACCAGCAGCTTGCCTTCCTGGATTCATGTTGACTTACTGTTTCAAGCCTTTGAGAATTCGCCTTACTTTCTTCCAACTCTACCACCCATTTCAAAACACTTTAAAATTCATTCTGCATTTCAGTTATCTCTGGATCGTATTTCTAGAAGCAGACATCTCCAGAATGAATTCATTGTCCAGTGTCTGATCAATACAAAAATGTATAGGAGGCTGTGCATAGATTACATGCAGATACTTCACCACTTGATATAAGGGACTTGAGGATACTGGGATTGGGGGTGTGGTGGTGGGGTCTGGAAGCCAGCTGAGGGTACGGAGGGATGGTTGAACAAAAGCAGGTATGTTAGTGGATTGGGCAGTGGGAAGATAAGGATTTCCTGCCTAACTAATGCTGTGTCCTCTAGGACATATGCAGCAAGGTCATGGAATGGCCATTATACATTTTAGAATGTGAGATGGGGCTTCCCTGCTGGCCCAGTGGTAAAGAATCTGCCTGCCGATGCAGGATACCCAGGTTCAATCCTTGGGTCGGGAAGATCCCTTGGAGAAGGGAAATCCCATGGCAAGGCGGAGCCTGGTGGGCTACAGTCCATGGGGTTGCAGAGAGTCGGACATGACTGAGCACGCATGCACACAAGTAGAAAGACCGATGTCTTGTCAACTAAGACAAAAGTGAAGATGCCATCCTGGGTGTCTGGTGTAGACACTGATTATTTACCAAGAAAGTCACTTCTCCTGTTGTTAAATGTGTTTCTAAACTTTCCAACTGGAATGACAACTATTGTATTGATCAGATGTCAGATAAATAGTGGGAAAGAAAGTCAGAGACCTTGGGGCAATAGACATCTGAACCCTGGGAGAGCAAATCCTTTTCAAACCCTAGGTTGCTTTTCTCAGAAGAGGGGTGAGTGTGTGTGTGTGTGTGTGTGTGTTGGGGCAGATGTGCTAACCTGGAGGGGGTGGGGCTATACACTCCCACCCAGATGTTATACTGACTATAACGTCCCTGGAGGAAAGGACAGAGAAGTTTATCTCTTTCACACACATAAACTTGTGCAGCATCACGTCTGGCAGGGAAGGTCCAGATTGGTTCAGGTGTATAGTTGGGTCTGGGAAATGCAGATAATGATTAATTACAGGTTTCCATCAGCCCCTGGCTTCTCAGATGGAGTCCTGCAGGGGTCTCCATTAGGTCTGGGCTTACTTGAATTCTGGCTAATGATCTGGAGGGAGGGTGTTTAATGACTGAATCACATTCGTGTTGAGGGCTTAAATCACCAGCATGGACTGAAAAGAATGCATATTGTATTAACTTCCTCTTGCTGCTGTAATAAATTATCATCAGTTAATGATTTAAAACAAGGTGAATTTATTACATTAGGGTCGTGTGGGCCAGAAGTCTGACAAGGGTCTCGGGTGGCTGCAGTCAGGGTGTGGGTGTGGGCCGGGCGCATTCCTTCCGGGACTGTTGGAGAATGTTTGCTAGCTCCTTCCAGCTTTGATGGGTCCCTTCTGCTGCTGTCTGTGGTTCTCAGCAGCCAGGAAAGTGTCTTCTGTCTGAAGGACCCTTGTGATCCCACTGGGTCACATGGATAATCCAGAATATTCTCTCCCCGGCTCAAGGTCCTTAACCTCGGTGACATCTGCTAAGTCCCTTGCCATGTATGGTGACACATATACAGAGTCTGGGATTTAGGATATGGACTTCCTTCCAGGGTGGGGTATTGTCCTGCCCATTACATGTGTAAAGAGATCATGGAGATTGGAGCTGTGTAAAATCAGTCTCAAAAATGGAAATGAACAAAGGAAAGAAAATGGCTAATCTGAGTGGCCCTGGTTCAGCAGGGATTAGAGACACACCTCCCAAGCCAGTCTTCCCGGTTGGGCCCAGAGAATCCACTTTGGAGACAAGAGAGGGCCAGGCTATTGACTCAGAGTCTATGGATATTCAAATGAGTGTTGCTATTTAGTTCAAAATCAAATATCAGACTGCCTGCATGTATTAGTCGCTCAGTCGCATGCAACTCTTTGAAACCCTATTGACTGTAGCCCTGCAGGTTCCTCTGTCCATGGGGATTCTCCAGGCAAGAGTACTGGAGGGAGGTAGCCATTCTCTTCTTCAGGGAGTCTTCTCAACCCAGGGATGGAGCCCAGGTCTCCTGGATTGCAGGCAGATCCCTTACTGCCTCAGCCACCAGCTCTAAATATGACGAATGTGTCTTAAATAATAAAATAATTTCTTGGGATGAGAGGTTTTAGAAATGAAGACTTCAAAGGAGATAAATGCATGAGCTGATGACTAAGAGGACACCAGGGCCAGTCTGAGAACAACTGGCAAAAATTATGCCTGAGGAAACACCTTCAAGCAAGCCAAGGAGGCTAATGAGGAACAACAGGCCGAAATCAAGGTTAGTCAGTTTTAATCCGATGTAAAAAATGAAGTGTTGGAACTGGGACTGTATTAGGCAAAGTAAAGATGTCCAAGTCATAGCCCCCAGAATCTGTGAATTGTATTGCCTTATATTTTGGTGATACATAGTATAGTACAGTCCACCACATACATGGCAAAAGGGACTTTGCTGATGGGATTAAGTCAAAGATCTTGAGAAGGGAGATGATTCTGGATTATCAGAGTAATCACAAGTTTCTTTAAAGTGGAAGAGGCAGGCAGAGGAGTAGAGAATCAGAGAAGTGGTGGCTAGGAAGATGCAGCCAAATGCTACTGGCTTTGTTGTTGTTAAATTGGGGTATAATTGTTTTACAGTGTTGTGGTAGTTTCTGCTGTACAATGTTGATCAGCGATATGTTTACATACATCCCCTCCCTTTCCATCCTTCCTCCCCCTCCCATCCCACCCCTCTAGGTCATCACAGGGTACTGAGCTGAGCTCCCTGTGCTATACAGCAGCTTCCTGCCAGCTATCTGTTGTACATATGGCATTTTACACGTGGTACTATATATGCTCCCCAGGTGGCTCAGTGGTAAAGAATCTGCCTGCCAATGCAGGAGACATTGGGTTCAATCCCTGGGTTGGGAAGATTCCCTGGAGGAGGCAATGGCAACCCACTCCAGTATTCTTGCCTGGGAAATTTCATGGATGGAGGAGCCTGGTAGGCTACAGTCCACGGGGTCACAAAAAGTCAGACACCACTTAAGTGACTAAACAACAACAACAAAAGTGTGTATATGTCATCACTACTCTCTCACTTTGTCCCACCCTCTCCTTCCCCCCCTTGTCCACAAGTTCATCCTCTATGACTGCACCTCTAATCCTGGTCATTTGCAGTGATGCGGATGGACATAGAATCTGTCACGCAGAGCGAAGCAAGTCAGAAAGGGAAAAATAAATATTGTATATTAATGTATACATATATATATATATATATATGGAATCTAGAAAAGTGGTACTGACGAATGTATTTGGAGGGCTAGCTTTGAATAAAGAGGATGGGGCCACAGCAAAGGCGTGTAAATGGTCTCTAGAAGCTAAAAAGGTCAAGGAAATGGATTATTTCCTAGGGCTTCTGGAAGGAACACAGCCCTACCCACACCTGGATTTTTGCCCAGAGACCCATTTTGGACTTTGGACCTTTAGAAGTGTCAGCTAGTACTTTTGTGTGGTTTTAAGCCCCTAGGGCTTGTGGTGATGTGCTTCCAAAGCACTAGGAGGCTGACAGAGGAAACACATTTTTGTGGGTCTGCTTTCTGTGTGTGCATGCTCAGTCATGACCAATTCTTTGTGACCCCGTGGACTGTAGCCCGCCAGGCTCCTCTGTCCATGGGATTTTCCAGGCAAAAATACTGGAGTGGGTTGCCATTTTCCACTTCAGCAGATCTTTCTGACCCAGATCTCCTGGACAGGCAGATTTTTTTACCACTGAGCCACCAGGGAAGACCCTGCTTATTGTAATGGAATCCAATGCTACAGGGATGTGCCCTCAAAGCCTGGCTAGAAGACTGAACAGCTGAGTAAATGAACACAGAAACTATGGCACAATCTTCTCAGGACACTTTGAAATAATGTCATTACTTTACTATTTAAATTTATTCACCTCTTGCCTCAACTTCCTTTGATCAGGAGCATAGAACACCAAGAGGACATGCAGACACATACATGCAAATAAACAACTGTGAGTTCTAACGGACAGGATGAGGCTTCCCCTCTTGGGGATCTTCAGTTAAGCCCAGGTTGGAGGAAACTCAATGCTCTCTGGTTTGGGGCCCAGCAGTGCTGTGGTAGGGTGATCTTAGCCTCTCTAATGTTCCAACCCGGACTGTGAAATGCTCTTAATCATATGACCGCAGACTCTTAGTTCAGGCTAATTAAGCCTCTTCTGACTGTACCTAATGTCCTGATTTGCAACAGCAGTTGGGTAACCGTTAATACAGTATACCTTGGCCATGGTAGCTTGCCTGAATGCCTCTGTTTCTCTGGGCAGGATTCAGGCACTTCTGATAAGAGTACAATCAATCTGCGGCTCTCAGGGTGTCTCTGAGCTTGCAGTCAACTAAGGGACTATTTTCAGAAGGAGGTAGTGGGCTAGCACCAGCTGGCAAACCTCCCCCGAGTCTAAGGATCTTTCCTCTCCTCCTGGGAGCTGCCTCCCTATACAAGTTTTCAGGTGGATTTAGAAGGGGAGTATGCCACCCACTGTGTCTGAAAAGGACAGCGAATGGAAAGGTCAAGGGGTGGGGGAGCGATCAGTGAGAGAAATGGTTCTTACAAATGAGTATATGTCTCCAGAATTAGTGTAGGAGGGAGAGGAGCTGATGAGACATAAAAGTCTATTTTATTAGATGCTCTAGGCCATGAACTCGGCTTCATGGTGGGCTCCATGGCTTCTATGCTATGGTGTTATCTTGGACTTCCCTGGTGGTTCGTAGGTAAAGAGTCTGCCTACAATGCAGGAGACCTGGGTTTGATCCCTGAGTCAGGAAGATGCCCTGGAGAAGGGATTGTCTACCCACTCCAGTATTCTTGCCCTGGGACATCCCATGGACAGAGGAGCCTGGTGGGCTACAGTCCAGGTGGTCACAAGAGTTGGACATGACTTAGTGACTAAACCTGACTTGTGAATCCTCTCTGGGGCTAAATAAGTAGGAACTCTTAGATTTTGAGTGTGTGTTTATCTACATATAGTCCACTGTTTCACTGTCAGCAAAGCTGATAGCCCCAGTTTTGTGATGATATTTGAAGTTTTCTCAGTGTCAGACTGTTTCACCTACATCTGTCGGAGGCAGTAGAGATCCCAGGATAGAAATAAAAAGCACTTTCATTTTGGGCAAGTTGCTTAGCTTGCCTCAGTGTTTTCATCTATAAAGTGGGGATAATAACACCAGACTCAAGTGTGTGGTTCTTGTGGGGGTTAAATGAGACAGTGCGTGTAAAGCTCAGTGGAAAGTGTCAGCCACAGGGTGAGTTTCTCTGCAGAATTTAGCTGCTCTTCCTGGTGACAAGTGCTTAAGTAGGACCCGGTGTCAGCAGCAAGGCCGAATGCTGGGTGCAGAGATGATTAAGGTCGAGTCCTGCCTGAGAAACTGTTTGCAGTTTATTGGCGGAAGATATGCAAATATATGGGGCTTCCCAGGTGGGTCTGTGGTTAAAAATCCAATTGCCAATGCAGGAGACATGGATTCCATCTCTGGGTCAGGAAGATCCCCTGGAGAAGGGAATGGCTACCCACTCCAGTATTCTTGTCTGGAGAATCCCATGGACAGAGGAGCCTGTTGGTCGCACGGAGTCAGACACAACTTAGCAACTAAACAACAACAATGTGAATATATAAGATTAAATGAAGACTCATGGGTCCCCTTAAAATCATGACTAGAGGTTGAGTGAGTGGCCTGTTGTTTCTGGGATAGGGGTGGCGATCATGAGGAAGCACTTTTAGAGCAGACGGTCTAGGGGTAAGACTAGACCCATGAGTAAGTGTTCACAAGGCAGATGGGCGGGAAGGTGGTCCCTCCCACTTGACAGAGCGCCCACCATAGAGAGTCCTGGAGGCACAGGCACAGAGCACTGCCTGCCTGTCCCCATTGTGGCCAGCTGTGTGCAGGCATAATTGGGAGGAAAGCAGGCATCCCAAAGGGTTCAACGTCTGCAATCAGAGGGCCTTCAGGGCAGGCACAGGAGACCCTGCATCCCGGCACAACATCTTCCAGGGCTCCTGGCAATGGAGACTTTCCCTTTGCAAAGTGGGGGGGGGGGGCTCCTGCCACCTCCTGCCCTTTCTGGCAGCGATGGGGAAGGTGCCCTGAGGAGATAACCTGGGGAAAGTGCTGGTGAAGGAGGAAGATGATGGAAGTGCTGATGAAGGAGGACTTCCTAAGATGAAATCTTTCCCCTGTTCTGACTCACCTTTTCCTTCTTTCAGTGAGTGCTACCAATTCCTACCAACTCTGAGTGGCACGGGGGGCATCAATGATGTCTTCATTTTCTCTTCCTAGGGTTGGAAGGACCTAACTCAGTTTTGTATATAGTATGTACTCATATAGTCAAAGCTGGTTTTTCTAGTAGGCATGTATGGATGTGAGGGTTGGACCATGAAGCAAGCTGAGCACTGAAGAGTTGATGCTTCCAAATTATGGTGCTAGAGAAGAGTCTCGAGTGTCCCTGAGACAGCAAGGAGATCAAGCCAGTCTCTCCTAAAGGAAATCAACCCTGAACATTCACTGGAAGGACTGGTGCTGAAGTTGAAGATCCAATACTTTGGTCAACTTATGCCAAAAGCAGACTCACTGGAAAAGACCCTGATGCTGGGAAAGATGGAAGGCAGGAGGAGAAGGGAGTGACAGAGGATGAGATGGTTGGATGGCATCACTGACTCAATGGACATGAGTTTGAGCAAACTCCAGGAGATAGTGAAGGACAGGGAAGCCTGGGATGCTGCAGTTCACAGGGTTGCAATGGATCGGACACGACCAAGCGACTGAACTGAACTGACTGAGGAGATGGACAAATACACCAGCAGTGATGTACAGAGTAGCAAGTAGTCTAGACAGATGTGTGACAACAACAACAAAATGTACTCCGCAAATGCTAGTTGGAAGACATATAGATTTCCCATATGAATGGAGGCTCTTCTCAGCATTTATTTGGAAAGCAAGCTCTGTGTATTTGGAAGGAGCCCACACCTGACCTGCTCACCAGTCTGTCTGGTGCCAGCAGAAGGCTTGACATTTTGTCAGTTCTCAACAGATGATGAGTATGTTTTTTCTGGTCGTTAATGCAAAGCTTCAGGATCATCTCTAACCACTTCCCCCAACTCTTTAATGAGTTACTAGGCCTTGTCAATTGTGTATATAAATAGTCTCACATTTTTCTCCTTTACATTCCTTGAATTCAGACCCTGGTTATTATTTATTTAAACTTTTATGAAAACCTTTTATGCAGTCACCTGGTCTTCCTGTTGTCAGTGTTACCTCACCCTTTCTATCTCCCTGGCTTACTTTTTAAAAGTATGAACTGATCACATGTTATCCATCAGCTCTGTGTGTGTTCGTTTCTTAGCCTGGTAATAAACCCCTTCACAGTACAGTCTGGACCTAACTCTTAAGACGTGATTTCTTTCTGCCATTTGCTTTAATCAAATGTACCAACACATCATTCCATTTCTATTCCATGTCTTCTGTCTTCACGAATGTGCTTGTGTTAGGTGGCTTTCTCTGTGCACTAAACATGAATAGACAGATGGGTGAGTGGATGGGTGGCTAGCTGGATGGGTGGATGGATGAATGAGTGAATGAATGGATGAAGGAGGAATGTGTAGATAAATGGATAGGTGGTTGGATAAGTGGATTAAAGAGGGATGAGTAGATAAATGGATAGACGGATAGAAGGATGGATGGAGAGGTGGACAGGTGGATGGATGGATGGAAGGACAGATGGAGGGATGGATGGGTAGATGAGTGGATGAGCAGATGGACAAATGGATGGATGCATGCATACACACATGAATGAATCACTGGATAATTGATGATGTAGCAGTTCTCCAGGAATGTGCTCAGGTATCCTTAGAGCCCCACAATGGACTTTATCTGCTAATGTGTGTATTGTGTAGCACAGCTGCAGGTGTGGCTTACTCATTTTCTGATATGATGAGGAAAAGATTATGGGAAGTGGGGCTGGGTAAGGAATATATCCTTCCAGGTGTGCATAATAATGATAATATAATTCTTCATTTGTAACAGAGCCTGTATTAAGTACTGTTTGCACATTATCATATTTAATCCTCATAGCAACTTTATGAAACAAATTTCTTATTATCCACAATTTGCAGGCATTTAATGAGGTTGAATAACTTGTGAAGGAAATTGCAGAGCTAAGATCTGAGCCCATGTTTTATCCACTTGGAAGCCCAGGTCCTTACCTACTACCCAGAGCCAGGAAATATTGGGGTAGCAATTGGGTGTGAAGCCTTGGAAATCAGAGCTGCCATGTTTGAACGCAGCCAGGCCACTCATTTCCTGAGCAGGCAAATCACTTAATTCAGCTTCTCAGTTTACTCTATGGTTTAATGGAAGTAATAGAATCTTCTTAGCAGGAGTGCTGTGAAAATTAATGACTGCATATAAAGTGGTTTAAGATAAAGATTTTCAGATAAAAGGAACTGGAGGGAGGGAGTTTAAAGGGCTATTAGGAAAGAGTGAGGAACTGCAGCATTTCCATGGGCTGGGCTGCAAGTAGGCAATGCATTTGTAAAAAATTCAGCTTCAGATCGATTTGCCTGGCTGAAGCAGTTGAGGGGAAGAAATAGAACCTGGTAAATAACTGTTAGATTCCACTTTCATACACTTATAAAACATTATTTTTTAACACTATATTATTTCAGAAAGAGAAACTCCTGTTATGAATTAATTATGATGGTAATTGGGAATTTCCTGGCAGTCCTGTGATTAAGACTCCACAATGCTAAAGCAGGGGATACTGGTTCAATCGGTGGTTGGGAAACTAAGGTCCCAGATGCCATGCAGCCAGAGACTTAAAGCATAAAACAGAAACAATAATGTAACAAATTCAATAAAGACTTTAAAAATGGTCCACATAAAAAAAAATCCCCTTCCCCCCAAAAAAGAAAAAATGATGACAGTTACCACAAGGGAACCAGGGAGTAAAGCACTGTATGGTCTTGATCTCGGAGTCAGCCTGGCTTCCCCAGTGGCAAGCTCAGAATGCCATGTTCTTTTCTTCATCTGCTTGTGCTTGGCCATGGGTGTGGGTAGGAGATGGGAAAAGAGTAGCTCTTTATGTCAACACATCCCCCCCTCCCTTGTTCACTGAGATGGGAGTGTTTTGCATGGTTGATTTGGTCAGCTTTCATCATTTTGTACTCTACCACCACGTATGCTCTGTTGAATGGATGAACCAGAGTCCCCTAGCCTCTTCTACCCCAGCCAGGTATTACTGTGTATTTACATACACTTTCTTATCCATTCATGTGCTCAGCAAATATTTATGGAGCATCAATCAGCTCTGTGCCAGACACTGTTCTAATACTGGGGATTCAACAGATACGATCTTTATCTCGTGGAGAGATTTCCCGCCAAATCATCAAACTGCGAAATAATTACAGAAATGACAAGAGAGATGAGAAAAAGTAAAGGCAAGTAGGGAATCATGTGACAAAAGAGTGTGGCGTTATGGGCTGAGGTCAAGGAAATCTCCCAGAGGACGTGGTTTTGGCTGGGGCTGAAAGATGAGCAGAAGTTGGTAGGCTTACAGTGCTCCGTTCCTGTACCAGGCTTGTGCAGAGATAAATAGGACCCAGGAGATAACAGCGCAGCCTTGAACGCAGGCGCTTTGCTGTGGTCCAGGAGATGGACCTCAAAAGAGCCTCTAGATGAAAGTGAAAGGGAAGAGTGAAAAAGTTGACTTAAAACTCAACATTCAGGCATCTGGTCCCATCATTTCATGGCAAGTAGATGGGGAAACAATGGAAACAGTGAGAGACTTTATTTTTGGGGGGCCCCAAAACAACTACAGATGGTGACTGCAGCCATGAAATTAAAAGATGCTTGCTCCTTGGAGGAAAAGCTATGACCAATCTAGACAGTATATTACAAAGCAGAAACATTACTTTGCCAACAAAGGTCCATCTAGTCAAAGCTACGGTTTTTCCAGTAGTCATGTATGGATGTGAGAGTTGGACCATAAAGAAGGCTGAAAGCTGAAGAATTGATGCTTTTGAACTGTGGTGTTGGAGGAGACTCTTGAGAGTCCCTTGGACTGCAAGGAGATTGAACCAGTCAATCCTAATGGAAATCAGTCCTGAATATTCACTGGAAGGACTGATACTGAAGCTGAAACTCCAATACTTTGGCCACCTGATGTGAAGAACTGACTCATTGGAAAAGACCCTGGTGCTGGGAAAGATTGAGGGCAGGAGGAGAAGGGGACAACAGAGGATGAGATGGTTGGATGGCATCACCAACTCAATGGACATGAGTTTGAGTAAATTCCGGGAGTTGGTGATGGACAAAGAGGCCTGGAGTGCTGCAATCAATGGGGTTGCAAAGAGTCAGACACAACCGAAAGACTGAACTGGACTGACTGAGGAGATGGACAAACACGCCAGCAGTGATGTATAGAGTGGCAAGTAGTCTAGACAGACATGTGTGAGGAGGGGGGTTAGGGGGCAGAGCTTCTACCTGGAGAGTTTCCAGGGGAAGTTGGTCCCGTATGGTGAGTCTGTGCTGCTCGGAAGCCTGAGTGGGATCAGTACTAGATGATGGACAAGGGAGGGGGTGGGACAACGGCATTTTATGGAAAGGGAACACCTCATGGAAAAGCTCAGATTGCCGAAGCACCTGTTGGTGAAAACACAAGTAGCTTTTCAAACCTGGAGCTTCAGGACACACTGGTGAGATGTGATGGGAGAGAGAAAGAGGAGGAAGTCAGGTAAGGAAGGGCCTTGTGAGTTAAGATGCTGAGGAACTGGAACTCTATCCTCTTTTCTGTGAGAACTGTTGAGGGGTTTAACTAGGGAAGTGAGGGATCCCCTTGGCACTGGAGTATCCTCCCTTCAGCAGTCATGCTCGGAGGCTGATAGAGAAAGCAACAAGGGTATGGATGGGGAGAAGAAGAATTTGGCAATGACGTTTTGAGACTGGGTGACTGGATGTGATTGGGAGAGTATAAGATGGCCATCAAGGAAGATTCTTTACCATGTTTTCCAGGTCATGACTCTGCAAAATTCTTTAAACAACCAGTTCCTTGATCAGCTGCTCATCTTCTCTCTCCTCTTAGAGTCCGCCAACAAAGCATCATTGTGAGGAACCAGGTGGCAAAGATCCTTGATAGATTGGTTTAGGTTTTCCAAACACTTTTGACTTTGGGATTGTTTCTTTTTACGAAACATATGCTAATACCCAGAATGATCTTCCTAAAAGTAAATAACAAGCATATAAATCTTGGCTTGAAATCATTCAGTGTTTTTCAGACAAAATTCAAATTACTGGCCTTGTACCTCAAGGAACTAGTGTTTGGGAGTCCATGTTGTGAGAAATGTTCCCATTTGTCGGTCTTCTTTAGAGAAATGTTGGTCTTCTTTTCAACTCTTTTGTCCATTTTGGTGGTGGTGGTTTAGTTACCAAGTTGTGTCCGACTCTTGTGACCCCATGGATTATGGCCTGCCAGGCTCCTCTGTCCACGTGAATCTCCAGGCAAGAATACTGAAGTGTGTTGTCATTTGTCCATTTTATTTGGTTGGTTTTCTGGTTAGTATTGAATTGCAGAAGTTCTTTAGATATTTTGAATATAAACCTCTTGCCAAATATCTGTTGAAAGTACTTCTTTCAGTCTGTTTTGAGATCACAGTGTTGTATAAATATTGAGAAGGCAAATGGAATGAATGGAGTTTGGGGCAGGTTGCATTTAGAATGCCTGAAGAACATTCAGTCAATGCCTTGTTGACACCAGTCTCAAGGTGTCCTGGGGTCGGGCATACACTTCCCTGCCTCCATTATCCTATATGTCAAATGGGAGAACGGTATCAGCTTTTCTTTTTCAAGGATTATCATGAAGTTAAAATAAAACATGTGAAAGCAGCTTGAAAGAGTGAAAAGCCATATACAAATGCTTGTGCTACATTGACATTATGTATATTTCAGACCACTCTCAGAAAGCAAAGACATGGTGTCACTTTCAGCTTTAAATCTGTCTTACCTCTTAACTTCTCTCCAACTTGTCTTTTGCACCTGTACATGACAAAACTCTTCTCCACTTACCTCTTCTGCGTGTTTATAACTGGGTATAATGCATTTGAATCCCAGACCTGAACAGATACAAACAAGTATTGTGGTCCTCTCTTTGCTTACATACTGATCTTTATCTCCATCCAGTCACTCACCCAGCACATATTGATTGCTTTTTAACTATATATTCCAGACACACGCTAATGACAAAACAAGACAGACGCAGTCCTTTGTCTTACGGCCTGAAGTCTTTTGTGAGAGTCAGACAGGTCATCATTATCATACAGATCATGAAGCAGGGTTACAGGAACATCAAAGAACAAAAAGTGGAATCTGGGGAGCAGCATGTAAGAAGTAAATGAAAGCAGAGGAAAAGCTGGAGCTGTGATGCCATGAAGTTTCTGAAGGAGTCACTTAGGGGAAGTACCAAGAGGGCCTCCTACATCTAGCAGAGGAAGTGTGCATTCACGAAATCCACACCTTAGTTGGCCATGTTAACCTTCCCTCATTCACATTTTTTCATTTTATTGACTATTTTTAGTTCTTCTCTACATGTTTTTTTTTTTTTAATTATTTATTTATTTGTGCAGAGTCTTAGTTGCAGCATGCAGGATCTTTTTAGTTGCAGCCTGCAGGATCTAGCTCCCTGACCAGGGATTGAACCCTGGGCCTCCTGCTTTGGGAACTCGGACTCTTAGCCATAAGACCACCAGGAAGGTTCCACATCTTTTTTCAGGATTAGTTGGTGGGGTCTCAATAGGATTCCTATTCTTGCTTCTTATAGCCATTTGTTGAAGGTGATAATGATGGTAAGGTGTTCAAAAAAGAGCTGATGGGAAGGAATAGAAGAGGAGAGTGGGGGTAATTCCCTAACTGGGGTGTCAAAGTTTGAAGAATTGACCATTGACAAAACTGCCCTTCTCAATGGCCACTTTCCATCCTTGTGCAGACCCAGCACTCCAGAGTCAGCTGGATCCTTCTAGACAGCCACTTGTTTCATGTCGCTGTCTGCTATCCCTGAGAGACGAGGCAGAACTCAGACCTTTTGGCTGTGGCATACCCCGTCTGCAGGGTGCTCGGTACCTGGGAGCAGAAGAGTCCCCAGGAAAGGCAGCTCTGATCTGTGCTCTGGCCGTGCCATAGGAGACTGCCTAGGGCCCTGGCAGCTCTGCTGTCGGTTAGGCTCACTGGGGCACAAAGCATAGGACCATCTGAGATGGAGGTACAAATTCAGATGAAAAGTTTTGCTCAGGCTTTTTGTCCATGGTCAGAAACCATCTTCCAGATCTGAGAAGCCTGTCATCTGATGCTTTGCTGGACATCTGTCTGATCTGGCAGGGGGCTTTTTATGGTGACTTTCCCCAGAGCCTGCCCCACACCCCTGAAGGCATGTGTTGTTCATCTCCTGCCACGGTTCTGTGGAGTAAGTGGCTCTCATTGATGCAATGCTATGGGCCAAGATAATTTAGATAAAAATCAACCAAGAACTTAATGAGCACCTTGGCAGTTCATATGGTTCTTTCTCTGAGCATCTCTGCTCACTGTTGCTGTGGTGATTCATCTGTGCGAAGCAGGAAGCTTCGGTAGCTTTAATGATGCATTTTACATGAATGCGGCCCCAGTTGACAGGTGTACATCTCCCTTGCTTTAATGGAAACATCAGCTGTAATGCAGCTATTAGCTGGTAAGTTTTCATTTTAACCTTCTGTGCTCTTCAGAAAAAAATTCCACCCTGAGGGATTATGGGGTTTATGCGTGTGTGCTAAGTCACTTCAGTTGTATCCTGCTCTCTGCTACCCTATGGATCATAGTCCACCAGGCTCCTCTGTCCATGGGATTTTCCAGGCAAGAATACTGGAGCGGGTTGCCTTGCCCTCCTCCAAGGGATCTTCCTGACCCAGGGATCGAACATCTTACATCTTACATCTCCTGTATTGGCAGGCAGGTTCTTCACCAACAGCACCACGTGGGAGGCCAATATGAGCCGTGTCAGACTCTTTGTGACCCCACAGACTGCAGCCCCCCCGCCAGGACAGCTCCTCTGTCCACAGAATTTTCCAGGCAAGAATTACTGGAGCAGTGTGTCATTTCCTATTCTAGGGGATCTTCCGAACCAAGGGATCAAACCTGTGTCTCCTGCATTGCAGATGAATTCTTTACCACTGAGCCACCCAGGGAGCCAGTATAGCATTTAGGTTTGGCTAAATTCACCTGATGTTAATTTATCCATCTTGGGTGTGCGTCCCAGTACAGTCTGTCACCCACCTAGGAGGGCCACGGTAAATGCATCCCTCCTCCTTCCGGAGCCTCTGGACTGGCTCCTGGAGGTTCAGGGAATTTGACAGAACCCCTAGCATTTGAGGAAGGAAGCGCTGTGTCCTCCTGTGATCGTTGCCAACCCCGTGATCCACTCCGGGGCTGTCTTGGGAGATCAGGTAGCCTCACCCTTCGTCTCACAGGTGTGAGAAATCACTGCCTTCTGCTTGTAGAAGTTGGAAAGGAACTTTCTGTGTCAGAGTCTGCCCGTGGCCTGCTGACCCCATTTTCTGCATGTAGGCCATTTCCCTGGTCTTCATGGGCTTCAGAAGTGCCTGGGGTTTCTTTTAAACTACAGATTTCAGGGCACCGTCCTCATGACTCTGATTTGGAATGTCTGGGCCAGAGTATGCCTTGAGTAATTCCTGGTTCATAAGACTGAGACTAAGAAAAAGAACAGGACTTCTCTGAGTGGTCCAGTGGTTAAGAATCCACCTGCCAGTGCAGGGGATACAGGTTTGATCCCTGGTCTGGGAAGATTCCACATGCCATGAGGCAACTAAGTTGGTGCAGTGTGACTATTGAGCCTGTGCTCTAGAGCCTGGGAGCCATAACCACTAAAGACTCCATGCCTAGAGCCTGTGCTCCAAGCAAGAGAAGCCACCATCGTGAGACGTAGACCCTGCTTGCTGCAACCAGAGAAAGTCCTTGTGCACCAATGAAGACCCAGCACAGCCAAAAATCAAAGAAAGGAAGAAAAAGAATGGCCCAGATCTGTGAACAAAAAGAGTTGGTGACAGGTGGTGGAGAAAAGCCTGCTTCTTGTCACTGCTTTGCATCGGTTGCAGGCGTGTGGCCCTGGTGCCAAGCAGGCTAAGTGATGCTCATCTCTTCAGGGGATCTTGGTGCTAATCCCTATGCTACACACTGGGAACACAGAAAAGAGGAAGCCATAGCTTCTGCTCCATGAAATCCACAGGCCAGTGTGAATGAGCAAACAGACAAATACAAACCAACGCCAATATACAGAGACCAATGGTGTGTTAATGCCGCACACATCCAGTCTGGAGTCATGGGATAAAACTAGTGGCTCCCGTTTAAGGAGCATTTACTGTGGACCAGGCTTTGTCTTACATAAATCGAATAAATTCACAACAACAACCATTTAGGGCAGGTAAGGAGAGAGGTCTCGGCTGTTAAAGCTTTGCACAAGGCTGCCCAGTTAATACATAGCAGAGCCAGATGGTACTTGCAAAAAGCCATGTTCTTAAGAGCTGAATTACAAAGTCTTTCTGATGAGAGGGGGCCTATTATTTGCTGAGCACCTACTATGTGTGGGGCTCACTTAACTGAATATTGGTGACATTTCTGAGACCAGCCAGAGCTCTGCCAGCACTCAGAGGCCAGGCACACTTTCGGATGCTTTGTTGCATCTCTTAGCCAGAGCCTGAAAGGATACAGGGATGCTAGAATATTGATTCCCTTAGGCTTCCTGGTGGCCAGGCAGGGCCTTGTCACCTCTAGCCAGACAGCTAGTGACTAGGTCATGGCCTCCTAGTCCATGTCCCCCAGTGTGTTCACCATTCAGGACACAGGCAACCCTGTTTCCCAGCCTCTATAAGAAACAAATGGCAGAGGTTTCAGCCTAAGGCATTAAGCGATTGCATTTCCATCCTCTGATCACTTTCCAGCGTGGGCTTGGTCCCCTGCCCAGTTCTTTGCATCCCATCAATCAGGCTGGTAGGTTGGTGCTAGGAGGAAGCCCTACCTGCTCGAACAGGGGATAGAGTTCCTGAGACACTCACTCGCCATCCCCCGGACTCACTCACTATTTGTTGAGGTTTCAGTTGAAGATACTCTTCTTCACTTCCTCTCCTAAATACGGTCTTGTGCTGTGTTTCATGCGGTATGGCTGCTCAGTGTTGGCCACGTGTCGTGGGTGGTCTCTGGCCCCTCAGCGTGTAGATAGGCTGCAGTGACCGGTCCTTAATCAACCAGCAGCTTCCATTTGCTTTTTAATAAGTTACTGTTGGGAGCCAATGATATTTTTTAAAAACACACTTCTTTTTCTTTTACATGGTTCACCGAAAGCAGGAAGTCAAAAGATATGAATACTCTTCCTGTGAATTTGCAGAGAGAACTTTCTCGTCTGTGCTCATGAACTTGCCTCCTAGGGCTGCCAAATGAGCTTCTGGAAGAGAGGAAAGTTGCAAGTGGGACCCTGAGGTAGTCAGCTGGCAGGAATGGGGGTGGTGGTGGTGGGACAGTGTGTTTGTTGATCTTGGGAGCTGAACCTGAGAGGTATTGAGTAGAGAGGCAGTCGGATGCTGTGAGCTGGAGTGGCAGGGGAAAGGGTAAGGGCAGGGCCAGGTAGCTTGCTCCAGGGATGTTATATATAAGGTGATGGGCCAGTGCTGGCTGATGAAGAGATGATGCTCTCGGGTAACAGTCAAACTGGAGTGATGATCCCAGGCCTTCTGGGAGCTGCTGAGAAGAAGGGCTGCGTCAGGGGAAGTGGGAGGCCAGGGAGGAACGGGTGTAGGAAAAGGAGCTCATTTCAACAGCTTGTGTGTGTTCATCGGTCAGTCATGTCCAACTCTTTGTGACCCCATGGACTGTAGCCCTTCAGGTTCTTCTGGTCTTTTGGGAGTTCCCAGGCAAGAATCCTGGAGTGGGTTGCTATGCCCTCCTTCAGGGGATCTTTCCGACCTAAGGATGGAACCCAGGTCTCCTGCACTGCAGACAGATTCTTTACCATCTGAGCCACCAGAAAAGCCCTTCAACCTCTTATGCTAGATCAAATACACACACACTACCTTCGCACAAACTCACTCAGTCTCAGTGATACTGCCCAGTGCCAAATCACACAGGTCACTGATTTGTGACTGACAACTCGTGTTTCAATAATAGCCAGTGAGTCACGAGTACTAAGGAAAAGTGTTGTCACTGGGGTTGAAAGACCATCCTTTCTTGGCCGTTCAGGCTGGTGCCTGCCAGAGAGGAGGCATTGCACAGACTCTTGTCCAAACAGACTGGTTGGTGTGTGCCTTTGGTAGAGGCCACCTGTCTGTATCTTCCCAGGGAAGAGGTAGGATGACTGAGATCATGTGCAGAGTGTTTGAAGACCTGGAAACAAAAGACCTTCTATACATAGGAGCTTTTCGGCCACTACCCCCAGGCCAAAATAAGCAGCCTTTTCTGCCCTGAAGATGTGTGCTGAGAAAGTTTGACATCATCAGTGCCCAGACACGTCTAATCACCTGCATCCTCTACCAGCTTCCACCTGGAGTCTGTGCTTATGATAGGCTTTGAGCATCTCTTTCTGCCAAGCCATAGCTTAGGTATCGGTTTCCCTCAGCATCACTGGTTATCTGGGGTCAGACCTCCTCTGCCGATATTTTTTGTGTCCATTGGCCTTGCTATTTTTCATTCTTTCATCAAGATTGTATTGAGTGCCTACTATGTGGCAAGCAATGTAGAATGAGCTGAAGATACAGGAACAAAAGTATAGGATATGTGTCCCCAAATTGCTTCAAGGCCAATGGGAGCAAAAGGCACATAATCCAATCAGATACAGGTGTGTGTGTGTGCATGCTAAGTTGCTTCAGTTGTGTCTGACTCTTTGTGACCCCACGGACTGTAGCCCACCAGACTCCTCTTATCCATGGAATTCTCCAGGCAAGAATGCTGGAGTGGGTTGCTATGCCCTCCTCCAGGGGCTCTTGCCGACCTAGGGATCACATCCCCCTCTCTTACGTCTCCTGCATTCAGGTGGGTTCTTTAACACTAGCACCACCTGGGAAGCCCCAGGTACAGGTGACCAAATGGTAAATGTGATTAGAGGTAGTATGTCATTCCCTAAGAGACATCCAGGGAAGTAGCTTGTTTCATGTGCTGCCAGATCTAATGATAACTGAGCCTAAACTCCATTCTGTAACTTTGAGTCATTTGTCCAGATTCCTCTGTCTGAAACTGCAAAGGGCAAATGACACTCCTCTTCCATAATGATGGAACTTTGGCTGTGTAAGCTTCTCCTCCAAGGCTAATAATCTCCTGACATGGAGTCTAGACCTGTCCCTGTTTTAATTGCTATCTTCTGGGTATATAAGTTTCTTACTGAAGTGGTAAAGCCAGAACCCAATACAATATTATGAGTTTGGTTGGAGAGAAAAGTCAGAAAGACAAATAAATGAGGGGTAATTAAAAAAAATAATATAGTAGAAAAGATTCTGGTAGTGTGTGTGTGTGTGTGTGTGTGTGTGTGTGTGTGTTTAACATATGGGATGGAGAGAGAGTATATTTTTATCTTTAGTTTTCCATAATGCAAAGTCAATTCAAAGACATTTTAGCATAACATAATTGATTTTGATTTAGTTAAAAACTTACATGTTCATTCTTGGGTCTGTTTATGTTAAAGTCAAGTTATGAAAGCTTGATGGAAATACCTGACCGGGGCAGGTACTGTGGCTATCAGCTCCTCAAGTCAGTCTTGACCTCTGTTTAACCTTTGTCCTTTAGCCAGGGCCGCAGCACCCTGGGTGAGCCTTCACTTCTAAGTAATTCCTAACCTAGCCATACACATGGCTTTGTCTCTGTGTCAAAGCCATAACTAAACCTTGCCCTCCTGCAGACAGCCATGGAGAAGGCTGAGCAAAATGGCCAGGGAGCCATTCTGTTTACAGTCTCTGTGAATTGTCCACAACACAAGAAGTGCCCCCTTCCCTATCCCGGGGAGTACAACCTATGTGACCACCCATTGCACCTGGACACAGATTGCCTGTGACATCTGCCTTTAAAGCACAGCCCAAGAAACCTATTTCTAATCTATCTTGGGAGACTGTCAGGGTTGGAATTCACCTGTCATAGGTAGAGTGGTACTTGGCATCCATTCCAGCTCTATTTCTTCAAGAATCCCTTGCAGCTAGGGTTATGGATGCAAATTGGGTTCCCCAGTGAGAGGCACTCATGGGAGATTTGAAATGGGGAACTCAGGCAGACGGTCAAATTTCTGCTACTTTGGCCAGTGGTGCTGGCAAACAGGGTCTTAAAGATGCTGCCACTTTTCTGTAGCAAAATTCTCTTGCATAATTGGCAGCTTATATGAGTAGAGAGGCAATCACAGTGGCATGCTAATAGTTTCCAGAGTCCCACAGGGGCTGTACTCTGAAACACAGCCATTCTCGGGACTGCCTCTTCGTCTTCTGTTTGGGGAAGGAGAAGCAGTTTTCCTTATGGATTGGGTCAGCGGTGTAATGTCAGGAGTCATTCCTGGAGACCCAACCTACAGCCTAATCCTTCCAGCCCCTCCAATGATTTTGTCAGCACTGAACCCCTTTCCACTTAAAATCACTACGGTACTTTGTTTCCTGAAACCGAGGAACTTTGTTTAAAGGTTGTGTCTGAAAGGTGATTTATCCTCTTTTACCTTCAAAAGTGCCTTGTGATTGCTGTTAAAGAGCACTGCACTAGAACTTGAGTTTTAGTCCCATGTCTCTTGCTTGCCACCTATGCCCATGACCTTCAAAGACTCACTCACCTCCCAAGTCCTTTTCCTTATCTATCAAATTAGGCAAATGATACCTGTTTTGCATATGTGAGCATCAGTGGAGAGAAAGGGCTTCAAGCAGTGAAATGTGACTGCTTGAAGTGTTTTCTCCTCAATCTAATATCCCCCTGCTGCTGCTGCTGCTGCTGCTGCTTGCTGCTGGGTCGCTTCAGTCATGTCCGACTCTGTGTGACCCCATAGACGGCAGCCCACCAGGCTCCCTCGTCCCTGGGATTCTCCAGGCAAGAACACTGGACTGGGGTGCCATTTCCTTCTCCAATACCCCCCTAATGAAACCCAATTTTTGCCTTTCACAAAGTCTCAATTAAAAAATATTGTCCATTCATCATGAAGTGAGAAATATCAAATATCCTGTCTCATATTTTGTTTAGGATTCCCTATGGGTATTTGCAAACTGCAAAATGCTCCAACACTCTGGAGAGCTGATATTTATGCAACAATTTCTAAATGATTAAGTGAGAAGTTGGCCCTTTGTGACCCCTATGGACTATATGGTCCATGGAATTCTCCAGGCCAGAATAATGGAGCGGGTAGCCATTTTCTTCTCCAGGGGATCTTCCCAACGCAGGAACCAAACCCAGGTCTCCTGCACTGCAGGTGGATTCTTTACCAGCTGAGCCACAAGGGAAGCCCTGGTGAAATCAGCGGACCTTTTAAAGTCAGGCCGCTGTCAAGATAGACATTAACACCATCTAGCCTGTGAGCTCAGGGTCATACGAGAAAGCCTGTAAAAAGAAAAGTTTCTGAAACCATATCAAGCCAGGCTGGTAGCTGTTGAAACTCTACCATGCACAAGGATTTCTGTTAGGGTTAGGGTTGGGCATTGGGCCTTAAGCGAGATGTGAAAATAAGTACACTTGGGAAAATGTTACTGTCTGTAAATTATATATCAGTGAGCCTGGCTAAATTAAAAGAAAGACGCAGAACTAAATATAATGGTTATTCATTTTTCATTCCAAACAAAGCTTGTTTGCCATGTATAACAGACCCGCTGCACAACACACTATAATTCCCTCCTCTGTACAGATAATTGCTCTTTGCCACACCCATGCCTGCTCTCACTCCACTGTTCCTTCTCATGGGAATCTCTGCCCATCGTGCCTACCCGATTCTCAGCTCCTTAGGGCCCTAGTCAAAGGCCGCCTACTCTGAGAAGGTTTTCTTAATTCTCTAGATCTAAATTAATCCTTCTCTGCCATCCTAGTTATTCCTATATGTTAACTGTAGTATGCATCCTTTTTCTGTCCCCTATTAATTTCTGTTTAAATTATTTTGTTAGTTTTTGTTGATTTCAATCAATAATCATCAAATCTTTGTATATGTCAGTTATTTTAACTGTGGAACCTACCACAGTGTAGCACTGGTAGTGAGCAAAGTTAGCTGAATTCAATTTGAGGTGGATCCTACATACCTTAGGAAGCATTACTACAAAAGCTAGTGGAGGTGATGGAATCCCAGCTGAGCTATTTCAAATCCTAAAAGCGAATGCTGTTAAAATGCTGCCCTCATTATGCCAGCAAATTTGGAAAACTCAGCAGTGGCCACAGGCCTGAAAAAGGTCAGTTTTCATTACAATCCCAAAGAAAGGCAATGCCAAAGAATGCTCAAATTACTGTACAATTGCATTCATTTCATATCCAGCAAGATTTTGCTCAAAATCCTTCAAGCTATGCTTCAGCAGTATGTGAACCAAGAAATTCAGATGTGCAAGATGGATTTAGAAAAGGCAAGAGAATCAGAGATCAAATTGCCAACATCCTCTGGATCAGAAAAAGCAAGAGAATTCCAAAAAACACATCTATTTCTGCTTCAGTGGCTATGCTAAAACCTTTGACTGTATGGATCACAACAAATTGTGGAATATTCTTCATGAGATGGGAATACCAGATCATATTATTTGTCTCCTGAGAAACCTGTATGAAGGACAAGAAGCAACAGTTAGAACTGGACAAGGAACAACAGACTGGTCCAAAATTGGGAAAGGAGTACATCAAGGCTATATATAGTCACTCTGCTTATTTAACTTGTATGCAGAGCACATCATGTGAAATGTTGGGATGGATGAATCACAAGCTGAAATCAGTATTGCTGGCAGAGATGTCAACCTCAGATGTGCAGATGATACCACTTTAACAGTAGAAAGTGAAAGGAACAAAAGAGCCTCTTGATGAAGGTGAAAAAGGAGAGTGAAAAAGCTGGCTTAAAACAACAAGACTATGGCATCTGGTCCTATCACTTCACGGCAAATAGATGGGGAAATGTGGAAACAGTGTCAGATTTCATTTCCTTGGGATCCAAAGTCAGTGTGGACGGTGACTGCAGCCACGAAATTAAAAGACAATTGCTCCTTGGAAGAATGGCTATGACCAACCTAGACAGTGTATTGAAAAGCAGAGACATCAATTTGCCAACAAAGGTCCATATAGTCAAAGCTATGGTTTTTCCAGTAGTCATGTAAGAATGTGAGAATTGGACCATGAAGAAGGCTGAGTGCTGAAGAATTGATGCTTTTGAACTGTGGTGTTGGAGAAGACTCTTGAGAGTCCCTTGGACTGCAAGGAGATCCAACCGGTCCATCCTGAAGGAGATCAGTCCTGAATGTTCACTGGAAGGACTGATGCTGAAGCTGAAGCTCTGCTACTTTGGCCACCTGATGGGAAGAACTGACTCACTGGAAAAGACCTTGATGCTGGGAAAGATTGAGGGCAGGAGAAGGGGGTGACAGAGGATGAGATGGTTGGATGGCATCACTGACTCAGCGGACATGAATTTGGGCAAACTCAGGAAAATAGTGAAGGACAGGGAAACCTGGAGTGCTGTAGTTCATGGTGTCACAAAGAGTCGGACACAACTTAGCAACTGAACAACAACAACATATCTTTAACTGTAGTGAATATTTGAAAAGAGATGTCGAATGGCTATTGATGAGGCCTCAGTGAGTCTTTCCTATTATTTCCTGTTTTCTCCTTAGCTGCTGCCTACCTGCTGTTCCCACATGAGCAAGTGTCCACCCATCTTTTTAGGAGCTGATAATATATGATAGCAGGCCAGGGGTATTAGAACAATAGAAGATAATGTCATCTTTTTAGCTTTCATTATAATCCTATGTAGGGCCAGATCCATGAAATTTCAGGGAGGAGAAAGATGAATAATTTATTCAAATCTTGATTAAACCAAATAAATGAAATGCATCAGTGGATTCTGTAAGCACTTGCCCTGTGCACATTATATAATGACTGTATCTATTTTTTAAATTTTGTATCTTTATTTTTTATTTTTAATTGGAGGATAATGGCTTTACAATGCTGTGTTGGTTTCTATTGTACAACAACGTGAATCAGCCATGAGTATACATATGCCCCTTCTCTCTTGACCCTCCCCCCATCCCTTACCTCTAGGTTGATAAAGACTGTATTTTAAGGGATATGCATCACCCCTCAAATTCACAAAGAGGATGAGAAAAAGAACAGATAGACAGGAAAAAGAAATATTGGAGAAGTGTAGAAGGCTTGTGACCACTCATCAGAAGAAATGAAATCTGAGGAGTCATTAAAATTATGGTAATGTTATTAACGAGAATGATATGCATACATTTGTATAGAATTGTAACATGTCTAGTTTTTTTTTCTTTTATATTATTATCTTATTAGACCTTCAGGATAACCCTGTGGGATAGATAGGACACAAGTTTCATGTGAAGAGATGGATTTAGTCCAACAATATGTCTTTTTGACCTCTGTGAACATAGCAAATATCATTGTAAAATGATTTAAGGAAATATGCCATGAAAATTTCATTGTAAATGAATAGCAAATTTCATTGTAAATGATTTAAGGAAATAATACCCATCTGAAAAATTTATTAGTTGGCATTTTGCTTTAAGATGTCAGACTAAGGAGCTTAATGCCCATTAGTGGTTTACCAGTTAGGGTCAGAATCAACCAATGCTACTCTGGAACAAATGGAAAAACAAAATGAGTTTCTGTGAACTGGCGATTTTGCTCCATGTGGACATGAGCATGGTCTTGAAGCGTTTATTAAGCTCAAAGTCTGACCAAAGCAAAAGGTGTTAAGCATTTGATTCTAAACATCTGTCTTTCTCTCTCCCTTATAGTATAGTTACATATGAAACAGACACAGAGCTGAAAGATGGGAGGCAGATTAGAAATGCCCTGGGTTGTTTGCAGGTAAGTGAGGATCAAACCCTATCTGCTTTCACTTCTCTGTCCAGCTGGTGTGATGTCACCTAGAAATTACCCAGAACTTGCAACCTGAGGAAAAAGATAAAAAAATAACTCTCTATAGTTTTGAAAAGTTTGTTCTTTTGCCTCATTTATTCTGCTATGGATTCCTTCTAATATATTGATATTTTTCATTTCCATTATTGTAATTCTTCAACTCAGTTTGGTTGTTCTTTATTTTTTATGTTTGCTAAAAACCTCTTGCAATTTCTCACTCTATACATCTATTCTTTTCCCAAGTTCTTGAATCATCTTTACCATCATTACTTTGAACTCTTTCTTCAGTGGGTCGCCTATCTCCACTTCATTTATTTAGTTTGTCTTCTGGGTCTTTGGTTTTGAATAGAGACATGAAAAATAGAAAAGTATTTGAGATTGAGCTGACTTTTTCAAGTTAGATATTCATTTGTTTAGCTAAGAAACTATCACTGTGCCAAATAACCTGAGGACACATGGATTACATGGTTCTCATACCTGAGGAGCCTACAAGCTAATGGGAAAGATAAACATGGAAATGAACAATTCTTTAAGTTTGTCTGTAAGAGTGTGGTGATGGAAGCAATGATCTGTTTAAAGGTTTGGAGAAGGTTTCTTGGAGGAGGTGATGCTGGAGGGTGCAGAAACTAGTTTCAGTCAGTGGAGAAGGAAAATTATTCCAGAGAAAATAGTATGTAATCAAAAGCACAGGGACATGAATGGTAGGAATGATTTGCTAAAATGTTCTGTGATTCATAAAATATGTGTCAAAGTCCAAGTTAAGATGGAGGAGACTACCATAAAAATAATTTCTAGAAGATGTTTCCATACTCAAAAGCTCACCACTCTGGAGAGCACAGCGCTAGAACAATGTGTCTCAAACTTGAATCTGCGTAGAATTTGAACAAGAATCTCACTAGGATGCAGATTCTGATTCGGTGAGTTTGAGGAGGCGTCAGAAATTCTGTGTTGCCATCATGCTCCCAGATGATGCTGATGGGGCTGGTTTGCAGACCATTCTGTGAATATGAACAGCAAGGGGGAGAAGCACAGCTGATAAGCCTAGCGCCCAGCTTGAGGCTAGGGGTGTGTGTGTATGTGCACTCTTGTGCATGCAAAGGTGTGTCCACCATGGGCTAGGCAATGAACAGCAACAGATTTTTTAAAACTTTTTATTTGTATTGGGATATAGCCGATTAACAATGTTTTGATAGTTTCAGATGGACAGCAAAGGGACTCAGCCATACATATACATGTATTCATTCTGCCCCAAACTCCACTCCCATCCAGGCTGCCCCATAACACTGAGCAGAGTTCCATGTGCTATAGAGTAGGTCCTTGTTGGCTATCGATTTTAGATATAGCAATGTATATCTGCGCATCCAAAATTCCCTAACTATTTCTTCCCCCAACTCTTCCCCCTGTCAACCATAAGTTCATTCTCTTAGTCTGTGAATCTGTTTCTGTGATATAAATAAGTTATTTGTATCATGTCTTTTTAGATTCCATATATAAGGAATGTTATACAATATTTCTTCTCTGTCTGACTTCACTCAGCATGCCAGTCTCTAGGTCCATCCATATTGCTGCAGATGGCATTATTTTATTCTTTTTAACAGCTGAGTAATATTTCAATGTAGCACAACGTACCCTGTCTTCTTTATCCATTCCTCTGTCAATGGACATTTAGGAGGAACCGATGTTTTTAGAGTAGTGACAAGATCATATCTATGTCTGAATATGCAGAAAGGCAGGGAGTGAGTGGAACAGGACACAAGGATGAGAAGCTACTAGATGAACTGAAGGATGGATATTGGGAGTTTGAACAGTACAGTGGGACAGCAGGAAGAGAGAGGACAGGAGGATACAAAAGATGCTCAGGAGGTGAGGCAGACAGGGCATGACAATTGACTGGGTGGAGGGGTGTGGGAAAGGCCAGGAGGAGGAGGAGAGAATGGCTCCTAAGGACCAGTCACGGAAGGAGGAGGTTTGGTGCTGCCGTAATGACGTATATAACACAGGAAGAGGAAATGGTTGGGTCTGGGTGAAAAGGAGCCTCCAGTTCACCCAAGCAGAGCTGCTCAGAAAGCTGTTATGATTCAGAACTAAGGTCTGGGAAAGCTGGATACAGTCCTGGAGGTATAGGGGAAGCCACAGCATTCAGAGAATGAGGTAGAGAAATGGATGAAGGATTCAATACAGGATAGCCTGAGGGGTAACAGAAGAGCAGACAGCATCATAGCAAGTGGAAGCAGAGTGTTCAAGAAACAGATCATGTCAACGTCAAACACTGCAGAATGGTCACATAAGAATGAGGTAGACTTAGCATTTAAGTGCTGAAAGTGACGTAAAGGGAGGAAGTTCCCAAAGCACTGTGGTTGCAGGGCCAAATGGCCTTCCCTGATAGCTCAGTTGGTAAAGAATCCGCCTGCAATGCAGGAGACCTGGGTTCGATCCCTGGATCCGAAAGATCCTCTGGAAAAGGAAATGGCAACCCACTCCAATATTCTTGCCTGGAGAATCCCATGGACAGAGGAGCCTGGCGGGCTACAGTCCATGGGGTAACAAGAGTGGGACTGGCTTAGCAACTAAACCACCACCAAGTGAAAGAAGAGGCAAGAAGTGTGGATCAGAGAGACAGGATGTGACCCGTCAACCCACCACCGCTGGCCGTGAAGATGGAGGAGGGGCCATGAGCCAGGGACCTTGATGACTCTAGAAGCTGGACGGCTGTGAAGAGAACAGAGCTCCTGGTCTCACAGCTGCAAGAATCCTGCTAACAACCTGAATGAGAAGCATATGGCATTCTCTGCTGCTGCTGCTGCCAAGTCGCTTCAGTCGTGTCCGACTCTGTACGACCCCATAGATGGCAGCCTACCAGGCTCCTCTGTCCCTGAGATTTTCCAGGCAAGAGTACTGGAGTGGGGTGCCATTGCCTTCTCCGATTCTCTTCTAGAGCCCCTGGAACGGAATCCAGCCCACTGACACCTTGCCTTTGGTCTGCTGAGACCTGTCCCAGACTTCCGATCTACTGAACTGCGAGATGACACATTGGCGGTGTTTTAGCTGCTGCTGGTTGGTATTTGTTACAGCAGGGATAGGAAACAAGGTTCACATCTAGAGTCATGGCAATAATGAAAAAGTCAGCTACTTGTTCAAGATGCTTGAAGCTGAAAATACAAGATTATGAAGCTTAGAAATACATTCACAGGGCAAATTTTGGAGTCACTTTTTCTTTGGAGTAGGAGGTGGGATGATTAGAGTCAGTGACCTGTTGGCCTCTGACACTACATCCTTTGAGCTCTTCACTGAATGAGGTTGACTGATATGTAAGATCCCTATATTTGCTGGAAAGACTATGATTTATCCTTGCCCCCTTTTGGACTTTATTTACTGATGTGTGCATGCTAAGTTGCTTCAGTCATGTCCGATTCTTTGCGACCCTATAGACTGTAGCCCCCAGGCTCCTCTGTCCCTGGGATTCTCTAGGCAAGAACACTAGAGTGGGATGCTGTGCCCTCCTCCAGGGGACCTTTCCAACCCAGGGATCGAACCTGCACCTCTTATGTCTCCTGCATTGGCTGGCAGGTTCTTTACCACAAGCACCATCCGGGAAGTCATTATTTATTTACTTATACCTAACCTTTTTTTAAGAGCACTTTCAGGTTTACAGCCAAACCGAGTAGAAGGCACAGAGACTTGCCATTGTCTCCCTCCCTTCAACTCCACAGCCTCCCCTGCTGTTGACATCCTGCTCCAGAGCGGCTCAGTTTTACAATGTAGGACCCTACCTTGATGCTTTGTTGTCACCTCAAGTCCACTGTTTACATCAGGTTTCACTCTTGGTCTGCTCCATCTTTTAATCTAAAAATAGAGATCCCACCAGCAACCTTTTGGTAAATTGCTTCCCTGTTGTCATCGCTTTGTGTCCTGATGGAACAAGCCCTGTGGCTTGATAGCAGTGGACACATGCAGCCCGGGGTATCTTTAATTTCCCCTGCTCTGTCTCCTTCCACGTCTCCCGCTTAGCAGCCCAGCTATTACAGTAAGAGCTTAATGTGTGCCCTGGCATTGTTGTGGTATCATTTAGACAATTGCACGCTGGGCCGACACTAGTCAGAGGCGGCCTGCGCATTAAGGGCTCCTCGTTATCAGCTTACTGGTTGCGGTCGACAGAACAGTGGTAAACCTTAGACCTTCCACTGAGATGTGAGCCTATTTACGCTCTTTCCTCATCCTGTCCTCTTCCCTCCCGTTCTGTCCCTTAGGAATGCTGTCTCTCTGTTATTTGAAGCCAGTGGGTAGCTGGGTGGCTTTTTCAGTCTTGCCCAACCCTTAGGAACATAGAAATATCAGTTGGTGATGTCATTGTTATTACTCATTTAAATGAAAAAGTCCTGGCTACTGTAGTCATGGCCAGGGTGTTTTAAACATCTCTTTTATAATTCTATACATTTCAATGTACTTTTTGATTTCTGTGTGTATTGCAGTTGTCTCAGTTATACTCCTTTGGTTTTGAAAGAAAGTTTCTAGAAGCCAGGTCTAGACTTATTTAAGGTTTATTTACTGTGCTCTAAATACAATATCCAATGCCACACCATCAATTTCTCATTAACACTGATGTGTTCTCAGTCGCTCAGTCATGTCCGACTCTTTGCAACCCCATGGACTGCAGCCTGCCAGGCTCCTCTGTCCACAGGATTCTCCAGGCAAGAATGCTGGAGTGGGTTGCCATGCCTTCCTTCCAGCGGATCTTCCCAACCCAGGGGTCAAACCCAGGTCTCCCGCATTACGGGTTGATTCTTTACCATCTGAGCCACCAGGGAAGCCCTTTAACACTGACGAAGGCTTACAAATCTAAACAAGTCCTTCTTTTACTTTTTCTGCATCTGTCTACATATTTCTTTCCCAGGCATCCTACAGGACTAAGCATTTCTTTATGCTCATCATTCAGTTCAATTACTAGACGCACGGCAGAGTGCACAGACTGCTAATACTAGGAGCAATGTTTCTTATAATGATCAGTAGTCCAGTTCTCGCTCACAGGTGCTCTGGAGGCCAGAGGTCTCCACGGACACATGCAAGTTTTCAGGGCCCACGTGCATGCTCTCCTCCCCTCCAGAAAGACCCAGACTCAGCCTACAGCCTTGGCCGCAGAAGAATCCCCTTTATTCCGTGTGTGCCTGCTCAGTCACTTCAGTCGTGCCTGACTCTTTGTCACCCAATGGCCAGTAGCCCGCTAGGCGCCTCTGTCCATGGGATTCTCCAGGCAGGAATACTGGAGTGGATTGCCCTTTTCTCATCCAGAGGATCTTCCCAATCCAGGGATTGAACCCACTGACATCTCTTGCTTTGGCAAGTGGTTCTTTACCCCTAGTGCCAACTGGAAGCACCCCTCTGCCCTTATTCCAGAGAGGTATAATTATGAGGTGAAGGGTGTGAGAGCAGATTGCATTCTTACCCATCAAGTTATGTGTTCTTCCTATTTTTGCTGTCCTGGGGCTCCTTATTCTAGGCACTGGCTGAGTCTATATGTTTTCTGTTTTTTTTTTTTTTTTTTTGGCTGTGAGGCATGTGGGATCTTAGCTTCCCAGTTCAGTTCAATTCAGTTCAGTCGCTCGGTCGTGTCTGACTCTTTGCAACCCCATGAGCTGCAGCACGCCAGGCCTCCCTGTCCATCACCAATTCCCAGAGTTTACCCAAACTCATGTCCATTGAGTCGGTGATGCCATCCAACCATCTCATCCTCTGTTGTCGCCTTCTCCTCCTGCCCTCAATCTTACCCAGCATCAGGGTCTTTTCAAATGAGTCTGCTCTTTGCATCAGGTGGCCAAAGAACTGGAGTTTCAGCTTCAACATCAGACCTTCCAGTGAACAACCAGGACTGATCTCCTTTAGAATGAACTGGTTGGATTTCCTTGCAGTCCAAGGGACTCTCAAGAGTCTTCTCCAACACCACAGTTTGAAAGCATCAATTCTTCGGTGCTCAGCTTTCTTTATAGTCCAACTCTCACATCCATACATAACCACTGGGAAAACCATAGCCTTGACTAGATGGGCCTTTGTCGGCAAAGTAATGTCTCTGCTTTTTAATATGCTATCTAGGTTGGTCATAACTTCCTTCCAAGGAGTAAGCGTCTTTTAATTTTATGGCTGCAATCACCATCTGCAGTGATTTTGTAGCCCAAAGAGATAGTCTCTCACTGTTTCCCCATCTATTTCCCATTAAGTGATGGGACCAGATGCCATGATCTTAGTTTTCTGAATGTTGAGCTTTAAGCCAACTTTTTCACTCTCTTCTTTTACTTTCATCAAGAGGCTCTTCAGTTCCTCTTCACTTTCTGCCATAAGGGTGGTGTCATCAGCATATCAAACTCATACCCCCTGCATTGGAAGGTGAAGTCTTAACCACTGGACTATCAGTAAGGCCCCTGGGTCAGTTTTTCTTATCATGCCCAGCTGAAGGTGCAGACAGTGAATGATGCAGGTAAATTCACAACTAATCCATTGCCTGCCAGGCTCTCTGAATGTTTAGGCCCAAATTCTATTTATCCATTCTCCTACAAAATTTTCTTCTTAACTGCTTGGAATTCTCTGGTGATTTTCTGATGTTTGAGGACAGGAAAAGATGTATAGGTGCATGGATTTGGCAGCTAGTACTGCTAACCTACTGTGAAACAGGAATTTTACCAGGCAATGAGGATACTTACTGGGGTGAGACACTGTTTCTATGCTCCAGAAACTCACCATCTGTGACTTATTTTTTAATATGTGGTGCCCTGAGTTTGGGCTATTTGACTGGTAAGCATCAAATGTCTCACTGGATGGTCCATCCTGGAGAGTAGTTAATGTAAGTCAGAAGCAAGTTGGGTATTCAGAGCTCACACCTACCTCCTTCTGAGCATCAGATGGCATCTTTGATGCACTTCTAATCTTTAGCTAGAGCACATGAAAGTAAGCCAGGCATGCCTTTGTCATCCTCTCCCTTGACCTGTGGGTACCATATTATCCACTGTAAGGGCCTGTGAGAGGTGAGAGATCTGATGGAAGTCTGAGTCTCAGAGAAGCAGTGATTCTGTGACTTCGCTGTGATGGCCAGGGGTAGGCACATCTTTAAACATGATCTTAAATGTTAAGTACAAATATTTTCAGAATTAAAGGCACATATCTTTGCTTTGTATTCCATGTGTTCAGTTCAGTTGGTTCAGTTCAGTCGCTCAGTCGTGTCCGACTCTTTGCGACCCCATGAATTGCAGCACGCCAGGCTTCCCTGTCCATCACCACCAACTCCCGGAGTCTACCCAAACCCATGTCCCTCGAGTTGGTGATGCCATTTAGCCACCTCATCCTCTGTCGTCCTCTTCTTCTCCTGCCCCCAGTCCTTCCCAGCATTAGGGTCTTTTCCAATAAGTCAACTCTTCTCATGAGGTGGCCAAAGTACTGGAGTTTCAGCTTCAACATCAGTCCTTCCAATGAACAACCAGGACTGATCTCCTTTAGGTTAGACTGGTTGTATCTCTTTGCAGTCCAAGGGACTCTCAAGAGTCGTCTAGAAGAACCTAATTCAATATTACCAGTTATGAATTCAGATAACAGGATTAACTGAAATAATAATTCCTTCCTTTCTTATACATGACCCTGTGTCAATGATACAAAAGCTCTACAGACATATCATATGTATGAAAACAAATGTTTGCATTTATCGAAATAACTTTTCTCTTTGTAAACTTAGCAGATTGGTTGTAGAATGCTGCCCACAAAGGAAGAGCACGTTTAGGTCAGTTGCTGTGCAGCTGAGCAATTGTAGATACACTGGTAGTGAGGCTGATGGGAAAGAAAGGAGGGATGTTGGAGAGGGAGGAAGCTGGGAGATGTTTTGGATGGTTTGGTACCCACGTTCAGTGGAGTAGACTGTGCCAGGACTGGTTTGTGGGAGTCTGCGGGTGAATATCGAGAAAGCAGGGTGCTAGTCTTGGGCACAGATTCTTGACAGAACAGATATGAATGGGTACTTCAGGAAATCCAAGGAAACTTGCTTTTCTTTTCTTTTCTTTAAGGATCTTTTTGATGTGGACACTTTTGAAAGTCTTTATTGAATGTGTTGGGATATTGTTTCTGCTTTATGTTTTGAATTTTTGGCTACATGGCATGAGGGATCATAGCTCCCCAGCCAGGGATCGAACCCATACCTTCTGTGTTGGAAGGCAAAGTCTTAACCACTGGACCACCAGGGAAGTCTCAGATTTGCTTCCTTTCTATTCCACTTCAATGTAGGCAGAGCAATGGCGGCTGGTGTTTGTTCAGCTTGTGCCGCTAAAGTGCCTCAGGAAATGGGCAGCCATCTCCCACTGGCTTTGCTTTGAAGAAGTCGATCTCCTGGACTGGCTGCGGCCAGCGTGCAGCCTGTGGCCTCTGGGCAGCCACTCCTGAGGTCACGTCCTCCCACGTCCTGTGGACACAGAGTGCTTCGGCCAGGGGATCCATGACCACGTCCTCTTGGGTCGGAGGCCTTCTTGGCTTGGAAAGCTTTCTGGGTTTGCTGACATCAGCCTCGTGTGGAGGAGGATTGGCCTGGCTGCTGAGAATTTACGTGGAACTGAATGAAGTCCATGAAGAAAACGGAAAGAAAAACAGCTCAGTCAGACACGCCCTCGATGGCCATTGTTCCTCCCTTGGAATCTGTGAGCTGGAGAGGAAGAGGTGACCTGGGAGGCATTTCCTAAACAAAGATGAGGAGAAAGAGGCTGGGGAGGCCGGAATCAGTCAGGAGGACTCGACAGGCTCTCCTGCCAAATAGGGTGATTCTGAGGAACAGATGTGATGACAGGAGCCTAACAACTAGGAATTTCAAAACAAAACAGAACGCTGTTATCACAGACTCCCCAGCCAGGGGGTCCCTGGAATCCAGGGCTCTGCCCCTCATTGCGCGGAACCGGGAAGACACATTCATTCTTCAACAATGTCCCAGCATCCTCTCAGTGACAGACTTCAGGAGCCACGCATTCCTCCGTCTGGAAAACTTTCCTCACGACGTCTAACGCCGAGCAGTCCAGCTGCAGCTGAACTCCATCGTCTCGTCCCTCGGTTCCGGAGACGATGGGGTGGAAAAGGACCTGTCACCATTTCCTCCTCAAGAATTCTTCAAAACACCGCTGATTTTCCCTTGGTCCTTCAGAACTCATTTCTGAATTGATCAGTTCTGGGGAGTCCTGGTCAGATCTTTCCGCTCAGGGGAAAACGAGCTTTTATTACTCAGCAGAGTAGAAGGGCAGAAACGGGCGCCCCTGTTCTGATTCGTCAAGGAAAACCCTTTGACCCGGATTCTGGTTTTTTTCCCCACTGAATGCAGCATGCTGGTTAAAGAGTGTTTTTGTTTCTCTTTTCTGGAACCCATTGTGTGTGGCATCCAAGACTCTGAGCGGCTCGTACAGCTGCAGTTGTATTAAACTTCCCAGGCGGTCCCCGGAACTCTCAGGAGGAGTGAAGCTGCCCCAGGGAGGGGTGTGTCCCCGCATGTGAGGATGTGTACATGGGCACACATGTGTCTGTGTGGGAGGAGGGGGCCCTGGGGCTGGGCACTCCGCCCCCCCCCCCACCCCTGCCGGGCAGTCTTTCCAGCTTGAAACCCTCAGTGCCTCTTTCAGGCTCAGGAAGCTGTCCCCACAGCGACACTCACACGCCAAGGAACCACATAATCATTGGCAGGGCCTGGGGGGCCCCCGGTCAGCCAGACGGGGCGGAGACAGCATTCCATTATTATAACACAATGTCATAAGAGGATGCAAAATTCTTTTCATATTCCTTCTTATACAATAGGGCTCTGAAAACTCGATTTTTCCACCAAAAAGGGAGGTAAAACCAGTCGTCTGTGGTGGTTGTGTTTTTGCCACCACAGGCCCCTTACTCATCATAGGGACTGCTGTGTAAGCCTGGCTCATAGGGGTCGGCTCTGAATCTCCTCCTGGAGGCCCACCCCTGGACTCTGAACCTTAGCAACTGATACTACCCTCAGCAAACTGGCCTGGCTTAGAAGGCTGAGCTCATTTTTCTTGCTCCAGGACCACAGGGCCCTGGAGGGTGAAGCCAAAGCAAGCCCAGGCCTCCTAGGAAGACTTGGACTTGCACTGCCTGCAAAACTGCTGTGCACACGCTGGTCTCAAGGCAAGGGCTCACCTCCTCACCTCACCCAACCCCAAGGCATGGTACCATGCTCACCCAGGCCTGGTGGGGACAGGGTGTCCCCCATCCTGGGTCACTCTGCCTGGGCCTAGCAGGGCCCTGTGCGCACCTTGTCAGTGCTATTGACAGGCTGACTCACAGATCCAGCATGGATGCTGGAACCCAGCAACCTAGATGCTATTTCTAGCTTGGCTGTGATTCCTGGCTGTGCCGTCCCACCATGGAACCAGGAGGAGAAGTCATCTGGGCCGGTGCTGGGCTAGGTGGCCCCTGTGGGGTGGACACCAGGAGACGTGGGACTTTTTCTTTATGAAAGGGTAGGAAATGATCTCTCAATAAAAGTGTAGGAAATGAGTTTAACAGCCCTGGTGACCCCGTCCCTCCCAAGTGCAATCTCTGACTTTGGCAGTGGTAGGAAATGAAATGGATTCAAGAGACCTCTGTGAACGTCTGTAGAGTTCCAATCCACCTTTGAGAGTAAATTCTCCCCCTTAATTCATTGTTGTCCTTATTTGCTGAACATGCATTTATTTAGAATATTGAATGATAGCTCTTCCTAAAAATCACTACAGACCTTAAGTGCAAGTCAGCATTGTTCTCCAAGCCTTGAAACTCCCCACGAGACCAATTCCTTTACAAGCATCCTAGAAGGTAGGGCTTGCCCCGGCAGTATTTCAGACTGTCTTAATAACACCTTACGGGGAAATTATGACACATTTTCTTATTTTCTATGAGGGTTATACTTGTTCTTTGGATGAAAGGAACTCCATATATAAATGCAGTTATTACTCTGAACTTCTTCTGTACAATGGAGCGCCAGAGTCTCCTGGGCTGTTTGAATAGGATTCAGGCCTGGATTTTAACAGTGAATATGGGTGAAGAAAAGCCATAACATCCATGAAACATTAACATTGCTAAAGAGGACCCAGGGGTTTATAGCGTTGAGGGTCACCAGTAAGTGGTCATGTTTTAATGAAGTGCTCCCTCTGATTAGTGAGAAACAGGGCCTGGCATCTTCCACAGCACAAATACTCTGCTTCTAAGGCTGCCAAGCAAGTGCTTTCAGAAGCTGAATTTTCTCCCCACTCCAGGGAGCTGGCAATGGACAGCAGAGGACATTCCACTGAAATCAGGCCATTGGGAGCTGAAGACAAAGGCAGCTGATTCAAGTGCACCAAACTGGAGTTTCTCTAATCAAATATATTAAATTCACCATCATTCTTGATTGTCTTAATGGGAAGGAAAGGCAGCTGTGCCCTTCATTTTCTAAGCATTTTATTTAGTGCCTTGGGGAGCAGGGGGTGTTGCGGAGAGGGAGGGAAAGGAAAGCAGGATGGGAAGAGAAGAGAGGTAGAGATAGCCAAGAAAGCTATGGGAAGCTAATGTCTTTTGTCTTAAAAGTAAAATGATTTTGCATGCTGTTCAGATCCACACTGAGAGTTCCCAGAGCTGTCACTCACCAAGAAAAACCCCAAATAACCAGTTTATAAGGCACATTTACTTAGGAGTGGAAGAACAGCCAGCAAACAGACCAGGGCATGGGGAGTAGAGAGGCTTGGAATATTCTAGCAAAGAGAGACATGGGCGACTAGTATTAGACTTGCTCCACTGGTTTCATGAAAGCCTGCTCCATTGAGCATTGCTTACCCCCTGCATATTTTGTGCTTCATGCAACAGGATTTAAATTTCAAGACTCTTAGGGAAAAAAAAAAAGACTCTTAGGGACTATATTTTAAATTAACAACCAACAAGGACCTACTATATAGCACAGGGAATTCTGCTCAATTTTAGGTGGCAGCCTGGATGGGCGGGGAGTTTGGGGGCAAATGGATACATATATTGTTGTTGTTTTTTAGTCACGAAGTTGTGTCTGACTCTTTTGTGACTCCATGAACTGTAACGTGCCAGGCTCCACCATAGGATTTCTCGGGCAAGAATACAGGAGTGGGTTGCCATTTCCTCCTCCAGGGTATCTTCCCAACCCAAGGATCAAACCCAGGTCTTCTACTTGGCAGGCAGATTCTTTACCACTGAGCCACCAGAGAAGTCCAGATACATGCATATGTATGACTGAATCCCTTTGCTGACCACTTGAAACTATCACAACATGGTTAATTAGCTATAGTGGGTGAAAGTTGTTCAGACATGTCCAACTCTTTGTGACCCCATGGAGCCTGCCAGGCTCCTCTGTCCATGGAATTCTCCAGTGGGTTGTAGTTCCCTCTCCAGGGGATCGTCCCAACCTAGAGATCTCACCCAGGTGTCCCTCATTGCAGTCGGATTCTTTACTGTCTCAGTTACCAGGGAAACCCCTCCAATTCAAAATAAAAAGTTTTGGGAAAAAAAGAAAAAGACATTCAGGGAAACAGATTTCCTCCGTCACCTTCCTAGCTAAGAGCAGAATCCACAGAAGGCCTTTTTCACCATGTGCATGATGGGATTAAAAATTCTGGTTCAGGATCTGATGGCCTGACCTATTGTTTTTTAAGACAGCTTAACAGAAAGTCGAGAGTAATGTTTCCTGCCTGGAGTGCCGCGCTCCAGACAAGGTCTCGGTCTGCCCCTCCAGCTTCAAAGGAGAACTTGGGTGCATGATGTCACTTCCTCCGTCTGCTGAGTTGATAACAGGATGAACCTGAACGTGATATGAGCCAGACATTCCACTCTGTGATTCTGTACTTCACCCCATGGGAAGGCAGGGTCCTTAAGCAGACATTGTTTTTGTACTAAGAGCTAGGCACCCACGAATGGGCTTCATCAAGGAAAACAAAAGTCCAGGAATCACCGGCCGGACTCACAGGCTCGCACAGGCTAACGTGAGTCATCCAGGGCTTTGAAAGCTGGTGCCTGTTACTGCCTGAAGCCAGCCTGTTTCTGAGCTGGAATGTGAAAGGCAGCTGGCTGTGTCAAAGGGGCAGAGAATAAAGCTGCAGTGTAAAACCAAGACACAATTCAGCAAAGAGAAGATGCTATTAAAATGGAGTCTGCTCCTCTGGCAGCCACTCTCAGAGGGTCCCCTTTTGGAAACAAATAATTCTATTCCTCTTTTTAGAGAACAGAAAAAGGAGTTGGGGAGTTCCTTTCAGAAAAATGTTATCGGACTCTTTTAAAATGGCCCCATTCGAAGGGAAGGTGGCTTAGACGTTAAGGAATCTGCTTGCAATGCAGGAGATCTGGGTTTGATCCCTCGGTGGGGAAGATCCCCTGGAGGAGGGCATGGCAACCCACTCCAGTATTCTTTCCTGGAGAATCCCCATGGATAGAGGAGCCTGGTGGGCTGCAGTCCATGGGGTTGCAAAGAGTTGGACACGACTGAGTGACTTACTTCTCAAAGGGCATGTGATAAGGCGGCGTCTATATACCTGGCGGCATTGTATCAGGGGACACAATGCAGGCTAAATGGAACTCTTTATCGCTCAGGGGAAATCTAGCAACTCAATCAATTAGCTCGGCTCTCCTGTCATATATGGTGGGTGTCCAGCCCCCTTATGGTGGCTGCTTCCTTTCCCAGGAGCTGGGTGAGGCTGGCTCACAGAGAGGAAGAAACTGCCAGTGCCTTTCTCTCCACACTCCCTCCCTCTCCCCCACACAATGCCCCTTTGTCCCTGTGGTCCCTCATCCCTCAGGGCAGGGCCTGAGCTGGGTAGAGGCTGTTGCAGGGAGCCTCTTAGTTCCAGCTTCTTCCTCCTGTGGGCAGTTGAGCCTCCTGGGCCAGCTTGGAGTCACGTCCAGAGCTGCCAGGCTCTGGGGTGGCATACGGGCTTCTCAGGCTGCCTCTGGGTGGTGCCGCAGGGGCCTGTCCACCCCCATCCCACCCCCACCCAGTGGCAGGAGAAGGGTGTATGGGTTTTCATGAAGCCCAGCTCATGAAGGGCTGCAGAGAGAGCTCAGGGCCAGGAGTCAACCTCAGCATAGCTTGGTCTTCTCTGGGAAATTAGAGGCGGCAGGAGATGACATCCAAGGTCTCTTGCAGGGACAACGGTGTGTGTGTTTGTGTGCTTAGTTGCTTAGTCATGTCCAACACTATGCGGCCCCGTGGACTGTAGCCCGTCAGGCTCCTCTGTCCGTGGGATTTTCCAGGCAAGAATACTGGAGTGGGTTGTCATTTCCTTCTCCAGGGAATCTTCCCAATCTAGGGATTGAACCTGCATCTCCTGTACTGGCAGGTGGCTTCTTTACCTCTGAGCCACCTGGGAAGTCCGCAGTAGTGGGTACTTCTCAAAAATAACTGAGGATGTGGGCTAGAAATACCATGGCCTTCTGAGTAGATGCGCCTTGATTCGAATACTGATTTCACCTTTGTGGTTTTGCTCAGGTTATAAAGCTTCTGTTTTCTTTCCGGGGAAAAAAAAAATTGGACGAAATCACATCTACCATACCAAGATGCTGTGTGAGTTTAGTGACTTGAATTACAGGAAAGAGTCTGGTATGATTCCTGGCCCAGGGTAGGTCCTTCTAAACGTCAGCTTTCCTTTGCAACTCTATGATGTTGACTGTCAAAAGAAAAAAGCGATGAAAATCTGCCTTAGTCTAGGAGGTTTGAAATTTACAGTGGAATCATATTTCATTTTCATGTCTTGGGTCAGCAGTTCCTAGGCATTTCATTTTCAGAGACAAGTGAAGTTGGGAAAAAAAATAATTAGGATTGGTTGCAAGATAGACTTGTTAGCTTTTAAATTCTGACCAAATAAGTTGGCTAAAAACCAATTCTCATTTATTCTGACCATCATTTCAAAACTAAAGGCCATGCTGATCAGTCATTTTTGGGAAAGGACACTTGTCCTTGGTAAACTAACATATATATGGCACATATGTATTTTTATTATGCATGAAATGTATAGGAGCAACACTACCATTTTCTTCTATTTAGAATTTACTGTGGATGAGTAAGAATTTGCCCCATTCTATCCCCAGTATGGGGCTGGTCTGGGGAAACCACTGTCTTAGAGAATAAATTTAGCTTATTTGTGTACTGTCATGTGTTTATGTAAACTAGTCTGGGCTACTCTATTTGCCTTTTGTACTTATCATTCAGATCTCCTTGCCCTTGTGTACAAAAACACATATATTTCATTTATGTTGCTTTAGCCCACCCAATTCACTCTGAAATTTCCAGAAGTGGGCATGATGCTTGCAAAGGGTCCAATATTTCAATTTCATCTGCACACTTCCTCCCTCTCACTTGAAGCAAACATCCTGAGTGGCTCTCTGAGCTCACAGATGGGGGAAAGCCCACTGCAGTCCAGAGAGACCCTGCCTTCATTGGCTTTCTCAGCATTTCCAGGTCGCCCGGTTGCCTTGCCTGTTCTGAGCAGAGTATAGTGTACATGGAAAGCAAGCCTGGCCCGGCCTCTCCCCCTCCAGTGGACCCACTTGGCATGGAGCGTCTTAGGGGCTTCCCACCTGCTCTGGTCTCACCACAACGTCTCTTCTGCCCTGGCTCAGCTCCCAGCAAAGAGGGGCCTTTGAGCCCAGCTGTTGGTACCCCATCCTCTCTTGAAAGAAAGTGGGGAGACCTCTTCACCTCAAAGCTTAGGCGCTTGGGCTGCTCCTCATCAGCTGGGAATCTGAGCTGCCACCCCCAGCCTGGTGTCCCGGGCAGGCGCATTGATGGAGCCAGAGCTGGGTGAGAAAGTGGGTGATGGCTCTCTGCCTCCTAGTGATTCAGGTTCTCCCCGTGTGGCCTCATGTGTTGTGAATTACAGAAATACCCCAAACACCCACGATTAAATATATGTACCGAAATGTTCTTGAATGCCAAGTGTAAGGGACTGAAACGTGCTCTTGATGCAAGCTGGTTGCACAGGGCTTGCTGCCATTCGCACCTGCGCAGTAGAGCCCGCAGAGGCCTGCTCTCCCCCGGCTGGGCTTGCTTTGTTTCTTCTGGTCCTTTCCTTCAACTCTCTGCAGCCAGAGATTGCAGTGATGTTGGATCACATTTTCCCTGCGAGGGGCCTGACCCTTCTGATAGACATATTTGGTCTTTCTGGGAGGTCTCTGCAGGGTCAGAAAAGAACACACAGAAAATTCATTAGGCCCCATATCACGTCTCTTTCCGGGGTAACAGATGTCAGTGGTGCTCGCTGGTATCTGAGTCAGAAACCTGCAGGGTCCTGGAGCTGAGCGTGGCAGAGTCAGTGATCCAGCTGTCTGGCCACCATAGCATCAAGCGCGGTCCTACCTCCGGGCTCACCATCTGAGTCCGGGTCTGCAAATGGTAGAGGCGCACAGAGCGGGGCGGGGGTCTTCCTTCCCTCGCTTCAGCTCCCTCCACCCCAGCCTCTCCTTGCACCCTGCTTAGTGGGGCCTGGTTCCTGCCATGCCGTGGAAGACGCTAGCAAGGAAGTGGGTGGGTGCACATCTAAGCTGAGTTTTATCTTTTTGGGGCTCCTGAATCTGTTTTGAAGCGATTTAGACCATAGAGAACAACGGTGCTTGTTTTTTATTCTGGAGGCTTCAGTCCTACCAAGAGGCTTCTTAAGTGTTAAGAGGCTCCCCAGGTTGGTGCTCTCTCCCTTCATGTGGTTCTCTTTCTCATGTTTTACTTATATTTGATGTGGTGGCCGTAGCCAATGAAAGCTTGTCCCCTCCTCCCCTCCCCCAGCCTAGCTCAAAGTCATAAACCAAGAGGTTTTGGTTTCTGTCTCAACATTTCCTCTCTTCACTGTCTCTGTAGGGCCAAAAATGTCATTTTCTAAGTTACTCGCAGGAGCTTCAGCTTCCTTATGTCCTTTGTTCATTAAGGGGGCCAGTGGGATGTGTGGAAGGGAGCTGGGGTCTGGGGTGTGGGGCCACCTCCTGAATGCAGCCCAGGTGCAGGCACCTTGCTGGAAACTGAGGATTCAAAGATAAGCCCTCAGCAGAGACCGCCCCCCAACCATGGGGATAGGAGGAAAACACCCACCACAGTCTTGTGAAGGCCACCAACACCTTTTTAATCACCAAATCCAAGGATCCATTTCCATTCCCACACTTCATTCCCTCCCTCCAGTTCTGGCCCTGTGGCTCACTCCTGCTTTTCTCATTGTTTTTTCAATAGACACTTATTAAGGGGCTAACCCATTCCTATGCCATGGCAAGGGGTACACGTGACAGTTAAAAGCAGGTTCTGCATCATATCATGTGTATTCACTCCAGTCCTGACTTGTCTTAGATATGTGGCCCAGGTAAGTTATGCAGCCTTACGGGGACTCAGTTTCCTTACCTGTTAAATGGGATTTATAATATTATCTACCCCACAAGATTTTGTGACAATCAGATGAGATAATACCAGGGGTGTGCTTAGAACGAGGCCCTGGCACATTGTATAGTTCTGGTGACTGGGCTTCCCTGATTGTTCAGATAGTAAAGAATCCACCTGCAATGAAGGAGACTCGGTTCAATCCATGTGGGTCAGGAAGATCCCCTGGAGAAGGAAATGGCAACCTACTCCAATATTCTTGCCTGGAGAATCCCATGGACAGAGGAGCCTGGCAGGATACAGTCCATAGGGTAGCAAAGATTCGGACACAACAGACTATCACTTTCACTTTTTTCTGTTACAATAATAATAATTATTAGCATTAAACGCTCTGCTAAGCGCTAGTAATACAGCTGGGAACCCAGTAGTCATGGTTTCTTCCCTCAAGAAGCTTACAGGCCAACAAAACAAAACAAAGTAAGAAAACAATTGTAGGAGTGAATAATAATTGAAAAGTTGAAATACAGATACAACTATGCCACATTGGATGCAATTAGAGAATTAAGTCAGTCTGATAGTAATTAGCTTATTAACTTTGGCAAGCCATTCAAACTCTCTGAATCGCAGCTTCTTCATCAAAAAATCAATGATTTGGATTTTATTAAGTCTGTAATTTTATGAAATAAATTTCTGAAAGATGTGATTATTTGTGTAACCAATTAGGTGCACTTTTTTTTTAATAAAGCAGGTATTGCATTTCTCTCATTCATTCCTATATCAAGCATTACCTAGAAATCCATCATCAAAAGCAGACTTCCAATGATTGTTCAAATAAAAATAGGAAAAAAAAAAAAAAAAAGAAGCTTACAGTACAGTGTGGGAGGCAGCCATTCAACCAGGGGATACTGATGTGTTAAAATTGAAACAGCAAGTACAGAGTTGTGCTTCCCACAGTCTGGGCTACTGTACTCTTCTGTTTCCCAGATTCTCCAAACTTTCTTTCTCCAGCGCCATCCCTGACTTGTTTTTCCTTTATCTTTCACAAAGCTGTGACTCCATCCAGACTCTGCTGATTTCCTCCCCACGCCCCTTGCCCCACCCTAGCTCAGAGGTGGCAGGAAAGCCTCAAGATGAGCGGAGGCTTTTCATCAGCCAGGAGTCGTCCTGGGACGCAGACGGGACGGGGGCGGGGGCGGGGGCGGGGCGGGGGCGGGGCTGGGGCGGGGCCAGTGGCAGGAAGCTCCTCAGTGTGGGCGTGGGCTTCCTTCTTGGAGGGAGATGCCCTCAGATGGCCTCCCCTGCTCCGCTGTGAAGTTTCCCACAAGTCACTAGCCATCTTATGACTCACTTTATCCATCCCCAAGAAGGAGATGATAATAATCTTTACATGGGGCTAGTTGACCATACATATATTATCTACTATATATACGCACAAAGAAACACATTCATATATATGTATACATGCATGTGTTTCTTTGTGCGTTTATATAGTATGTATACATGCATATATGTATGTATACATGCATACATATGTGTCTGTATATTTTTGTGTATGTGTTTGCTAAGTCGCTTAAGTCGTGTCCAACTCTTTGCAACCCCATGGGCTGTAACCGATCAGACTCCTCTGTCCATGGGATTCTCCAGGCAAGAATAATGGAGTGGGTTGCTGTGCCCCTCCTCCAAGGGATCTTCCCAACTCAGGGATTGAACCTACATCTCTTATGTCTCCTGCATTGCCAGGCGGGTCCTTTACACTAGCGTCACCTGGGAATCCCCGTTTGTATATGTGTACATATATAAATAAGTACATGTGAAAAATCTCAACTTAGTGCCTGCTCCACAGTCAGCACAGAGTGTAGCTGTCAGTGGTAGCTGACTCTAGCTGTTACTAGGAGCTGGAGCATCCCTGTGGGTTGTGGTTTTGGGAGCCTGGTGTCTGGAATGCAGAAATTCCTGAACCAGACAATTCAGTCTTGTGTAGTTGCTGAGCTAGGAATATGGGAAGCAAAGTTGACAGAGTTGGGTTCCTGTCCTTGAAGGAGTTTGCAGTGCAGATCTGTGTATAGGTGACTCCAAAGCCAAACTCCAGAAGACAGTCGAACTGAGGGTGCGTACCCAGACACTCAGAAAGGAAATAGTTTTGCTCAGGTCATCAGTCACTTGCACCTAGAGAATCAGAACCGTCAAGAGGGAGATGAGGCTAGAGGAAGGGCTTTCTTATCGGAAGGGAGAGGTAAGCATATGAGCAAGTGCACAGATTTGAGCAGCCCCGTAGCAGGTGTGGGCTCTGACCATGGTGCCTGGAGCACAGTGGTCCTGCAGGGACTCATCTGGAAGGCAGACGGGGGTTGTGGTGGAGGGTTTTTAGGCTGCTGAGAGTTTCATTTTCTTGGGCTCCAAAATCAATGTGGATGGTTACTGCAGCCACAAAATTAAAAGATGCTTGCTCCTTGGAAGAACAGCTATGACAAACCTAGACAGTGTATTAAAAAGCAGAGACATCAATATGCAGCCAAAATTTCGTATACTCAAAGCTATGGTTTTGGCAGTAGTCATGCACAGATGTAACAGTTGGACCATAAAGAAGGCTGAGCACTGAAGTTGATGCTTTAAAACTGTGGTGTTGGAGAAGACTCTTAAGAGTTCCTTGGACAGCAAGGAGATCAAATCTGTCAATCTTAAGGAAATCAACCCTGAATATTCATTGGAAGGACTGGTGCTGAAGCTGAAGCTCCAATACTTTGGTCACCTGATGCGAAGAGCTGACTTATTGGAAAAGACCCTGATGCTGGGAAAGATTGAGGGCAGGGCAGGAGGAGAAGGGGATGATAGAAGATGAGATGGTTGGATGGCATCACTGACTTATTGGACATGAGTTTGAGAAAACTCAGGGAGAGAGTGAAGGACATGGAAGCCTGGCATGCCACAGATCATGTGGTCTTAAAGAGTTGGACATGAATTAGTGACTGAAAAACAACAAGGGGTTTGCAGCTTGTTACATATTTGAGCTAAAAACAAACTGTCCTCTAATGACTTGAATACTCCATTAGGAAGATCCCAGCTTGTAAGGAGAAGAGAGATTGAAAAGGAATAGTGTTTGTAAAATAAGGAACTAAAGCCAAGTTGAATGATATGAGCAACATCACCTTCTTTGTTTCTGCTGGCAGAGGACTCTATCATTAAGTCACAGCACCATGGCATCCACCGTCAGATTAAAATTCTCAACAGATTTCTGTGTGTAATAGAAACTTCAACTTTTTATTACTTTAACAAAGAGACATGCTGCCAAAGCCACACGCAGTATTAAGCTTTGGTATTTGAACCTGGCTATGTGAGAAAATAATCTAAACATTTCCCATCTGACCCCCTCATCTGTCCACATCTGAACCTCCCCATGGCTCCTCCTTACCCAGTGAATCATTTCAAAGACCTCAGCGTGGTTTACTCTGCTTTACCCACCAGCCTCTCCCCTTGTCACTCTTTCTCATGCCCCACCCTCTGCCCGTATTTAATGCCTTGTGGATGCTTGAGCCATGCTTGGCATCTGCGCTCCTCTGTGCCTTCCTTCTCTACCTTCTTGCCCTGGTTCATCTCTTTTCTTCATATCCAAAGTCCTGCTCTGTTGTCACATGCTCAGATGGAGCCTCCTGAGCTCCTGTCTCAGGCAGGGCCCCTCTTTTCTTGCATAGCAACCTGTGCCTGTCTTTGTCATCATGAGTCTTCTGCCATATTGTAATTACTCATTTAATGGAGCATCTCCTCCAAATGCCTGTGAGGTCCTGAGGGATCTCTGCTTATCTCAGCCTGATTTCTTGATTGCAGATGAGAAATCTTAGGATGAGATGGTTAGATAGCATCACCGACTGAATGGACATGAATTTGAGCAAACCCAAGGATATAGTGAAGGACAGGGAATCCTGGGGTGCTGTTGTCCATGGGGATGCAAAGAGTTGGACGTTACTTAGAGACTGAACAACAACAATCCTTGGAATCTAAGACACTGCATTGTTTGCCTCAAAAAGACCTTAAGATATTTCAGGGGCCTGGAGACAGCATCTCATCTTGAGTGTTTGTGTGTGCGAAGTTGCTTCAGTTGTGTCCAATTCTTTGCAACCCTATGGACTGTAGTCTGCAAGGCTCCTCTGTCCATGGGATTCTCTTAGGCAAGAATACTGGAGAGGGTTGCCATGCCCTCCTCTATGGGATCTTCCTGATCCAGAGATTGAACCTGTGTCTCTTACATCTCCTGCATTGGCAGGTGGATTTATTTTTTTGTTTCTATCACTAGTGCCATGTGGGAAGCCCTTAATCTTGAATACTTAATGTGAAAGAATCCATGGTGGGAGTACTGAAAAAGATGGGGTTTTCTGGAGAGTCTTCAAAGTGTTTACTTTGACCCAGGCTAGTAGACAAATGTGGTCTTGCACCTCCTTCTTCAGGGTTAATTGGTTTACCAGATTTCTGAGTGCCTGATTTATATCTTCTATATCAAATTGCTGAAGAACACACCAGGGGGTGGGCATTTTTAACATGTGTCCCCTGGTGATTCTGATATACCCTCAAGCCTGAAAACCGCTCCAGTCAATGAAATATTGGTGGGTGTTGGATGAAACGGGAGCTGGAGAAGGATCAATGCACACTGATGCAGTTTATGGTTCAAGAATTCTTAGCAAGACTCAAACCCCTCGAGTAAACTGTATATTATGCAGGCTGTCACAGAACAGCATCTTGTCTTCAAAAATCAAACCTCTCCTCTACTTCATGCTATGATTTTAAAACATTTGTCAGATCAGGACCAGGGTTTTCTGGATGTCATATTATCCTGCTTGGATATTAGAACAAAGGCCATAGATATGAATGATCATAACAACTTGACAGGTGAAGGGATATAATTAGAAACAATCCTGTCATGGAGAGAGTCAATTTAGTCTGTGTTCCTCAGTGTGCAAACAGAAATAAACAGAATGCTCTGTAGGGCCCCCAAGGTAACAGGTCTCCTGGCATTTGGCCACTTTGTGGCTCCAAAGGGTAAATTGTAAATTCACAGAAATGAGCTCTCAGTCTCCTAACCAGAACACCTCCATCAAACTGTGGACTCCCCTCAAACTGGAGAAGATGAGATGGAATTTGAGATGTGGTGGCTCTGATGACCCGCAGGTGAGGGAGACCAATGCTTTCCATTGACAACAGGAGAAAAAGGAGATTAAGGTCATCCAGCTAGGCTTTGCCCATCATCTCTCATTGTATGAGATGGTTGACCTCTTCTCAGCCTGCTATTTCATTCCTGAAATGAACTGTGATTTGATTATCATGGAGCAGGAATGCCCTGGAGAATATGGTGGCTGAGATGAGAGGGAGATAGATGGCTACCTCTGATTGGGGTGCTCTTCTGATGGGTGATTCTGGTACCTGAAGTAACCATCTAGGGATAGGAAGTCACAGTGGTGAAACCCTGTCCAAAATAATGCTGTAACCACAAGACAGAAAACATCAACAGATAATAGAAGCAGGCTCTGAAATCCCCCCTTGCCACTGAAGCTAAATCTGGATCTGTGTTGCCTGGTGACTGAAGAGAAGATGAAGTGATGGGTCTCTGATGACCCAGGAGCTGTGATCCATTTCTTCACTGAATTTGCTTTTTATATTTTGAGATTGATAATGAGATAGAAAAACCTTGAGATTAAATTGATCCAGAAACAAAGAAATTATTGCAGTTTTCTATCCATTTCCTCCAACACTAAAAGGAGGCAAATACTTTTTTTTCATCTATATGTATGGGTATTTTGCTTTAGATATATGTATACACATATATATCTTTAAATTTTGTCCTTGAACATAAAATGACTTTAGCAAATACAGGATTCTAATCACATTAGACTATCTTAATGAAATTATAACCATCGACAATCTACAAGACATGGCAAGATGCAATGATTCATATTAACTGCGCAGGTACTTAAAGCTCATTTGGCCTGAAGAAATTGAAAGAAAATTATGTATGACAGAACTGTATCTCAGCTCTCACTTATCTTGTAACAGCTTTAAGTTCTGGCTAATATAATCCAAAACAGAAGAAGTAATAGTCAGGTAAAAGTCTCTAGTAGAAAATAGAAACCCTGGCTTCAGAAAACCCCATGTGCCTCCAATATTATAACAATACTGGAAAAATCCCAGAAAGTAAAAATGAGGGTGATGATTTGTATTTATGTAGGTTTTTCAGGTTTGATGCAGGGTTGTTTTAATCAATTATTCACCTTGATTTGCTCTCCATTTTTTTTTCTACTCCCAGTTTTTAGGGATAGATTTACTACGTAAAGCAAGCTAAGTATATCCTGAAAGTGAAAGTGGCTCATTTGTGTCCGACTTTTGCAACCCCATGGACTATACAGTCCATGGAATTCTCCAGGCCAGAATACTGTAGTGGGTAGCCTATCCCTTCTGCAGCAGATCTTCCCAACTCAGGAATCAAACTGAGTTCTCCTGCATTGCAGGGGGATTCTTTACCAGCTGAGCTACAAGGGAAGCCCAGGTATATCCTATTACCCATGAATTGAATCATCATATCTTCTACAGCTCTGTTTTTTGAATAAACAGGTGTTACTTTTTCAGCTGTGGTTTAAAAACATTGACATAGACACTGGGCAGGTCTTCATGATCCTGAAAGATTGAAAGCCAAGGGCTGTTGTTATTTCCATTTCTCTGATAAGGTCAGCTTGTCTGCCTGACATGCTGTATATGTGTGATTCTGCAACACAGTTTATGACTCAGTTCTGTTAAGAATGGGCTTCCCCGGTGGCTCAGACAGTAAAGAATCTGCCTGCAAGGCAGGAGACCCAGGTTGGATTCCCTGGGTTGGGAAGATTCCCTGGAGTAGAGAATGGAAACCCTGTCCAGTATTCTTGCCTTGAGAATTCCATGGACAGAGGGGCCTGGCAGGCTACCACCCCTGGTATTGCAAAGAATCCAACGTGACTGAGCAACTAACTTGTGCCTATAGCCACTCAGACACACTATTGCTGCACACAATAGCTTCCTATCTTGATCCCTCTTCAGCTGGTGTCAGAAACATGCCTCAGGCTTCTCATAAGAACAGCATCTGGATGGCTGATGTATTTCTAGTTGGAGATTCTGGGTCACCAGGATTTACCAAAGTATCCCGTTTCTACTAGGACCTGAAACCTGGTACGAAGGGATGCTGAGAAGTCAGTGTCTTCTGACTAAATGTATCCTGTCCTTTTCTATTCTGTCCTCAGAAATATTGCTCCCTCCTCCCTCATCTACAGTGTCACCCTACTCACACAGAAATTAGCACTAATTCTCATATTCATGTAGAACTTTTCTCACTATGGGCCGAATACTGTGCTTAATGGACAAAAAACACTTGTTGTATACGTTGGACACTAGTCTAAATTATTTTAAAATGTTAATCTTCACTATGGTGCCCAGTTGCTCAGTTGTGTCCACTTCTTTGCAGCCCCATGGTCTGTAGCCCACCAGGCTCCTTGATCCGTGGAATTTTTCAGGCAAGAATATTGGAATGGGTCGCCATTTCTTACTTCAGAAGATATTCCCAACCCTGGGATTGAACCTGAGTTTCTTGCATTGCCTCCATTGGCAGGTGGATTCTTTCCCACTAGCACCACCTGAGAAGCAAGCTCATTAATAACTAGGAAATGTTGTACTATCCGATTTTACATCTTAGCTAACTGACCTAAAGCCAAAGGTTGGTTAATTTGCTAAGGCTGTATAGTCAACAAGTGGTGGAGCTCAGATTGAAACCCAGGTAAATCTCTTTTCAGAGTCCACACTCTGCAACCACTTTGCTATGTTGCCCAGGAAAAATTTGAAATGCTATTATGGTCCTACAAGGTAGACACATCACTGTCCTCATTTTGCTGATGGGGAAATCGAAGCACAGATGGCCGTATCATTTCCCTAGCATTGTACATTCAAACCCAAGCCATCCAAGTTGAGAGGCTTCCAACTTTTTCTCCTCTGTGGGCTCTCTCGAGGTGACAGTAGGGAGGATTGAATGTCTTCTGCAGCTTGCATTTAAGAACGTCCATGTAAAGGGCTAAGGTGGTTAGCAGCTACTGAAGGGTGGGATGTGTGCTTGAGAGATGGTGAAGAGCTTTATGATGATTTCCAGGCCACATTCACGTCCCGCATCTCATAGGCCTTCCTGGGGGAGATGACTTCAGGGCAGTGAGGGAATTCAAGACTCTAGTGCTCAGATTCCATGTCTTTAGGAGTTGAAGCTTTCGTCTGGAGCTGAAACCACTTCTGTGGTTCAGTCTGCAATGCACCTGCAGATTTCCCATTAAACTGCCTGCCGAATCAGGAATAATGATCCTCAGGGGGAAGAGAGATTATTTGCATTTGAATTAATGTTGAGTTCAAAGTCACAGATTCCTCATCAAGAAGGATTTAGAGCAATTGCTGGTATCCTGGGGATCTGTGACCAGCTCATTATTTTCATCTCGCAGGGTAGTACTAGAATTTTTATTTTTTTTAAGTCTTCTTTCGAAAGTTTGGCTCTCTTTATCCCCATGATCATAATTATAATAATTTTGAAACATCAGTCTGCTCAGATATCAAGGTGTTGAACGGGTAATTTCACTTTAATGAATTTGTCTCGTATGGGCTGATTTTCCACATCTGTCCTAACCTGAATAGCTAGTTGGTTAATATGAGAACTGTTCCGTTTCATTAAGTTCTCCCCGTTGATCTCCTTGAGGTGGAACTGATGCATTGCCAGTTGCGAGCCCTGTCAGCTCTTTCTTTTTAGGCAAAGCGTGATGCCAGATTCTATTCTAAGGCACCGATGCCAATTAGGGAGAATAAAATGAAGTCATTGGATCATCCAGGTAAACTTCAGGCCCCCATGTATTGGACAGCTGCTGAAAGACTCGTAAGTCGTTGTCGCAGACATCATAAACACTTGGACCCGAGGCCATCTTGGGGAAAAGTACACGTAAGGTGACAAAGCCCCGGTGAGAATGGAGAGGGAAGGAGGTTTGGTTGATGGACACAGGAAGATATAGGAGAAAGAAAGAAAAAAAAGAGGGCAGTGGGGTGGAAAAGCCACAGGAAGTTTTGTGGAAGTTCTTGACTTCTAACCTTTGAGGAAACAGGTCTCTTGATTGCCATGGTGGGCTAGGAAGATGTTTTGGAAAGTATTTAAGGTAAAAGAGAAGATGGCAGTGGATTGCTAAGCCTTCTGATGCATCCTCCACAGATCCCTGCTGAGATGTTCTGCAGAGATGGAGAAACAATCTGTTATGATGCTCTGGACTCTACGAGAAAACCCGGGGCAAACAACCAGGAGGCATGCTGTCTCTCACAAGAAGGTAGAGTGCACTTCGGGATTGATTGGCTCAGTGGCTCTGTGTCATCAAGGATCCAGTTGTTTGTGCCTTTCTGCCTAATGCTAGCATTGATTTCATTCTTAAACTTGCTCTCATTGAGGTTGTATGAGGACTACTAGGAAAAATGAGGGCTGTCTGGTGCTTCCCTGCTCACCTCCCTGGGGTTGAGGGAGGAAGAGACTTTCTTTATTTGTGGAAGAAAAATCCTTCATTTCAGCCTGAATGGATCAACTTAGGTCTCGCCCTGCCCCAACAACAATAACTATTATCAAGAGAATAATATCATAAGCTGGTGGTTGAAACATAAACTCCAGGTTCCATAACTGTCAAGAGGTAAGGAGTTACCTGGATTATGCTAGACTAATCAATGCCCACTCTTGGGACTGCTGATGGAATCAGCTGTCTGGAGACATGCCAGCTATTTGGAGAAAGGATGGAGTCTAGAGGAATGAAGAAAAAAGAATAGGGTAACAGTGCTCACTATGCTGATCTGAGAATCACAGCTGCCAACCTTACCATGAAGAAGGTAAGAATTTCAGCTGAAGCCTACTGACCCTGGAGGTGGATGGAGGCTAGATCACCTTCCCCTAATGATTTGAGACTGGGCACTTCTGTGCCGATGTGTATGAGCTCTGAAAACAGATAAAAATGGAAATGAAAACAGAAAGTAGCACCGAGAACTCAGCTATTAAAAGGGCATGGTTGTGGGAGGCTCTGTGTGCTGGGTGTGTCAGGTTGTGCTCTCTGCCATGTTTTGTAAGTTTCTGATGGAGACTTGAAACTGGAGCATGCTCTCTATATCCCAGGACTAAAGGGACCATCAGTGTACCATGAAAAGAACAGGTCCCAGTATCCATCGTCAAGAGCCATCTTGTTTGATGGAACCGGCAAAACCAACTTTCTAGCAGTCATAGACTGCTTTGTGCCTTTTGCTCTCTTTTATGCTTATCATTTTAAGGGTACTTTTATTCCTACCAATTAAACAGAAATGTTTCACAATCATCCTATGCATTTTTCAGTTTATCCTTCGAGAATAATAGATCGATTTCATCTTTTTTAGCTAAAGGTTAGGTGGACATGAGGAAAGTGCCACCTCCTCCCAGGTTATACAATGTTTGTCTCACTGGTGTGGTATACACTTACCACAACTTTTGTTTTGTTGTTATTGGAGTATAATTGCTTTACGATGAGGATGTATGTATACATATAGCTAATTCACTTGGTCATACAGCAGAAATTAATGCCGTACAGCTTTAGTCTAGAGCAGCATTTCTTAGCTTCAGTTCTATGAACATTTGAGACTGGGATCTCCCTTGGTAGTCCAATGGTTAAGAATCTGCCTTGCAATGCAAGGGACACAGGTTCGATCGCTGGTCCAGGAAGATCCCACATCCTGAGAAGTAACTAAGCCTGGAAGCTGCAACTACTGAAGCCCAAGCACCCTAGAGCCTGGGCTCCACAACAAGAGAAGCCACCACAATGAGAAGTCTCTGCATGGTAACTAGAGAGTATCCCCTGCTCTTCGAAACTAAAGAAAGCCCAAGCACAGCAATGAAGACCCAGCATAGCCAATAGATAAATGAATGAATAAATAAATAAAAATTTAAAAAAGATATTGAGGCTGCATAATTCTTCCTGGTGGCAGCCTCCCCTGTGCATTGTAGGAGGTTTAGCAACATCCTTGGCCTCTACCCACTGGATGCCAGTAGCATCTTCCTGTTACCAGCTGTGACAATCAAACATTGCCACCATCCTCTGTTGAGATCCTCTCTTCATCACCTCCACAGAACCACTGCCCAAATGTGAAGTTGGAACTCCAAGAATTGGGAACAATTTTAGATGGATGAACAACTTCTTGAGATCCCAAGGCATTGATGAGGATGATCAAAATGGGCACAGATTAATTTACAGATGAAGAATAAACTTTGTACCCCAGCACAGGAAAACTTGTAAAGGTGGTTTTAGGCCCAAGAAGCCAACTTGATTAAAATGCTGGCTAGGACCAGTTTATACAAAAAGCAATGTAGCAGTCCATTGAGAACTGAATTGGATATAACTAAACATGTGAGAGTGAACAAACCCTACAAATTACATGTATATCCATCATGACAATCACATTGACAGCAGGCCTCCAAGTTACTCTGCACCTGGTACATGTCAGCAGCTGTGGCAAATACAGATTATACCAATTTGTGATCCCCACAGTGGCCTGCAAGACAGGGAGTGGCCTCGTTTTGTGCACAATGAGTCTGAGGCTGAGACAGTTTTCCATAACTTGCCGAAAGTCTTGCCCAGAGTCTTGCTACTTGGCAGAGGCAGGCTAAAACTTAGTCTGACTCCACGGCTGGTGCTGTTGCCTCTACAGCACATTACACGGGATAAGAATGTGAGATGTGTGTTACACAAAAACTACCATGAGATCATAACTAGCATGTCTGTCCGTGTCCTTGATAGGCACACACACACCATTTACATGTACAGGCAGGGACCATCTTTATATAGGAGATCACGTGGTAGCTCATAAAACTCTACTGAACACATAGAGCAGATGAAGCTTACTATTGGCACCTCTGATACCCTTGTTTCCTGGGAGTTCAGATTTCCGAGGCTCCTGAGATATTTCGAATCCGAGCAGAGAAGAGAGTGGGTGATAAAAGCCACCGGCTACTGTATCGGGGGAGTATCTGTTTGTGGGATGCGGGCAGGGGTGGCTGAGAGAGAGACCTTGGGCCAGAGTTCTTGGGGCCTGAGATACAGGCTCTCTAGGGCAGCTTCTTGTTTTAAAAAGTTATTTATTTTAATTGAAGGATAATTGCTTTACAGTGTTGCCTTGCTTTCTGCCATACATCAACATGAAACAGTCATTCTGTTGTTCAGTCACTCAGTCCTGTCTAACTCTGTGACCTCACGGACCAGGTTTCTCTGTCTTTCACCATCTCCCTGAGTTTGCTCAAGCTCATGTCCATGGAGTCAATGATGCCATCCAGCCATCTCATCCTCTGTCATCCCGTTCTCCTCCTGCCCTCAATCTTTCCCAGCATCAGGGTCCTTACCAATGAGAAGCTCTTTGCATCAGGTGGCCAAAGTATTGGAGCTTCAGCATTAGTCTTTCCAATGAATGTTCAGGGTTGATTTCCTTTAAGATTGAGTGGTTTGATCTCCGTGATATCCAAAGGACTCTCAGTCATAGGTATACATATGTCCCCTCCCTCCCACCTCCCTTCCTTTCCCACCCTTATAGGTTGTTACAGAATCCTGGTTTGAGTTCCCTGAGTCATACAGCAAATTCCCATTGGCTGTCTATTTTACGTGTGGTAGTGTATGTTTCCATGCTACTCTCTCTGTTCATCCCACTCTCTCCTTCCTCCCCATTCCTGTGTCCATAAGTTTGTTCTCTATGTCTGCATCTCCACTGTGACTAGGGCAGCCTCTTAAACTTTAATGTGGGGAATTCCCTGGTGGTCCAGTGGTTTTAAAAAAAAATACACTTGCTGATGCAGGGGAGATGGGTTCAATGCTTGGTCTGGGAAGATTCCACATGCTGCAGAGCAACTGAGCCCAGGAACCACAGCTCCTGAAGACCTCGTGCCCTAGAGCTGTGCTCTGCAACAAGAAAAAAGCCACCACACTGAGAAGTCCATGCATCACACCTAGAGAGAAGCCCCTACTCGATGCAACTAGAGGAAGCTTGAATGTAGCAACGAAGACTCAGCACATCCATAAATAAATGACATTAAAAAACAAACCTTAATGTGCACAAAGGCACCTACATGTGTGCTAAGCCCCTTTAGTCTTGTCCGACCCATGGACTGTAGTCCACCAGGCTCCTCTGTCCATGGAATTCTCTAGGCAAGAATACTAGAGTGGGTTACCATGCCCTCCTCCAGGGGATCTTCCCGACTCAGGGATCCAACCCGAGTCTCTTATGTCTCCTTCCTTGGCAGGCAAGTTCTTTATCACCAACGCCACCTGGGAAGGCCTAAAGTGGCACCTACTGTTCTTATTAAAATACAGATTCTGATTTTCACTATATTGATTCTTCCGATCCATGAACACTGTATATTTCTCCATCTATTTGTGTCATCTTTGATTTCTTTCATCAGTGTTTTATAGTTCTCTATGTATAGGTCTTTTGTTTCTTTAGGTAGATATACTCCTAAGTATTTTATTCTTTTTGTTTTGATGGTGAATGGAATTGTTTCCTTAATTTCTCTTTCTGTTTTCTCATTGTTAGTGTATAGGAATGCCAGGGATTTCTGTGTGTTGATTTTATATCCTGCAACTTTACGATATTCACTGATTAGGTCTAGTGATTTTCTGGTAGTCTTTAGGGTTTTCTATGTAGAGGATCATGTCATCTGCAAACAGAGAGAGTTTTACTTCTTCTTTTCCAATCTGGATTCCTTTTATTTCTTTTTCTGCTCTGATTACTGTGGCCAAGACTTCCAAAATTATGTTGAATAGTAGTGGTGAGAGTGGGCACCCTTGTTTTGTTCCTGACTTTAGGGGAAATGCTTTCAGTTTTTCACCATTGAGGATAATGTTTGCTGTGGGTTTGTCATATATAGCTTTTATTATGTTGAGGTATGTTCCTTCTATCCAGAGCAATCTATAGATTCAATGCAATTCCTATTAAGCTACCAGAGGTCTTTTTCAGAGAACTGGAACAAATGATTTCACAATTTGTATGGAAATACAAAAAACCTTGAATAGCCAAAGCAATCTTGAGGAAGAAGAATGGAACTGGAGGAATCAACCTGCCTGACTTTAGGCTATACTACAAAGCCACAGTCATCAAGACAGTATGGTACTGGCACAAAGACAGAAATATAGATCAATGGAACAAAATAGAAAGCCCAGAGATAAATCCATGCACCTATGGACACTTTATCTTTGACAAAGGAGGCAAGAATATACAATGGAGAAAAGACAATCTCTTTAACAAGTGGTGCTGGGAAAACTGGACAGCCACTTGTAAAAGAATGAAACTAGAACACTTTCTAACACCATACACAAAAATAAACTCAAAATGGATCAAAGATCTAAACATAAGACCAGAAACTATAAAATTCCTAAAACATTGGCAAAACACTCTCCAACATAAGCCAAAGCAGGATCCTCTATGACCCACCTCCCAGAATATTGGAAATAAAAGCACAAATAAACAAATGGGACCTAATTAAAATTAAAAGCTTCTGTACAACAAAGGAAACTAAAAGCAAGGTGAAAAGGCAGCCTTCAGAATGGGAGAAAATAATAGCAAATGAAGCAATGGACAAACAATTAATCTCAAAAATATACAAGCAACTCCTGCAGCTCAATTCCAGAAAAATAAACGACCCAATCAAAAAGTGGGCCAGAGAACTAAATAGACATTTCTCCAAAGAAGACATACAAATGGCTAACACACACATGAAAAGATGCTCAACATCACTCATTATCAGAGAAATGCAAATCAAAACCACAATGAGGTACCACTTTACACCAGTCAGAATGGCTGCCATACAAAAGTCTACAAGCAATAAATGCTGGAGAGGATGTGGAGAAAAGGGAACCCTCTTACACTATTGGTGGGAATGCAAACTAGTACAGCCACTATGGAGAACAGTGTGGAGATTCCTTAAAAAACTGGAAATAGACCTGCCATATGACCCAGCAATCCCACTGCTGGGCATACACACCGAGGAAACCAGAATTGAAAGAGACACGTGTACCCCAATGTTCATCGCCACATTGTTTACAATAGCCAGGACATGGAAGCAACCTAGATGTCCATCAACAGATGAATGGATAAGAAAGCCGTGGTACATATACACAATGGAGTATTACTCAGCCATTAAAAAGAATACATTTGAATCAGTTCTGCTGAGGTGGACGGAACTGGAGCCTATTATCCAGAGTGAAGTAAGCCAGAAGGAAAACCAACAATACAGTATACTAACGCATATATATGGAATTTAGAAAGATGGTAATGATAACCCTGTATGCGAGACAGCAAAAGAGATGCAGATGTATAGAACAGTCTTTTGGACTCTATGGGAGAAGGCAAGGGTGGGATGATATGGGAGAACGGCATTGAAACATGTAAATTATCATATGTGAAATGAATCGCCAGCCCAGATTTGATGCATGATACAGGGTGCTCAGGGCTGGTGCACCGGGATGACCCAGAGAGATGGAATCGGGAGGGAGGTGGGAGGGGGGTTCTGGAAGGGGAACACATGTATACCCATGGTGGATTCATGTCAATGTATGGCAAAACCAACACAATAATGTAAAGAAAATAAATAAATAAAATAAAATACAGATTCTGGAGTATTTGGAGCCTGGGTGGGGGGCGGGGGGCGGGGCAGTGCAGAGGCCCAGAATTCTGCATTTGAACAAGCCTTGAAGTGATGCTGTTGCTGCTTGTCCAGACAACCCATGGAGTAGTGGCAGTCTAGCAGTATCAAAGAAGGAAACCTTATTCTTCTTGATATTTTTTTGTAAAACAAGTCAATTAAGAAAGGAACAGTCCATAAAAAGCTACAGAACACAAGGGAGTCAAAGAAACTATGCTCAAATGATGAGTGGAGTGACAGGGATAAAAAGACAAATAGGACCTTCTCCATCTGATAAAGAGATTATCAGAAAGAGGCACAGAGTAGCTTGAAGCTTTAAAGAACAAGAGTTTCAAAGCAGTTTGTAAAATTACAACTTCATACAGCAGGTAGTTGAATGTATGGAACTCATTACCCCTCAGCTTTAGTGAAGATGAAAATACGGTTTTGGCAATGCTATAAATAAAATAGTAAATTACATACTTGTAGTAGGTTACTGAGGGAAGGAAGGCTATTTTGGAGCCCCTCCCTAACTTTTGAGGTTAACACACATGTTAGCTCTGTGCTCAGAGTTTCTAAACCAAAAATAGAGATTTATGATTCATAAAGGATTCTTTTATTCCCCTCTGCCTCTGGGTTTAAGACATATTGGAAGATACAGTATGGATGCCAGAACATGAGCACTTGCAGGACTTTATGACAGTTTCTGAGAGCAAAGTGCTAAACGTTTGAAATGAGTACCATGCTGGGAAATCCCAAGTGTATGGACTTCCTTTCAGAAACTCACATTGGGCCAAGTTCGCCAGTCCTTCAGGCAGTACCATGGTGTGTAGATAGAAGACTTCAGGAGCTTTTGTTCTGTTCATCAGGGCTGGACTGTTGAGACCTCACCTGCCATACACCTGCGCCTTTTTATTTATTCTTTGGCCTGAGCTGCTCTCTGCTGATATCCTAAGGTGGCTCTTAGTACATGTCTGTAAATGGTCTAGTCATTGTGTCTACCGAACTCACTCATTTAGTCCACGATGGTTTATAAATGAGGACATGCCCAGCACTCCGTCAATTAAAAGGAACAGAACACTGATTCTCTCCTCTTGTGAAGCTTACAGTGAAGTGGGGGGAAAAATGGACAGCAAGGTTTGGCATCTTTCAGTTATCTTTTTCGTAACTTACTTAAGAATAGTGTGAAATTTTACAGCCCCGGGGGCAGGTTCAGAAGGGATGGTTCACGGAGGGCTAGAGAAGCCCTCTCGTCATTTCAAAGGAAATGAGTTTCCGGTTGAAATGCTGAGGATGGCTAGGAGTTAGTTAGACAGAGAGGGAGGAGAAGAAAGTTCTGAGGGGTGTGTTAAGATGCGAATGACGGAAACAACTTGCAGGCTAGTGTCGGGGTGGGGATGTCCTGACGGAGTAACAGACCTGTCCGTTAACGCTGGAGAGACGTTCATAGAGGGCATTCTGTTGTTTAGTCACTGAGTTGTGTCTGACTCTTTTGTGACCCATGAACTGTAGCCTGCCAGGCTCCTCTGTCCACCTGGGCTGCCAGTAAATTCGTATCTCCTTCAATAGACACTGGAAATTTGTCCAGAGGTTTGGAGCAGAGGTAATAACCAACACAATAATGTAAAGAAAAGAGGTAAAAACCAACACAATAATGTAAAGAAAATAAATAAATAAAATAAAATACAGATTCTGGAGTATTTGGAGCCTGGGTGGGGGGTGGGGGGAGGGGCAGTGCAGAGGCCCAGAATTCTGCATTTGAACAAGCCTTGAAGTGATGCTGTTGCTGCTTGTCCAGACAACCCATGGAGTAGTGGCAGTCTCTAGAGTAGTGACCTTGCTCTAGAGCTCAGGGTAATCCAACCTTCAACCCTGAAACTTGATACTGAGGCTTGAGTTTGGATGTGGCAACTCAGCTGCCCAGTGGGAAAAGGGTGAGGGCAGGCGGTGCCCCCATCATCCACCACATGGACACTAAAGGCTCTGTGTCACTCTCCACCCTGTAAGGCACAGGATGGTGCTGTGGCAGAGAATGAGGGTGGCATGAACTCATGAAACACATGAAGGAAAAGAGCCACACACCTCCATCCTTCACCCTCTGGCCTGGAGCAGGGGTAATACCCACACAGGACACCGAGAGGCTTGGCATCACTTTTGTGTTGTGCTGACAAAGTCTTCTTCCAAGAGGAACAAGTACAGCACTGAGAGACCTCAAAAAAACTATATTATTTTCCAGATTCTGTCACCTGCAGGTAGTATTCCCTCAGGTGTGGGGGATAATTTAGATTATTATCTGCTAAGAGGATTAGCTTCTTAGGGGTAGCTGGTAGATGAAGCTGAAAAAAAAATTTTTTAATGGCTTGCCATGATGGAATAGAAAAATCACTTGCTTTGTCTTTTTTTTTTTTTAAACCATCTATGATAAATTAAGTTTGAAGGAAATAAATTTACATTATTCTCATTTGCCTTAGTCTCCTTAGTTTCATTTACCTATAATTGATCTCTTAGCCTATAGAATGGGCAGATTTTTATTTCATTATCTTGCCTTATGAATCAGGCACCCCTAAACAATGAAAGGGCTTCCCTGGTGGCCCAGTGGTAAAGAATCTGCCTGTAATGTAGAAGATGTGGGTTCAGTCCCTGGGTGGGGGAGATGCCCTGCAGGAGGAAATGGCAAATCACTCCCATTTTCTTACCTCTGTCGTTTAGCCTCATGGACAGAGGAGCCTGGCAGGCTACAGTCCATGGGTTGAAAAGAGCTGACACAACTTAGTGACTGAGTACGAATGCAAGCAATGAAGTCTCAAACCAGGAAAGGGAAAGTTTTCTTGTTAGCTCATAGATCCCTAGATAAATTTTCTGGTGGTCTACTTGCAGTCTGGGAAACAGGGAAAGATGAGGCTCAAAAGTGTCCTGTACAGTTTTTAGCCAAATAATTCACTTTGCTTGCACCAATTTAGTTTTTTTTTAAATTTTTTGGGTAACTTGTGGGATCTCAATTCTGGACCAGGGATTGAACCTGGGACACAGCAGTGAAAGCCCGGAATCCTAACCACTAGGCCGCCAGGAAAATCCATCTTACATCTATCTTCGCAAAAAACGTTTTCAAAAAGAAATTCTCATACTTTTATGGTATCCCCTCTGCCTCCCAAAATGTCTCAGAGTTTGAATCTAGCAAAGAAAAGATGAAATTCAGTATTTGCCTCCAGGGGAGGGCATGCATCTGATGAGAGAGACTGAATTTCAGATTCTGAAGTCAGCGTAACTGAGGACTTTGTTTTAATTCTATCCAAGAGTTATCTGTATTTACCTGTTCTCTGAGTATCTCAAAGCAAATTGGGAAGAAGTTGGGGCACAGGCTCATTCTACCTATTTTTTAAAATAATTTTATTTATTTACTTTTGGCTGTGCTGGGTCTTCTGTGCTCCTCAGGCTTTCTCTAGTTGCAGTGAGTAGGGGATACTCTCCAGCTGCGATGTGCTGGCTTCTCCTTGCTGTGGCTTTTCTTGTTGCAGAGCATGGGCTCCAGGGTGCCCAGGCCTCAGTAGTTGCACCATGCGGACTCAGAAGTTGTGGTTCCTGGACTCTGGAGCACAGGCTCAATGACTGTGGCCCACAGGCTTAGTTGCTCCACAGCCTGTGGGATCTTCCCAGACCGGGAATCAAAGCTTTGTGTCCTATACTGGTTGGTGAATTCTTTACCACTGAGCCACCAGGGAAGCCCCCATTCTACCTGTTTTGATGTGAGGTCTCCTCATCCATCACTACAAATAAGGAGCATATTCAGATTCTGTCTGTACTTTGAGATGGAGGAGAATGTAAATCCTTAGTAGATTTGCATAGAACCTGCTTAGGGGACCAGAGTTCTATGTCTGGAGTTCTAACGCCTCCCTCTCCTTGTGAGACCTCAGCTCAAGAATGGAAACATAACAAATATATAGACAGTGGAGAGCTTAAAAGAGAAGAGTCTGTGGGACACAGAAACAATGTTGGGGAATGCTCTTTTGCTTCATTATCAGTGACGACAGTAATTAGAGGGTTTGGGAGCCTCAGTGGTCACCAGGGCACCGTTTAATAGCAATTATTGGGTGATTACATGTCATTATATGAGAGATGTGTAATTATATAATCGTTATTATTAAGTATGATGTTGACCAGTGTGGTTCCAAGCCCTTCTTCATTGGCGGGGCCTGTTTGGGGATGGTAATTGAGATAATGAGGGATGAAATAAAGAAGAGGGAAAGTAACTGGGTGAGGGCACGCTTGCTTGGCTCGACTGGGACAAGACAGACAGGGCATCAGGGATCAGCAAGAGCTGTACTAGAGCAGTCTGCCTGGCATCTCTGACCAACCTTGGAGATAATTATTCTCAAAGAATGTCTGGCACAGAGTATTCTGGCTTCGTTTTGCCCCCTGCCTTTGCAGAGTGTCTAATTGTGTGAGAAATCAGAACAAGTATGTGTGCCGCCCCGTGTGGGTGTTCAGGCTGTCAGGGTGCCTGGGGACAGTGGAGGGAGTGAGATGGGATGTAGGCGAGGGAGACAGAAGCAGAAAAGAAGTGGACCACCAAGGCACTGACCTGGAGGCCAGTGTCCTGGACACATGGCCCTGTAGCATTTGATCAGTTCTCCCAGAAACCTTCAGCCTTCTTTGTGGTCCAACTCTCACATCCATACATGACTACCAGAAAACCATAGCTTTGACTATGTGGACCTTTGTTGGCAAAGTAACGTCTCTGCTTTTTAATACACTGTCTAGGTTTGTCATAACTTTTCTACCATAAAGTAGGCTGAGTGCCGAAGAATTGATGCTTTTGGGCTGTGGTATTAGAGAAGACTCTTGAGAGTCCCCTGGACTGCAAGGAGATCAAAGCACTTAAATCTAAAGGAAATCAACTCTGAATATTCTTTGGAAGGACTGGTGCTGAAGATGAACCTCCAATACTTTGGCCACCTGATATGAAGAGTCAAGTCATTGGAAAAGACCCTGATGCTGGGAAAGATTGAAGGCAGGAGGAGACAGGGAAGAGGACAAGATGGTTGGATGGCATCACTGCCTCAATGGACATGAGTTTGAGCAAAGTCTAGGAGATGGTGAAGTACAGGGAAGCCTGGCATGCTGCTGCAGTCCATGGGGTCGCCAAGAGTTGGATGTGACTGAGGGACTGAACAACAAGAGCCCAGCAACTCTCAGAGAGGCGGCTATGTGTTCTCGTGGCTACAGATCCTGGACCTGAAACCTGGAAGACCAGGGTCAAAGCCAAGTGTCAGGTCTTTTGTGCTGTGTGGCTTTGGGTGGTGACAATGCCCTGGGTCTGCCTCCTTATGTGTCTAGTGGGGATAACACGGTCCTGCCTGCAAGGTGGCCTGGAGGGCATAGCGTGTAGGGCAACTACAGGCCTGGGACGAGTGTGTTGCAAGTGAAAGTTGTCGGTGGAAATGGAAGTTAGCGTTATCTGCCTTTGCTCATGGGGGCTTCCCTGCAGGCTAAGCTGGTAAAGAATCTGTCTGCCAATAAAGGAGACACAGGAGACACGGCTTCGCTCCCTGGGTTGGGAAGATCCCCTGGAAGAGGAGATGGCAACCCATTCCAGTATTCTTGCCTGGAGAATTCCATGGGCAGAGGAGCCTGGCGGGCTACATTCCATGGGATCACAAAGAGTTGGACGCGACTGAGTACACACCCACCACCATGCACCAAGTGTTGGAAGACTAGGTTCTGACCTTGACTATGGTTGGGGGGATACCTTAGCATTCAAGCCAGGACAATTTTGATTGTTTAAGGAGTTCCTATATTAGTGGCTCTGGAACAACTTTCAGGAACACCACTGCCCTGGGCAGTATATCCAACTCCCCATATTGGTCTTGGGTGAGTCACTCACCCTCTTTAAACCTCAGTTTTATTAATTTTAAAACATAAAAAAAATACCTGTCCTAGCTCATGGGATGGGAGGCTCAAATGAGATCATAAATGTAGAAAGTGTTTTGAAAATAAGGAATCACTTTACAAATTCACAGGTTATTTCCAGATGAAAAAGGCCCCAAAATGGGTGAAACAGTCAAAGGGTATAAACCTTTTCAGTTCTAAAGTCAGTCTTGGGGATGTCACATATGGCCTGACATCTGTAGTTAACAGTGCTGTATTATCTACTTGAAATTTGCCAAGAGGGTAGGTCTTTAAAATTCTCATCACAAGAAAAATATTGCTGTGAGTGAAGATTGTTAACTAAACATCTTGTGATGATCATTTTACAATATACACAAATATCAAATCATTATGTTCTACACTGAAAACGAATCCAGTGTTTCCTGTCTATTATATCTTAATAAAGCTGAAAAAGTTAAAACATACAAGAGAGGGAAATAAGTGTGCTGATAGTACAATTAGTACTGATCTGTATCTTTTTTTTTTACAAATTAAATGAATAATAATATTCATAATAACATTCAGAGGCTTAGCAACTTCTTAGTAGTGCTAAAGCCTGCAAACAAGTCCCATCATTTCCAATAAGTGATTACAAATAAATGGCTCTATTGTGATTTTCCTGACCCTGTGCATCTGTGGGGCCTGTTTCATAACTGGGTCTATCTTTTGGTGCAAAGAAGAGTGATGTGTCCCAGTGGTACAGTTGACATAACATCTCCATTTTCTTCTCTTGGTCTGAGGGTAAACACAGACTTTTTTGGAGTATAATTGATTATTGGAGTATAATTGATTTCCAATATTGGATTAGTTTCTGCTCTAGAGCAGTGTGAATCAGCCATTTGTGTACATATATCTGCCCCTCCTTGGGCCTCCCTCCCATCCCATTCCCCATCCCACCCCTCTAAGTCGTCACAAAGCACCAAGCCGAGCTCCCTGGGCTATTCATCAGCTTCCCACTAAACTATTTTACACGTGGCAGTGTCTATGTGGCAATGCTACTCTCTCAGTCTGCCTCACCCTCCCCTTCCACCCCTGTGTCCACCTGTCCATTCTCTATGTCCACATCTCTACCCCTGCCCTGCAAATAGGTTTATCAGTACCATTTCCCCAGGTTCAATATATATGTGTTAATATACAATATTTATTTTTCTGACTTCCTTCACTCCATATGACAGACTCTAGGTTCATCCACATCACTACAAATGACCCAGTTTCATTCCTTTTTATGACTCCAGTGTTTTAAGGCTCTTCTAATCATGGTCACAAGAATTAGCATCACAGAGCCAGGGAATGGCATCAAGTATGAGGTCTTTAAAACGTTTAGAAAATGACTAGATAAGCTTATCTGTCTCTGCTTATGACTGTTTTGGTGGTCTCTGAGTGGCAGTAAGTGAAATATTATTGCTTCCATGCCACATAATTTCCCCATAACACAAAGGCTAAGTATATTCCCTTTGGCTCCATCATAAGAATGTTGCTGCAAGCATGGGCTCTGGCGTCCTCTGGATCTGTTGGAGGTGGGGGTGCTCTTTAAGCATCCTTGGGCCCCAGAGCCTGATGAACTCACTGTAATAAATGCTGATTTGACTCATAGATAGAAGCTGGGGATTTAAGGTCAAACTTAAAAACAAAAAAAAAATTAGGAGACATGTTATAGTTACTTGGTGGAAGCATAGTGTGCTTGGAGATAAATGTTGATTAATGTTAATTTTAGGGTAAATAGAGGGAGAGAAAGACAAGAAAAGCCAGTGGACTCCAGAGCTAAAATATTCCCAAGTTGAGACTCAGCATCTCTTGGAATATAAGCTGATAATTACTTCTGAGAAGTGATTACCTGTGCTTATATAATTAACCTTGAGCTTCCTCTGGATGCGAGGGCTTCTCTCCTGGGAGGTACCAGTCACTGTGATTCATGGACCACTGAACTAAATCCAGAAAGGCCTGCATGCTATGGGACTCCTTGCGGCTCGTTCAGAACATGTGTCTTCTCTTTTCTTTGTGGAATACAGGACGGACATTGTTCATTGGAGACTGAATCGGTTGGGAAGGGAATGAGACATTAGGCGACGCTGTAGACACTTGCCTCTCAGAGAATGATGTGATCTGGAAAGGAGATCACAGAGAAACTTGCAGCTTATTTTAATTAAGGCCCCTTGAAGAGCCTTTCCATCCTGGAGTCCTTCTCTGTTTCACTTGGGAAAGCCCAGAAAAGAAAAGGCTCATCAGCCCTTCAGCATTCTGGCATCAACGTACACAAGCTGTATCTAAAATAGAGAGAAAATGAGAGACTCAGGGAGGTAGAGGGCTCTTGTAGTCTGTAAATGAGGAATGAAATGGAATCCTTTAAACTAGAACTGGGTTGAAATTTAATGGATGTAGGGGGTAGGGACAGGGAAGCCTGGCGTGCTGCAGTCCATGGGATCATGAAGAGTAAGACACGACTTAGTGATTGAGAGATGGAGATTAGGGGACAGCTTTGTATTCCCTTCTCTCGTAGAAAGTCTCTGAAACTCGAAGGCACTAGAATCCACCATAGCGAATTGATTTCACTCATTTTCTAGAGCAGATACTGTTGGTTGCTTGTCGATAGCTAGTCTCCTTTTTATCCTTATTAACAGAACCCTGGTTTTATTCGGATGATCAGTTCTCCCTCCCAAGGCCATGTGTCCCAGTAAGATAGTCAAGTCATCCCATGGTGCTACCAGGCATTGGTTTAGGCAAGAGCTGTGTGTGTGTGCTTAGTCACTCAGTCATGTCTGACTCTTGCGACCCCATAGACTGTAACTCACCAGGCTTCTCTGTCCATGGGATTCTCCAGGCAAGAATCCTGGAGTGGGTTGCCATTCCTGCTCCAGGGGATCTTCACGGTACCATTTTGCCCAGTGAGATGTGAAGGAGTGTTTGCTTGGGGATGGGGGAACCTGGCAAAGATTTTTGTCTGTTTGTTTGCTTACAAAATGAGACCACCAGGAAGAGGTAGTCACCTTCAGCTTCTCTTGGATGCCAGAGCCCACCACCTTGCTTCCATGAGACGAATGAGCCTGAATGACAGCCATCTGCTGAGGAGGGCAGTGGGTAAGATGAGAGGAACTTTGCTCACGAAGGAGCCCATGAATTAACTAACCTTGGAGCTGCTCTGCCTTGACTTTTTAACATGTAAATAATCCCCCAGTTGTTTATGGCAGCTGATTCAGGATTCTTTTGCCAGCAGTTGAAAACATTTTGATACAGTACTTTCTTTGAAGAACTATGTGGTTTATAACAAATCCATTTCTTAGACAGTATAAGGCGCCTCAAAATCTTAGGAGGGGGTATTCTGAACACCCCCTGGACAATACTCAAGATTAGCAATAAACTATAATGAGAAGTTGTGCTTGTTTAGGATATAGATTGTTGATCCTTTCCTGCAAGGCACGTAAAAAGCATATTATCGTTCCTATTTTCACAATGAGAAAATAAACACAAGAAGGTAGAATGATTTACCTGACACGTTTAGCGACATGTTGATGGCAGAGCTAGGATTAAAAAACCTAAGTCTGGCAAAGAGAAATGTTTTGACAGTGAGAAAGTAAATGTAGGAAAAGATTCGAAAGTGTGGACTTTGGAAGCTGCCAGAATTGGGTTTAAATTCCCAGTCTACTTCTTGTTAGACAAGTGATATAAATCTCTTTGATCTTTAGCTTCCTCGTCTGTAGTATGACAATTGTAAAGCCCATATCAGCAGGGGGTTTCAAGACATTAAGGAGGAAAGATATTTAAAGTGTTGGATCTGATGCTTGGTACATTACAGACTTCCTTCTCCTAAAAACTGTCCATAAACCGTTATCGAAAGAAATTGTTGTCACTCAATCCTTGCCCCCTTTTGAAAGATGAAATAGGCAACCATGAAACCCAACTAAGGGAAAGACTAGATAGAACTAATTATTTCTAAAAATCCTTCAAGATGTAAAGATCCTAAGGTATGAAAAAAGGAAACACATGAAACAAAGAATTAAAATTGAGAGTGTTTCTGGCCCATTGGTGAAAGCCAATGATATAAAACAGAATGCTACAGAATGGAGACATGGTTGGGAAATTTATGTGGGAAAGAAAACAAAACTGTGAAAACAGGCCAGGACAGAGCTGGCAATGTAAAAGTATGGAAGAAAAAGAGCCAGGGGCCATAGTGGTACACCAGCTAAACCTTCAGTCGGTTGTATTTTGCTCTTATTAAGAAAAAGGCATTCGTAGCCTTGGAATTCACAAGTGAGTTCCCAGCAGGAGGGAGCTTTGAGCTGATCCTCCCACCTAGAGAAGACTTTGTCAGGCCTCAGGCCTCTCTTAGGATTCTTTCTGGCTTCACCTCTTAAGTCAGATGAAGTGATGGAGAGGGCTTTGAAGAAAATTCAGAGACGGCAAATAAAAATGATTAAAGGGCTGGAAGGCAGGACTAAAGGAACAGCAGAGATTTCTCCTGTAGAAATGAGGGTGGGCGGGGAACCCAGTGATTTCAGCGCCTGGAGGGATGTGTATTGAGGTCAGGATCAGACCCTTCCACCCTTCTGTATCTTCTGCACCTGGTCAGGGGTCTGCACTCTTTAGATGTTCAGGAAACTGTATTTGGATATAGGTGGTGTAAGTTTTAAATGACTTCTGGAAGTGTAGGTGGAACGATGAAAAGAAAAAAAAAAACTTTGTGGCACTAAATATTACAGAACCTGGAACCTTCTCTTAGGAACTTTTTAGTGACTGTTGTAGAAAAACCATCAAGTTGGTTCCCTTGTATTGAAGCCTTCAGAGAAGTGAGATCAAATGAAAGAAAATCTATGCTAGAGTGCACACAGGTAGGTGACTGGGTCCTGGGTTTATGTACGTGTTCTGTCATTTACTCACTGTAAATTTGGGCCAGTTCATTAGCCTCTCTGAGCCTCAGTTTCCTTGTCTGTAAGCTGGGGTGAAAATAGCAGTCATATTGACCTTAAGGGTTAAATCAGTAACATCTCTGGGTACTTAGTGCTTAGAACATGGGAATGGATATTGGTGCTTAGGAATAAGTCATCCACATTAGATATTAAATGTTTTGAGTAGGAAGAGAGGCTCAGTTTGCTCACATGAAGGTGTGCTTAGAGATGCCTTAGCCTTGAATGCTTGTGTTCATGGACTCAAGCTCCCGCACTGCATTCGGCTTAGTCTCCTGCCCTCACATGATCAAACTCCCCTCCCGACTTAACTTGGAGCCCCTCTCACCTGCAGCCCCATCTGAGGGCAAGGATGGCAGGGTGGCTGTGATGTAACAGGTGCCCAACTCAGTCCTCCTCACTTGACCCTCGAGGTGGCCTGAACTAATTCACCCCCTCCCCTTACTCTCTATTTAGATAGAAATTTCAGCTAACAGATTCAGGTGACCAGGACTCACTGGCGGTGATCTCCATCGTTGGAAGCTCATCAGGATTTGGTGGTTTAGCCCTTCATTTCAGAACTGTTCCTGTGGGCCCTGGTGAGTGGTCAGTGGACACAGAAACTGGTCATGAGAGGGGGCCATCAGTGGGAGAGGAGAGAGGACGTGGCCTCGGAGAGTCCTCTTCCTGACTGCCTCCCAGTTCATCGATGGTCTGGGATTGCTTCATGGTAATCTGAGCTGCTTAGTTCCTTGAAACCAAATGACCTTGCCCTGGACACCTGGTCCACTGTCCCCTCTGCCTGGCGTGAGAAGCCGCTTGGTAAATGTGGCTAATCATGACGACGATGGTGATGACGAGGAGGAGGGCTGGGGGGACTGCACAGATGACGTGTTCTAGCATCTGAGTTCTCCAAAGCAGCCATGTTCTCTTGCACTGTGGACCACCACCTCAACCTAGCCTTTGACTAAGCCCAGACACACACAGAAGCCCCCTGTTTGCTTGGGTGACCGGCACAAATTCAGCTTTGGTATCAGGCCACCTTTTCTCCCTTCTCCTTTTCTTTTTTGTTTAATATCGGAGACTCAGACCCCTGGGTCCCTGACATCCATTACTCAGCTGAACCCTGGCTCCTTCAGTTTAATCACTTTTGAGTTAAGGGTTCTACCAATGAGCATAATGAAACTCTCTTTTCTATATAAAAGTGTGGAATTGCATCTTTATGGGATAGTAGGTGCTAAAGTCAGTCTGTGATGCAAAGACCAAGTACACTCAGAATTACTCTGGAGGGCCTTCCCTGGTAGTCCAGTGGTTAGGGCTCAGTGCTTCCACTTCAGGAGGCATGACTTCGATCCCTGGCCAGGGAACTAAGACTTCGCATGCCAGGTGGCATGGCAAAAAAAAAAAAAAAAAAAAAAAGAGGAAGGAAGAAAGAAAGACTATTACTGTAGAAAGTGCTTTGAAAGTGAAAGCATTAGTTGCTCAGTCATATCTGACTCTGCAACTCCATGGAGTGTAGCCCACCAGGCTTCTTTGTCCATGGGATTCTCCAGGCAAGAATGCTAGAGTGGATTGTCATTCCTTTCTCCAGGGGATCTTCCTGACCCAGGGATCGAACCCAGGTCTTCTACATTGCAGGTGGATTCTTTACTATCTGAGCCACCAGGGAAGGCCACAGAAAGTACTTTATGTCATCCTAAAGTAAATGGTGGCACAGGAGGTTTGTTGAACAGTAATAGCCATGCACACTGGGTATTGTAATACATTCAGTCACGTAGACTATATGTTGAAGGGTTTTATACAAAATCAATTTCCTGCCTCCCTTTTCCCTGCCTCTGTCTCTCTTTGCTGAGCACAGGCGGCTTGATACACTTGAGTTAGATGCATGTAGCGCTGCCTGCATCCTGAACCCCTGCCTTTCCCTCTCCAGGGCTTCCAGAGGGGGATAAAGGGCTGTCATCTCCCAGCTGTGCAGGGGAGGTCCCGTTAGGCCCCTCCTGCCTCCCACACTCCTGAAGCCCCTTCCACAGCCCCACAGGCAAATACACTCATCTGAGACCTAATCAGAAGACTGAAAGGAGAAATGAAGAGATGGGAAATCATCGTTATCCACCTGGGATGCTTACTCTTCGCTTCCCTGGTAAAGACAGACTGAGAGGGAGGAGAGGAGAGAAAGAGGATGGGCGATTTGGGACTCTCACCCCTGGGTTCATTCTACCTGCAGCTCTGAGCTCTGAAGTTCGGGTGTTGGACAGGCACTGGAGCCTTGGTTTTGTCCGTGCTCCTTTGAGTTTTGTATCAGAAACTGGCAGTTCAGTTCACTCACTCAGTCATGTCTGACTCTTTGCGACCCCATGGACTGCAGCACCCTACAGGTCCCTGTCTATCACCAACTATCCAAAAAGGTAATCCCTCTGAAAACGTCACTCCTCTTCCAGTATCAGTCCTGATATCCCCAGGAGTGAGGGTGCTGTTGTTCCCGTGGAGAGCAGGATGGCTGACGGTCCGAGAGTGTCTGTGGGTTTTGCACTGCTCACGGCTGACTTTTAAATAAAAATCACCTAGCATGGCTTCCCTGATGGCTCAGCAGGTGAAGAATCAGCCTGCAATGCAGTAGATGCAGGAGATACAGGTTCAGCACCGGGGTCGGGAAGATCCCCTTGAGAGGGAAATCTCAAACCACTCCAGTATTCTCGCCTGAAAAACCCCATGGACAGAGGAAACTGGAGGGCTCCAGTCCACAGGGTCGCTAAGAGTTGGACATGACTGAGAGACTAAACATACCATGTGGTTTCCCATATGTCTGATGAAATACTATAAAAATGAAATGTAGATCTTTGCCATGCACTCTTGAGCAAATACATAGACTGTCATATCTCAGAGTTATTTATTTTTCTTTCCAGAGTGCCCTGTGCTGCCCATCTGGAGGCACTAATAGAAATGGCAAATAGTTTTATCCGAACATTTAAATTTTATTTGGAGCAGACAGCATGTTTTGGATAATAAAATAATAAAATGTATTTTATAATTTTATAAAACATAAATTCTGAATATATTTTATTATATATATGAAAACTATTTTAATGTAATAAAGTATTATGCAGTTGGATTACAAAATAACATGTGTGTGTGTGTGCTCAGTCAATAAATTGTGTTCAACTCTTTGGACCCATGGACTGTAGCCTGCCAGGCTCCTCTGTCCATGGGATTCTCTAGGCAAGAATACTGGAGTGGGTTGCCATTTCCTTCTCCAGGGGATCTTCCTGACCCAGGCATCAAATTCACATCTCCCAAGTCTCCTGCATTGGCAAGCTGGTTCTTTACTAGTGCCACCTGGGAAGCTCCAAATGACAAATAATAAAAAAATAAAAAGAGGAGGAAACAGGCCTCCTCCTGGAGAAGGGCATGGCAACCCACTCTGGAGTATTCCTGGGTGGGCAGGGCTCCAGGGACTGGGGGTGTGGCCCATAGGAACTCACAGGAAGTCCTCTGGAGAGAATGATGCTCAAGAAAGAGCCAATTTTTTCAGGTCCAGTGAAAGACGCCTCACTTGTCCCTCCCTGACAGGACTGCGGGTCCGTGTCCCCATGGGTTGGCTCTTGTTCTAGCTCTGGTTTAGGGGAAGAAGGTCTGTTGACCTCTCCCGAGCTCCTGCTTTTTTTCTTCCTCACCCCTGCTCCACTGCGTCATCTTTCTCTTACCCTTGAAGGGCTGGTCCCGTGCAGACACCGGGCCATCTAGCTGATGCCTACATTCAGAGCAGCAAGGGAAGGATTGAGGTGGCCGACTGGGCAAGTCCGGGCACACGTGCGTGTCAGCTGACAGTTACAGACATGTGAAATGACTTCATTTTCTTTCTATTAATTATCAGCACAATTCCATATTTCAACCTTCCCTTTTATGCTGGGTATCTAGAAATGGCACTGCACCAGGACTTGCATTAAAGGATAGCATTTAATATTTTGATGCATCAAAATGGTCTGGTCAAATACAAAGATCATTTCTTTTTAAAAGCAAGTAATGTGTATCCCATTCCTCCCGCTCTGGAACTTTCCTATCCCTTGGAGTGGTGGCTAGGGTCTGAATTTCAAGGGTGAGGTATGGGGACAGTGGAGATTATGGAAGGGGTGAGGTTATCTACTTCTTCATTTTTTTTTAAACTAATAGCTGAGTTTTTTTTGTTGTTGTTGTTTGTTTTTAACAAGACAAAATAGTCTCTCATCAGAATAATTGTATCAAAGTGGCAATGTCAAATATCATGCCCTTTACTTTGCTGATTGTAGGTTCTTGATCTCAACTTGTTATTATGGCTGCTAATTTAACCTGAAACTGAAATTTAGCAAGGCTTGCAAACAGAAGGTAACCAAATGGCAGATATCTGTGGCACTATGGATATGCATATATATGGACTATTTCCTTCCTTCCCTCCCTCCCTCCTCTCTTTCCTCCTCCCTCCAGTTACAAATGTTGAATGTCACTTGGGATTGGCCTCTTAGCCATTTACAGTGATTTATTATTCTCTTCCTAATGAAACAGATAAAGCCTTGTATCCATATTAAATAATGATACATTTGGTTTAGCAATTATTATAGAAGGTTTTGCTTGGTCAGACTTGGCACAAAGAAGAATATCTTCTTCAAGTTATCTCTAGGCTCTGGACAATCTACTGCATCAAGAGAAAGCAGGTTGAGATAGATTGCCATATGGTACAGGGCATATCGAACATCCGAGTTCGTCTTTCTGGAATATGTTTTGACTGAAGCTTGATTCACACTTTAAAGAAATCCAAAATAGATTCCTTACCTATAACATTTATTTGGCAACACTTTGAATTTTAATGTAAACCTGAGTAACAGAGACACCACTAAATCTGGCAGCATATTAATGTCACCAATCACGCGTTTTATTTATAGAATTTACCCTCCCCTCAGTTCTCAGTGAGAAGCCCATAGACAGTAATTAAGCCATTATAAAAACACAATAGGATATAGCATAATAGAACCATCCTGCTGTCAAGGCACACAGAGCAAGGAAGTCAGAATAACACAAAGAACACAGTGCAGCCAGTTTAGACCTGCTGTGGGAATGTCACAAACCAGCGCCCTCCAAAGGACAAGGAGGGGGGAAAGTGATTTCCAGCACCTACTGGGGACTGACTTTTAATTTTCAGAAAATCGCAAACCAACCAGGAGACTAATCAATCCACCAAAAAATTAACCAATCAAGTGAAGGACAATTGTCCACAGCAGAGTGGAGAATGGAAGGCACCATCTTTGTACTCAAGGAGTTCACAATCCTTTGAGGAGGAAAGGTTTAAATTAAAAATACAGTGTGACAGTGTTTCAAAACCTATCACAAGAAAGAAGAGAGTAAGCAAATAATAGAGAAAGCACATTATATGAGTCTAAGGGAAGGCTAGGTGACTATGCCCACCCAAGAAATGTTGGGAAAGACTTTACTTGAGGAGGTAGGGCTCGAACTGGGCCTAAAATAATGTGAAAAGTTTGGATAAAAAAAGAGGAGAAAGCAAATTGTATGAAAAAAGAAAAAATACTGGAAAGTCAGACACTCAGAAAAACATTTACCTCAAATATTGAGTGCAGTAGTTCACACAATAAAATATCAGACAAGGAAGTTGTGGGTGTATCTTCTTCCTTTTAAAATGGAACAATGACAAAATGATAATATGTAGTAAAAAAAAATGTAGATATGCTACATGTGATCCAATCTGTAAAAGAAATTCATATGTAGCAGAGAAAAAAGACTGGAAAGAAATACATCAAATGGTAATACTACTTTAAAAAAAATGGGAGGTAAAAATATGGGTGATTTTTATTTTTTCTTTGAATTTATGTTTTCTAAATCCTAATCTAAGCAATAAAATCTCTATGATAAAGTAAAAACAAAGGGAGGCAAAACATATTGAAATATATGTTTATTTTTTAAGAAACTATCTTTTTATTGATTATTTATTGGTCTGTTTTTGGTTGCTTTGGGTCTTCATTGCTGTATGTGGGCTTCCTCTGTTTTTCAGCTAGTGAAGGCTACCTTCCTTGTGGTGTGTGGGTTTCTTATTGCAGGGTCTTCCCCCAGGGCATGGGCTCCAAGTTTGCAGACTTCAGTACTTGTAGCACACAAACTTTTGTTACTCCAAGGCATGTGGAATATTCCCAGACCAGGGATTGAACCGGTGTCTCCTGCATTGCAAGGCAGATTCTTATCCACTACACTAACAGAAAAGTCCAAAAAATATGTATATTTTTAATGCCCTCCATATACAGATTTTATACTCTATTATTCATCCATCCAGAGACCACTGGGAAGAGTGTTTTAGAAGGATTATATTTATGGGTTGAATTGTGTTTCCCCCCAAATTTATTTGCTGAAACACTAACCCCTCATATGACTGTATTTGGAGATGACACTTTTAAAGAGGTAATATTAAGGTTAACTGTGGTCGTAAAGCTGTGATTCTAATCTAATAGAACTGATGTCCTTATCAGGAGAGGAAGAGACATCAGAGATGTGTGTACACAAAGAAGAGCCGTGTGAGGACACAGTGAGAAGGTGGCCATCTGCAAGCCAAGAAGAGAGACCTCTAGAGGAACCAACACAGCCAATACCTGGTCTTGGATTTCCAGCCTACAGAGCTGTGAGAATAAATTTCTGTTCTTTTACCACCCTATCGGTGGCGTTTTGTTTTGGCATCCCTGGCAGACTAATGTAATGTCTTCACATAACACATTACTTGGATACTATAATTTGTCCACCTCTTTTTTTGCTGTGGGCTCAGTGGTAAGAATTTACCTGCCAATGCAAGAGACTCAGTTACAATCCCTGGTTCAGGAAGATCCTCTAGAGTAGGAAAGGGCAACCTACTTCCAGTCTTCTTGCCTGGGAAATTCCATGGACAGAGGAGCCTGGTGGGGCTACAGCCCATGGGGTTGCAAGGAGTCAGACATGAGTTAGTGACTAAACAACATTTTTGTTATAATGTTAACATAAAATAACTCAGGACATTGATCCATCAGAATGAACCCTTCATACCATCAGTGTGTCCCATTCTTGGTAATTGATCTTGCTGGGCACAATGGAACACTGGCCCTGGATCAACACCTGCAAAGCTACAGACTGTATAAGCACAGAGGACAGGACCCTGCAGTACCTCCCCCATAAGGGGTAGTGGTGGTGGAGTGATTTCCATATACAACTGGGGATTGACTCTTAATTTTCAGAAATGGGAAGCAAATAGAATTTCCCATCTGGATTGTCTACCTGGATTACTTCTTATAGTAGACAATCCAGGTGGAAAATTCCATTTGCTTCCCATGTGGCTCCACCCAGCTCTTCCTTCAGCAATGAAGGACCTATTTACCCCAGCATCTGCTCCTCTTTCTGTCCTTCCTGGGAGCTCTAGGCACTCTGTCCTCTATGAAAGGCTTACAAAGGAAGCCTCTTCACCTAAGGATGGGCCCCTTCTCCCAAGTAGGGACATCTCTGAAAAGCCAACCAGCTCCTGGTCCCCCGAAACAATCAATGAAGACCTTGGCCGAGTTCACAGTCCAATTTTACCCTCTGATCAATTCTGATTCCTTCCCTTCCCCTTGAGGTATGAGCATGCCCTAATAATTTCCTGTTTGCACAGAGCTTTTAGGAAACTGACCCGTGACATTTCCCAATTTATCTGCTCCATCTCTTCCTGCCCCAAACCCAGATGGCTTATCCATGTCATCTCAAGACAATTACCTGCACATCAAGGATTATAGTTGTTGACCTTTTGTATAACACTCAGGTGGCATTTCGTGACTTCTGGTGAGCAGGGAGATTTATTTTATCTCTGATTGGAATTTCTGCTCTTGGGCCCTGGGGTTAAGTCTTGAAGTTTGCTCCAGCTCTCTCTGCCTTTCTCACCAGGTGGTTTTGCCCTCATCGGCATGGAGGAGTTTGAAATCGGGGAGTCTAGGTCTCCTTTGGTGCTAAGCAGTTGTTGTTTATTAGAATGTTAAATGTTAAAGCTGAAAAGCACTTTAGAAATGATCTGACTCTAGGGACTTCCCTGGTGGTCTGGTGGTTAAGAATCTGCAATTCAGGGGACATGGTTTCGATCCCTGGTTGGAGGACTAAGATCCCACATGTCTCTGACCAACTAAGCCCACACATCACAACTACGGAGCCTGTGTGCCACCATTAGAGAGTAATGAAGACCCCGTGTGCCACAACTAAGGCTCGAAAGCAGGCAAATAAACCTATTTTTCTTTAAATGTTTAAAGATTAAGAAATCCTCTGACTCTAGAATGACCAAGGGTTTTAACGCATGTTGCAGCTTGGATCAGCTTGTAGTGGCTGTTGGAGAGCTGCCTTAAGGCTTCAGAGGATGGCCGGGATTCAACGTAAAGAAGTGGTGGATGGCTATGCGTGTGGGGCGTGGATGTGACTTGTCACTTCATGGACACCCTTCGTATTCCTATTCTCTTCTTTTACTGGAGATGAAACTGGTCCAAGATCAAATCTACCCAAGCTTGTGTGGCTGGTTACAGCCATTTGAACCATAGCCAATTATATCCCAGCTAACAGTCCAGACCCCTCCATCCCAATGGATGCTGCAGCTTGCCTCTCTGGCTACCCACCGTTCCAGTTTCTGATCTACTCAAGCACATGAGCCTTGAGCCAGATCCCAGTCTCCCCTCCTTCTTGGCTCTCTTCTGTTGCCATATGTGAGCCTGAGTCTGCGGGCCAAATTCCTATGAGTAGTTTCTGTTTCCTCGGTGTTTCTCATAGTTAAGTCCAACAAAGTTCTAGCACTGTGGGATGGGTAAACTTGGTAACAGATTAAGTCTCTGCCTCTAATCTGCCTTCCCTCTCATTCATTCATTTAGTCATTAAAAAATGTTTTTGGCACTTGACGTTGGGACTATTAAAATTCCTACCGAAAGCCTACCAACACCTTTGAGCAGTGGCTTAAATGCATAATAAGGTCCATCCTTCCTGCTTTGCAGTGGGCAATTTTCTCTCCTTGCCCCCCCATCTCCCACTTCCACCCCATTGCCTGCTAACAGCATCTTATCCTTTTTTAGGGGACTTTCTCATCCTTCCTGTTCCACATGTTCTCTTAGAGCTCTCAGTCACACCACCAGCCTATACCCTGGCTACGCAGGTAGATATACAGCCAAAACCTAGCTGTGAGAGTCCAATAGTTGGTAATGCTCTACCCTCAGAACTTGTGAATGTAGTTTACAAATTTGTTGCCATCTACATGACAGTATGCTATCTAGTATACATTGCTGTTCATGGCAAAAGCATCTTTGCAGATGGAATTGGGGTTGTAAACTTTAGGGTAAGAAGATTATCCTGGATTATCCAGGTGGACCCAATATAATCACATGGGCTCTTAAACGTGGAAGAGAAAAACAGAAGTCTTAGAGAGTGTATGTGATAATAGAAAGAAAAAAAAAAAAAGCAGGAGAGATTTGAAACTTGAGGAAGATTGGACCCACCATTGCTGGTTTTGGAGATGGAAAAAGGGGCCATGGGCCAATGTAAGTGGGTGGCCTCTAGAAGCTGGGAATGGTCCACAGATGGGGAAGCAAATAGAAAAGGAGGCCCTCAATCTTATAAGTACAAAGAATGAACCTTGCCAGCAAACTGAGTGAGCAAGGAAGTGGATTCTCCACCTCACCCACCCCAGAACCTATGGGAAGCAACTCACCCTTTTTTTTTTTTTCATTCCAACTCATTTTTTTTATTACAATAGCTTTTTTTTAAGTATCAAAGATTATAACTGTACACTATTGAGAGGTTCAGAACAAAATACAATGTATTAGGACAGTTTCTCTACAACATTGTGTTGGCCTCTGCCACATATGAGCATGAATCAGACACAGGTGTACATATGTCCCCTCCTTCCTGAATCCCCTCCCATCTCCCACCCCCTCCCACCCCTCTAAGAGGAGACCTCCACTGGATTTCTTACCTCCAGATAATAAACATGGTCTGTTTGAAGCCACTGAGTGGGCCAATAAAAAACGAGAACAATAACCGAGTCTCTAGCCACAGTGGTTGGCTCAGAGGTAGGTATGTGCTTCAAGCTGAGCCAATCAGAGTCCTTCCCCTGAGACTCGAAGAGAAGCCTTTTCACCTGGTGGGACCTATAAGCGTGTATGGGCCCAGGCCCCTGCCAATTGGAGAAGCTGACAAGAACTGGGCCAACACATTGGCCAGAGCTGTGATGGAGCCAGTGCAGGTCCTGACAAGGTTTCTCTCCAGCTGTGCTTGACACCAACTGCATGCCTGCCCTGCCCTGTCACATCATCCAATTAACCCCTTCTTTTGTTCAGATTCATTTCAGCTGGCTTTCTGCTCCGTATCACTGAAAGACTTGAGACGAATTCATGACCCCTCAAAATACCCATCCCTGGTCTTCCATACTTCAAGATCACTTTCTGTGCTCACAGAAATGGCAACCCACTGTAGTATTCTTGCCTGGGAGATTTCACGAGACAAAGGAGCCTGTCAGGGTACAGTCCATGGGGTTGCGAAGAGTCAGACATGACTTGGTGACTAAACCACCAGCTTCATCAGAAGGAAACTGGTAAATGTATATATTCCCTGGGAGGAATTCCCTGGCACATTAGCAGAAGTTATTTTATCAGATAACTCAGCTTCCATCGAGTGATGACAGAGCCCAGAGGAAATGGTTCATACAACTAGGGATTTTTTAAAAAATCTCTCTCTCTATATATATATATTTAAATTTATATATGTATAATTTTTGGCTGTGCTGGGTCTTTGCTGCTGCACATGGGCTTTCTCTAGTTGTGGTGAGTGAAGGGCTGCTCTTCGTTGGGGTGCGTGGGCTTTTCAATGCCATGGCTTCTCTTGTGGTATGTGGGCCCTAGAGCGTGTGGGCTTAGCAGTTGTGGCACAAGGGCTTCGTTGCCCCAAAGCACGTGGGATCTTCCAGGACCAGGGACAGTCTTGATCATGTGTCCCAACCACAATTAACCCACACAGTATGTGGGTAAGCAGTGGATTCATGCTTGAGGCCGGAGGCAACTGTTTGTATACCTCTTCTGTGGGCCGACAGTGCTCCCTCACAGCCAGGACCACTGTACCCCCTTGGGATAACCTTGACTGAACAGGGATGGAGCCCACTAGGGTGGCCACCGAAGTCCTGGGAGTGGGCAAGAATATCACAAGATAGAAAAAAGAGCAAGAGAGAAGCCACACAAAACAAGCTCCTCATGCAGTTGGCTTATTGTTGGAGCTTGAAATCCTGCCAAGTGTTCATACTTCTTAGTTGTCAGCAGTTTAGTTGGAAACAATAGTGAAAACAGCCCTGTTGGCCTCTACCTAAACTTCAGCAGAGGAAAAAAAAAAAAAAAAAAAAACCAGCTTCAGATGTTGAACTGGAATGGTCTCCTTACCTTATTTGCCCCGACCCCGAGTTGCACTGCGCTAGCAAGGAATCTAGAACATGGGGCATGGAAAGGCAGTGTTTATGAGACAAGCCTGGGGCTTACACATTCTCTGAGTCAGAGCCCTTGGAGTCGGTGGTGATTTAGCAGGGATGTGGGAGGGAGGCGCTTTGCCAACTCGAAAGCCCCCTTTTTCAGATGAGCATCGTAAGCCAACTTGAAAACTCCAATCTTTTCAGTATTGGGCGTTTACTTTCTTTTGCAAAAATGTCTGGATCTTTTTTCTCTGAAAGAAGGGAAAGAAAAGGCTAAGAGTAAAGATGACAGGTTTACTTGGGCATGAAATCACTTTTGGATGACTCCTTTTTTTCTGAGTTAAGTGTCAAAAAATCTGCAATTTGCAGAGTGAGTTTCCCTGAAATTACACATGGGGTGGATAATTGAGAGCAAACTGCTTGGACAGTTAGTGGGTGGGGGTGGGGGTGCCGCGCTGCCCTTTCTGGGAATCTGGGTCTCTCCTAGTACTGGGTTCCTGTGGCAACTTGTTTTTTCCAGCATTATGACCCACACCTGCTCAAGCCCCCAGATCTTGGCTTCGCCCAAATGCCTCATTTCTTCAGCAGTCCTGAGTCCTGCTTCTAGTTTATTTGTAAGATCTGCAAGCATTTACTTTTATAGTGTCACTTGGTCATTTTTTCATGTGAATCTCAGGAAAACTTGTCAAGAATTTTACAGTCTCGACACAGGAGTTTTCCATTCCTGTCTGTGTGGGTTCTGACCCCTGGCACTCTCGTATACCTGCCTACTGGCTGGCTTGGCATCGCCGCAGACCACCGTCCCATCACAAAGCCCATAACAGGCTTTGCAACCGCAGGTTGGTGAAGAAAACAGCTTCTTTCAAAAAGTCTTTACATAATATGGTTTTCTTAATTAATGTGCTGTGGATAGAGTTTTCTTAACCTTTATTTGTTCAGTGGCTTTTTGTGTGTGTGTGCCCGTGTGTGTGTTTGCACAGTCATTAATTGGCACTAATAATGTTACTTGACAGTCAGATTGCACCAAATCCACCTGAAAACCTGAGGGTGAATTCTAACTCATTACATAAGGAAAGGAGAGCGTCTGGAAGGAGGCAGCAGTGCACAAGATGAGACCACCTCGGAGATGTTAGCATAAGCTTTGCATGTTTCAGCCTCTTGGTACCAGTATCCCAAATCAGGACACTACCCTAGGTGTCTCTGCATGGCCCAGTGATGCAGGCCAGCTTCACTATTCAGATGCCACACGATGCCTTGCTGTAGCAAGTAAGAATTGAGTTCCTTCTGGGCCCCTGGGAAGGGCTTCCCAGGTGGCGCTAGTGAAAAAGAACTTTCCTGCCAATGCAGAGATATAAGAGATGCAGGTTCCATCCCTGGGTCGGGAGGATCCCCTGGAGGGAGGCATGGCAACCCCCTCTAGTATTCTTGCCTGGAGAATCCCCATGGAGAGAGGAGCCTGGTGGGCTGCAGTCCATGCAGTTGCAAAGAGTCAGATATGACTGAGGCAACTTAGCATGCACTGGGTCCCTGGGAAGGGCTAGTCTTATGCTTAGTGCCCATGCTTTCTGAAGTGCAGACCAGAGGAAATTTCTTTCCTCCGATATCACAGTCTGTGAAGAGGCAAAGAGGCGAAAGCTCCCCCAGTGAACATCCTTCCTCCCAGCCTCTCCTGACTGAAGTGTAAATGACTTTTGAGAGCAGAGTAAGCCAGTCAATGAATTCAGTCTTTGAACTTCTTGGACTGGGACGTGGTTCTGAGACTTTGAAAATCTTCAAAGATCTCAGCCTGCAAAATCAATAGTTCATTTTTCAAGTTGCCAGAGTTAAGACAAGAATTCTGCTCAGCCACACTGTGTGAGGACCTTGTGTGAAGGAGACTGCATCCCAGACACTGAAAAGGCTGTGAGCTCAGAGAAGGACTGGTTGTGCCATTGAGGTGCTGCCCAGGGGAGTCAAGGACCAGGGAGTATGTGTCTCCGTTTAGAGACCCGCAGGGATGCGGGGTGAGAACAGGCACATGGGTTTGGGAGTCAGGGAGCGAGGACGGGAAAGGGGTAGGGGTTGTTTTCATGCAGGTATTTACAAAACCCAAAAGTTGGGAGGCTATCGAAATGGTCTGAAATCTGTCCCATCCTTGTGCATTTCTTGACTGAAAAGTTTTTTGTTTTTTTGTTTTTATTTTATTTCTAATTTATTTTTTATTGAAGTATAGTTGATTTATAATGTGTTCCTTTCTGCTGTGCAGCAAAGTGATTCAGCTACACATATACATTCTTTATCATATTCTTTTCTATTAGGGTTTATCATAGGATACTGGGTATTATTCCCTATGTTATATAATAGGACCTTCTTGTTTATCCATCCTCTATATAATGGTTTGTATCTGCTAATCCCAAATGCCCACTCCATCCTTTCCCCTCTCCCCTCTCTCGATAATTATAGGTCTTTTCTCTATGTCTGTGGATCTGTTTCATAGATAAATTCATTTGTTGACTGATAATTTTGAAACAAACACTGAAGACATCTAATATTTACTAAGCACTGACTAGGTGTCAGGTGTCATGCTATTGAGTTTACATGAATTATCATGCATTATCTCATTTAGTCTTTATCATAGACTCTACGAGATTTCTGCAATTCTCCAATTTTTTTTTTGGATGAGGAAACAAAACCTCAGAGAAGTCAAGTGACTTGCCCAGGACCCCTCAGCTATTTAGGACAAGAACTGGACTATAAATCCATGTCTATCCATTTATTATAATTCCAGCGCCTTCTCCAGTCATCATCATATTTTTAAATTGGGTTTGCACATTTGTTGTTGAAACCCAAAAAAGCATGTTATGGTCCTGGATTGTCCAGCAGAACTCAAGAAGATTTCCATGCCTCTCAGAAGTCAGAGTCGTGACTCCCAGAAGCTGAGGTCTGGGCTTTTCTGCAGAAGCCCAGGGGTCAGGTTGGAGCTGCGGTCACAGGTGCCCACAGTCTCCCACACTGTGCCTGGCTCCACCACAGGCTCTACAAAAGCTCGGTTCGGTTTCCTCCCCATGGCAGGCTGCCTCTCTCTGCTTGCCTCATTGGCTCCGAAACTGCAAACGGGAAACCAAACTGCAAAAGAGAGGGAAAAAATGCTTTCAAAAAAGAAAAGCATCTTCCTTTAGGCAGCGGGTCTGCAGGAAGGGTTGTGATGACCAAGAGGTTTAGGGAGAGGCTGCTACCTGGTGACAAGCAGCTATGTATGAAAGCGGGCTCACAACAGGTTGTACCCTGCGTGCCTGGGAAGAGCTGACACTGAGGCCTCTCTTGAGGGGGGCTTAGCATGAGCTGTCAGCTTCCAGCAGGAGGCCAACCAATCCCGCAGCACCCCCAGGGCAGGCAGGTGAATAACACACAAGCCTGATGAGAATGTTCAGCTTTCCAGATGTCACTAAGCTAAGCTGAAGCCACGGTTGCTAAGAGCGAGTGAATCATTGCCTGCAGCCCTGGGCCCCACAAACCCAATGGCCCCTCTCCTCACCTGAGGGTGAGATGGGATACAGGATAAACCCACTTCTTGGCCACTGGTCCTGGGAAGATCATTTTATTCCCGGGACCAGCGGGGGTTTTGAAACTGCTGGAGGATCCCTGATGAGGCAGTCCACGACTTTGAATAAGCAGGTAGTAAACCCTGAGATGATGGGATAGGGAGGCAGAGCCCACAGTGGCTCCTGCGTCAGGTATGAATTCTCTTGGCTCAGAGAAGGGTAGGTGTGGATCAGAGTGGGCATGGTTTGCTTCCTTCTGACTTCAGAGGTCATTGTTCTTTCACGTTGTCCACTCAGGCAGCACATGATCTCTCAGATTTTGGGCACCTGCTCTTTCCCAGAAGAAATGCTGATCAAAAACAGCAGCAGGCTTTGCAAACAGCACACATGGGATGTTCTGCCGTGTTGAGTCTGGACAGCACTGCTATGCACCTGTGCATCTTAACGAGACATTTTCAGGAATCACCATCAGAGAAAATATTTGTTCCTATACTTAGGAAATTGGGGGAAAAATACAGCCATAAGCCCACTCTCCTAATTTGCCATTTATTGTCCTGTTTGCATACTAATCCCTAGTCTTCTTACTTGGGCACTTTCTTTAGGCCTGTGATTCAAGTCCATGGCCATTTGTTGAGCCCCTGTCACATTCTAATTACAGAGGCTGCCGGAGGAGCTATGGGAAGTGTTGGGAAGGATAATTTAACCAAATGGTGCGCCATTTAAAGGGCTTCCCTGTTAGCTCAGCTGGTAAAGAAACCACCTGCAGGACAGGAAACCCTGGTTCAATTCCTGGGTCTGGAAGATCCCCTGGAGAAAGGATAGGCTATCCACTCTAGTATTCTTGGGCTTTCCTAGTGGCTCAGATGGTAAAGAATCCTCCATGAGACCTGGGTTCAGTCCCTAGGTGGGGAAAATCCCCTCAAGGAGGTCATGGCAATCCACTCCAGTATTCTTGCCTGGAGAATCCCCATGGACAGAGGAGCCTGGCAGGCTGCAGTCCACAGAGTTGCAAAGGGTTGGACATGACTAAGCACAGCACAAGCCGTTTAAAAGATTTTTTAAATGAAAACAAATGTAGTTATATTGTGTAGTAGAATGAAAAAATATGCAGGAGTCAAAATGTAAGACAAGCTAAGACTTCAGAGGTGGGCCAGGCAGCTTCTGTGTGAAGAATGGATGAAATGAATTAGCAGCAGGAGCATGGAGGAGCCCCAGGCAGTTAGTAGGTCAAGATTTCATGAGAGATGAAGAAAGCAGTGGGGAGGGAGATGCTTTTTTTCCCCCCCTCATTTTTGTCCGTGTTGTGCAGATGTGGGATCCTAGTTTCCCAACAAGGGGATCAAACCTGTGTCCCCTGCAGTAGAAACATGGTGTCCCAACCACTGGGCCACCAGGGACATTCAAGAGGTGCTTCTAATGTGCAGTTGAGAGCTCCTGGTGACTGATGCTTATAGGGTGAGACGCAAAGGAAGGCGTTGATATTTTTGATTACTTTCCTTGGACCAGTTTCAGAAATCAGATTTGTATGGCTATTAAGCCACTTGGTGGTGCTCCATCTACTGCAATTGCCAAATAATAATGCAGATGGAACTAATACTTAGTATTAGCTGACACTGATTGGCTTCCCTCTCTGTGCCAGGCATTGTGCAGACCCCCTTCTATGCTTTATCTCTTTTAATTTTTACACCCACCTATAAGGTAGGTTCAACTATTAAACTTGTCTTGCAGATGGATAAATTGAGGCTCAGAGAGTTTAGGCCACCTGTCCAAGATGATGTTTGTGTTGTTCAGTCACTCAGTTGTGTCCGACTCTGCGACCCCATGGACTGCAGCACGTCAGGCTTTCCTGTCCTTTACCATCAAAGGACAAACTCATGGCCATTGAGTCAGTGATGACCAAGATGATAAGACGTTTGCATATACCAACACCCAGGTGGCTAAAACATCAAGAGGATTTCTTCTAAAAGGAAGGAACTCACATAAATATAAACAGAAAAACCTGAGTTTTATTAGAGTCCATTGACTATGTACCCTTCTGCATAGGTTGTTATATATATAATATATATTATATATATATTAGGCACATATCTCCTTTCACATGCCTTTCATAAAATTTTGACAACTTGGTAATAAATCCTTTTATTTTTTTAGAGTGTGATCTCATGTTATTATTTAGAATAATCGCTAAAAAAAAATCCCCATTTTGGAAAAAAAGAAGGGAAAACTACATTTATCAAATCCATATAAGCTTATAGTTTTTATATATTGGTAAAATATCTTATGATGTTACATAAGTATAATTTCCAGTTTATACTAGAAATTTCTAATATGGTATTCCTAATGATAGCGGGTAACAACTAAGTTATTCTCCCCTTTTATCAATTTACTAAGAATTTTATAGATTGCTAAGAGTTGTCTGGCTTCCGAGGTGATTCAGTGGCTTGAGAAGAAGAATCGGCCTGTAATGTAGGAGGCATGAGTTTGATCCCTAGGTCAGGAAGAGCCCCTGGAGGAGGAAATGGCAACCCACTCCAGGATTCTTGCCTGGGAAATCTCATGGAGAGGAGCCTGGTGGGCTACAGTCCCTGGGGTCACAAACGAGTCAGACATGACTGAGTGACTAAACAACAACCAGAGGTGGTCTAGAGTTCCCACAGTATTCATTTATTTTGTTTTACTGGAGTATGGCAAGAAATTCTTTTACAAGATATTCCATAAATTCCTGATTTCTTATACAGACTTTTTTGCACATCACTGAAACTTTTCTTGGGCTTCCCTGAAAGCTCAGTTGGTAAAGAATCCACCTGCCATGCAGGGGACCCCATTTTGATTCCCAGGTTGGGAAGATCCCCCGGAGAAGGGATATGCTATCCACTCCAGTATTCTTGGGCTTCCCTTGTGGCTCAGCCTTTTCTTGAATCTTTTTCTTGAAGCTCTGGCTATCAGGAGCATCAGTACTGTCATTCTGAGAAGCTCTTGTAGTGCCGAGAGGAATGGGGGTCTTTAGCTCCCAGGCAGCCCAGCTGTTATCTTCCCCAGAGCCGGCCTCCCTCTGCCCCTGCTGGTGGCCTGTGTCCTCACACCAGGACCTCTGGTCCCTGCTTCCAGGTCTGCCATCTTCCAAAACCTCCCCTCTCTCTTCTCCACTATTACCTTTTTGTTGCCTTTTCCCATTTGCTCCCCAGCTTTTGCGAGGAGCTTGCAGTCATTGAGTGATGGGCAGAGAGACCGTGTGCTGGGTGCCAGACACCGGGAGGTCTGCACCTGATCCCGTTGAGTCTCCGCCACATCCTGAGGACATCTTAGTCTCTGTTTCCAGCAGGGAGCACAGGGGCTTAGCCCTCAGGCCATGCCCATTGCTCTCCAGTGTGGGGCTGGGATTCGAACCCGTGTCTGTCAATTTTTCACCCTGTTTCCTTAGGCACAGGTGGTACCATCTGTAATAATTGGGCCTAGGAAAGCAGGCTGCCCCTGGCCTTTCATCTCGCAAATCAAGAGAGCTTCAGTCTGCGTTGCTTCTGCCTTCTGGCTGGTGTTCACTGGAGCAGCACCAAGTTCAAGGGCTGCTTTTCGGGAGGCACAGAGTCCTGCCTGAGCATTGTAAGGAGCCTGGATTCTAGAGAGAGAGAAGGCTGAGGCCAGGCCCTTAATTTCCACCCACTGACTTCCTGACCTGGGAATAATGCCAGTGTGTAGCTGTTGTGCTGGAAAGAGTCAGTGCAAGATCATGATGCTAATGATGGTGGTAATAATCACCCTGGGGGCAGCTGACAGCGTCTAAGGGCTTACTCTGGACAAGGGCTAACACTGACTCTCATCACCCTCACACTGACCCTCTGCACTAGGGGCCGTGATTGTTACTTCTCATGGGTGGAGGAAGCCAAGGCACAAAATGGTTTGGTAACTTGCCTGAGGTCACATGTCTAGGAAGTGGCGCTGTGGCGGTTCCGACTCTGGTGATCTGGGTTTAGTTGCCTGTCCTATTACTTGCCAGGCCCACCTTCTTCTTTCCCCTCTCCCTCCCCCACTCCTTTGCTCTGTCCTTCCTCCAATCCCCTCTGGCCCCTGCCTCTAGAAGCCCAGCTTGTTGATTCCAGCTAACCCAGCTGTCCTTGCTGGCCACAGCTTGTCCCTGGGTGTGTAGGCACCCCTCTAGGCAGCCGTGTCCTCCCTGAGACATAGCTCACTGAGGGGTGCCCCTTTCTACCTTGCCACCAATTACATCTGTGTATCATAATTGTACCTTTTTTTTTTTTAATGAAAACCACAAGATGAAGCTAATAGGGTTCATGCTGGGAACAGCTGTTCTTATTTCTGCCCAGATGCTGTGCATGGCAAGGATTCTAGGGCCTTTCATACTTTCATCTGGAGTGTTTCTGGTTGAAGGGTTCTCAGGAGGGGCTGAAAAAAATCACGCTGTCCTTCCAGCAAGGAACTGGGCACGGGTCTTGAGGGGGTGTGAAGTAGCCATCCTTGGCATTTTATAATCCATCTGCTTCCTGAGGACAGAATCCTGTTCCTCTTTGAAAACTGCCTTTGCTCACATTTTATAATTAAACGTTCAGATTTTCGCTTTTCCGGTTACTTCAGTCTCGAGCTAATGTGGTAGTTAACAGTTCTTCCATTTTCTGCTTTATTTGCTCTTCTCTCTGCTTGGAATTCATAGAAGGATTTTTTTTCTCTCTCTCTCTGTTAAGAATCTTAAAAGACTGTGATAACATCATTCATTCCTTTAATATTTATTCGATTATGTGCAAGGCACAGGTTTATAAAACAGACAAGGTTTCTACTTTCATGCAGCTGATGTTGTGGTCAAGGAGGGTCAAGAGGGTAGGATAGAGAGAGAGAGCCCAGGAAGTGAGGGTTATTTGTTTAAGATGGCCAGGGAAAGTCTTTCTGAGAAGGTGACAGTTAAGCTGAGGTGAGGAAAGAATATTCTAGAAAGAGGAATTGACAAGTGCACGTAAAGGCCCCAACGCAGGGGAGAGCTGGGGAATCAGAGGTCCAGGACAAAGGCCAATATGGTTGGGTGTCCTGACTGGGGAGAGGCGAGGCAGGATGGAGTCAGAGAGCTGGGCATGGGGACACATCTCATGAGACCCTCAGGGTTCTTCCCCACTCCCCACCCCCAGATAATGTTTTTCAAGTCAGCAAAAGAGGACGAAAACTCCTCGCTTTGCATTTGCCGATGAGTTCTGCTCTCCTCTATGGACTGGTGGGCACAGGGTTTACACCACTTTCCCCTTCACCTGCAGGCCTTGGTAAACCTCTCTGTGCTGGGCCCTGGAGGCCATTGTGGGGATGGAGGGCAACCTAGACTCACCCAAATAAGCCTAAAGTGGATTGCCTTGAGGCAGCCTTCCATACTGGGTGAAACATGACCGCCGCCACAGTTGGCATTTCAGGGTCAAGCAAAGGCACCCAGACTGTTCCAGTTACCAATATGTTCTGTTTCTTTTTATGGCTATTATCCCATTGTGTGAATATTACTCAGCCATGAAAATGGACAGAGTTGGGTCATTCGTAGAGACGTGGATGGACCTAGTGTCTGTCAAATGGAGCAAAGTAAATCAGAAAGAAAGAAATAGATATCATATAGTAATGCATATATGTGGAATCTGGAAAAACTGTATATGATGAACCTATTTTCAGGGCAGGAATAGAGATGCAGACGTAGAGAATGAACACGTGGACACAGGCTGGGGGATGAATTGGGAGACGGATTGACATCTATGCATTACTGTGTGTTAACTAGTAGCTAGGAGAAACCTGCTACATAGCACATGGAGCTCAGCTCTGTACTCTGTGACGACCCGGAGAGGGCGGATGGAGGGGTAGGAGGAAGGCCCAAGAGGGAGGGGGCATGGAGCTGACTCATTGTGGGGTACAGCAGAAACAAACAGAACACTGTAAAGCAACTATAACCCCAACAAAGAAAACAAAACCCAGCCCATTCAGCTGGGATGGAGACAAAATCTTGCAGCTCTGCCTATACTGAAACTCATATACATACAGAGATGTCTGTGTTATAAGGTGCTGTTGAAGCCGGGGGAGGGGGCAACGCATAATGATATGTGATGACTCTAGACAGCTCCTCCCACTCCTGCCAAACTGGTTGTCAGCCATCCCTCTCAGAACAGGCACAGCCCAGACTTTGGTCATGGAGTAGTCCAGGGCTGCCTGTGGTCAGCACTGTGCTGGAGGCCTGTGGGCCCCCTGGGTGGTCCCGGATCAGGAGTCCGGGCTGGGGTCTTCTCCCAGAGCCATGGCCTCTTCTCAAGGTACACCCAGCTTTCCTAGACACTGCTCAGACTCGGCCTGCCTACAAAGCCTGGACTGAGCCCATCTCCAAAGATGAGAGAGAAGGTCAGCTTGGGCACCTACCTGGTTTCGTTCAGGAGGAAACTAGGCAAACTAGACCTCCATGCGATCTAGAGACACACCCTGAGGGACATTCGGACAGGACCCTGTGACAATGAGCCCAACCCCCCCAGTCACAGTCACGGACTTTACTGAAGTACACGGGTTCATTGCAAGTGGTCCCAAATGTGGGTGGGCGGAACTGGAGCCCCACAGAGTCAGTCATCCTGCCTCCTTGTCCAGCTCCGTGACACCCAGCACTGTGTCACCTCGTAGTCAGTGTTGATGGAAGGCCTGGCTGGCTGAGAGATGCCACAGGGCAGACAGACGCATTTGGCCCCCAGGCTTCGGAGAGTGTTGTTCTAGAGTTGGAGTGGTGGGACATCACGAAGCCCAGAGGCAGGAAAGAGGGTCAGCAGACTCGGGAACACTGGCAGCTCCCACGGACCTGCTGACTCTTAGTGTGAGCCCAGAATGGATAAGACCATCACACGAGAGCCTGGCCCAGACTCACACGGGGCAGTATCGTCCAATGTGACCACGAAGGCCAGTGGCATAAGCATGGCAGGAGGCTGTCGGCTCTGGCTTCTCACTCTGCCCACCTGGGCAGATGCTCCCCTCTGCCCTTGCTCGTGAGGAGGCAGGTGCCCACTTCAGGGGCAGGTGCCACAGTTGTTCAGGACAGAACAGGGCATGCAAGGCTCATGGGCCAGACCAGATGTTGTGGGGAGACTAGATTTTAGGCATCCATGGGAAGCAGAGCCCTGTGGGCCCACAGCAGAGCTTCTGAAGAGTGGCAAGCATCTGTCAGATAAAAAGTGTGTGCTAGGCTGCTTCTGTTGTGTCTGACTCTTGCAACCCCGTGGACTGTAGCCCCCCAGGCTCTTCTGTCTTTGGGATTCTCCAGGCAAGAATACTGAAGTGGGCTGCCATTCCTTCTCCACAGATAAAAAGTAGGAGAAGGTCTCCCAAGGAACCAGAAACAGCCTTATTCCTTTTATTCATTGACTTTAAACATTTTATATGCTGGTGCTGCATTAATGTATCAATAGGAAAAAAAGTGGAGGAAAAGTAACCCCAGTGAAAGGTGAGAGGTCAGGGGTAAAGAGGTCACAGGAAGAGGGTGCCATGCATGGCAGCCTCCTTTGGTCTTAAAGCATCAGTACCCATATGCCTGACTTGACAGTTGTCACAATTTCAGCAGCTATTACATATACACATCCGTCAGCGTATATATATATATATATATATATATGCTATATATATGTATATATATATATATACGCAATATATATATAGCGTGTATATACACAATATATATATAGCGTATATATATATAGGTGTATATATATATATATACCTATACATATATATGTATATAAATATACCTATGTGTGTATAAACACATAGGTATACATATGTATTAAACTGTTCATTATAAAATTTTCATGAACATTCACTCATTCAGTCAAATGACAGATTAGTTGAGTCTCTATAAGGTTCCAGATGCTATTTTAGGTAGGAGGAATATGGAAGTGAATGAAACAGACATAAATCTCCTATGCTCTGGAAACCAAAAAATTTGTGTGACTCGCTTTATTGCAATATTCACTTTATTGTAGTGGTGAACCCACGATATTGCCAAGATATGCCTATACTCAATATATTACCTAATGGATTGCTTTTTTTTTTTGGTTCCGCTTATTGTATTTGGCATCGTTCAATATCAGTATGAACACAGTCCACTGGTTGTAATAGTTCTATGGATTCCTGTGAGATGCATGTACTGAATCTACGTGGCCATTCTCTTATTTGTAGACCTTTCAATTGTTTCTCAGAATTATTAAAAAATACTGCCCTAGACAGGCCTGAACATCTTTGTGTGCATAGAAGTGTGTATCTGCAGGATAGATTCTTTATCCAAAACTTTCACAGAAGGTTAAAGCTTTGAAATGAGTTTCATTATGAATTATGTGTTTTGATTAGTGCTGTTTTGCCAAATGCACAAAATCATTTAAATCAAAGGTTAAGGGAAAAACTCCTCTAGGATTCTTTTTTCTATTTCCCTGCGTTTCACCATATGCCAAAAAAAAATTTTTTTTTAATTATTTTCTTGCCAGTAACTGCTTTTGGCTTAGCCAGGAGCTGAACATCACAGTGGGGGCGGAAAGGAGCATTTTGCTCCAAATTGCATAATTTGGCAAGCTCTCCTACTACGGTAGTCATGTCTTTGCAAAATTTGGTGAACTTTGTAAGGGCTGTCTCTCCATCAGTAATTTATTGCAGGAAACCCTGACAGCATGGCTGTCTGTCTCCCCCTGGACTTCTTCCTTTCTTCCCTGAAGTTCTGTTGGAGATCATTTTTTCTGGGATCCCAAGGTCAGGTTCTTGGGAAGTTCCCTTGGCCAGTGTTGTTGACCTTGCTCCTTCTTTGTTGCCTCTTGTATCTAAACCCTTCCCCTTATAACAAAATATACTTCAGGTATGATAATAGAAGGCCAATGGAGAGCTTAGCTCCCAAACTACAGTGGTGTGTGTGTGAGTGTGTGCAGAGACCATGAATGTAGGCTTCCTGGATGACTAAGGTGGTGATCATAATCAATAGTGGCGAATATTCTCCAGCATTTACTGTGTGTTAGGCCCCATGATAGGGTTTCCCATGTGGTACAGTGGTAAAGAATTCATCTGCTAAAGCAGGAGGAGCCGGAGACGTGGGTTAGATCCCTGGGTTGGGAAAAATTCCCTGGACAATGGAATGGCAACCTGCTCCAGTATTCTTGTATGCGTGGAGAATCCCATGGACAGAGCCTGTAGGCTACAGTCCACGGGATCACAAAGAGTCAGACACAACTGAGTGACTGAGCACAGCATGCACATTTATATATAGTTAATATATATTTATATGAGATATAATATAAATCTGCTATATAAAAATGTAGGAATAACATACTGTTTTTATACTGAATGCCTTTCTTAAGAAAAACGTGTGTAGCCAAGCACTTAGAGGAAAGTCTCAAAATCCAGGTACAAAGTTGAGAAAGAAAAGAAAACCTAAAGGCAAAACAAACCCAGGAAGAGAAGCAAGACAGAAAAATGTAGAAAGCTGGGAAGGAGACGGCCCCTGATTCTGCACTCAACCTGACTCATGCTCAGCAGGGCATGCGTTCGGAGCTGTTTGTTACAGGGCGACGGAGCTGCTGTGATTCATCCTCCTTCTCTTGCTGGAAATCCATGTGACCAAATGGCCTCCATGTAAAAGCCGCATGACCTTGACCTTGCCCCATGGGCCACACAGATACGCATATGGCGAGGAGCTGAGGCAAGCTGGGGACAGTTGGGTGCTTGTGGAGTCAAGCCACGGTGTCCAAATCCAGTTAATCAAACTGCCCAGGTCCAGCTCCCTGACTTTAGTTCACAGCAGGTATAACACCCGCCAACAGATGAGAAGTAACAGAAGTAACTTGGTCGTAAACGTCTTGTCTCTGAAAAGAGAAAATACCTATAAAAGTGCCTGGCTCATGTTAGGGCCTTAATGGATGTTTGTGGAAAGTATTGTTGTTGGAATGAACCCAGCCATAAAAGATCTTGTCTCCCTTCCTGACTCTTAGGTAGTTAGTCAGTTCAGCTGGAGCGGGGGAAAAAAAGCTGAACTACTTTTTAGACATAATAATTTCTATTTTCGGTGGTGTTTTCCAGTTTGTAGAGTGCTCCTGCATCAATAGCGCTTTTGATTTTTGAGCAGCACTGCAGAGACAGAGAATGGTAGAGAACTCAGAGATGGCTGGTACTTTTCAAGGTCACACGGTCAAGGCAGAGAAGGAAACCCAAATTCAGGCTTCTTTTCAAGACACTGGAGCTGAAGTTTCTTGGCCTCGTTGGTCAGTTTCATTTTTCAACATTTCAAAGGATTAGACTGATGCTTTAATTTAATCAAAAGAAGATTGGAGTTTGAAACATCACATATGGGGGTTGGCCAACCAAGCCACCATTCCTTGAAACCAAAATGAAGGGATAAACTAAGTGTAAGAGCTGAGAACCCAGTGTTTGAGGGAAAAGATGGTGAAGGGTGCAGTTTGGAACCACATTCTTACTTCAGCGTTTCATCCCCTGTACATGAGGGCCAATGTTACTATTATAGGAGATTGTAGTAGGGACTGGAGGGTTACTGTGTGCTCAGTGACTAGCACAGTTCTCTTGGCACAGGGTAGGCGCTTATTAAAAGCGATTTTCTATTGCTCGTTTCCTTTTGTTTCTCTTTATCTCATCCTTTTGGCATCGTCCTCTTCATTCCCATTTGCTCAGGAAAGTGCAGGGGGTCCTCTCACAAGAACAGAGGACTTAGACCACTCATGGAATCCAAACAGAGGCTCAGAGATTCAGAAGGGGGACTGCTGAGAACCGGCTGGGGACCCCGTAAGCTCCAGGGCTCAGGCAGTCTGAATGGGGAGGCAGCATTTTTCACATCCCCTCCCTTTACCAGACCAGATCAGAAAGATGACGGAGGAGACTCCTAAGAAAGAAAAAGCGTGTGTGTGTGTTGGTCACTTCAGTCTTGACCAACTCTGTGAGACCCCATGGACTTCAGTTCTCCAGGCTCCTCTGTCCAAGGGATTCTCCAGGTTGCCATTCCCTTTAGCCAGGGGATTTTCCTCACCCAGGGATCGTACCCAGGTCTCCTGCACTGTAGACAGATTCTTTACCATCTGAGCTACTAGGGAAATCAAGAAAGTGCTAAGGATGAAATAATAAAGTTGTGTTTTTCAAATCGGAGTCAGCTGGAGGGCATCTTAAGCTACAACTTGACGCCCCCCTTCTAATGTTTCTGACTCAGTGGGTCTGGGTGGGGCCCTCCCCCGGAGAATTTGCATGTCTCTCGGGTTCCCAGGTGCGGCGCCTCTCTGGGCTGGGGCAGGCTCTTAGAGACCCAGCTCTTGGTGGCAGTTGTTATGAATTCTTGACCCATGAAAGAAAAGGTGAGGGGAGGAAGCATGTCAGGTGCACCCTGGCTTCCTCCTCACCGCAGCAGGTGTTCTGACCTGGTTCCCCTGTGGGCTCAGACCCACCCAGGGTGGACACGGGGCTTGGAGCCCTGGCATGGGGAGGGGTGGAGGGGTCAGCTGCTGTCTCCTCTGTTGCCTGTTAATCTCGGGCGTGGACAGGCCCTTTGAAGAGCACCCTGTCCCCACTCCGCTTTACCTCCAAGAATTAAGGATGCTCAAGACAGGTTAGAATGACTGCTTATGAACACTAACAGTGTGGGATAGTTTTTCTTTTCTTTGGAACATGTGCCAATGGAAAAACATGTGCTGATCATGTCAAATCTCTTTCCTGGTGCTTTGGCTTCTTTCTTCCAGCCTTGAGAGTGGTTGTGATCCCCAGGTTACATCTTATTACTCTCTATGATCCTTCTGAACTAGGCATGCACCCTCAGCTGGGGGAAGTTGAAGTGGTGTCAGTTTACTTTCCACCCTGGATAAACTTCTTTGCAGTCTTAGCAATGTGATCGATAAAGCAGGAAGGTCCTTCCTCCCGCCGCCTTGCTTCCTCCCTTCCCCTGATTAAGACACACAGAAGCACTACACTGTCCATTCATTGTTTTCTAAGTGCTCTGGTGGTGGGAAGAGAGATTAAGTTGAACATAAGGAGAAGTAAAGTGTTACTCAAGCATACAGTGTGCAGTGGGGGTGAGCATGGCTGGGGCGGGGAAGTTTCTCTCTTATTGTTGTTCAGTTGCTCATTCGTGTCTGACTCTTTGAGACCCCATGGACTGCAGCATGCCAGACCTCCCTGTCCTTTACCATCTCCCAGAGCTTGCTCAAACTCATGTCCACTGAGTTAGTGATGCCATCCAATCATCTCATCCCCTGTCATTCCCTCATCCTCCTGCCTTCAATCTTTCCCAGTATCAGGGTCTTTTCCAACAAGTCGGCTCTTTGGATCAGATGGCCAACATATTTGAGCTTTAGCATCAGTCCTTCCAATGAATATTCAGGGTTAATTTCCTTTAGGATTGACTGGTTTGATCTTCTCTCATCTGGTGCTTCTTAACTCTGGCCCCATTTAAGAATCACCTTGTAGCTTATATAAACATTTATATTCAGGATGTGAGATTCTGGTTTAAATTCATCTTGGATGGGAACCTTGGTGTTGGAAAATTTCAGTTTCTTCAGGTAATTTTAGTGCATGGTCAAGCAAGAGGTTTGCTGCTCTAAACCAATTTTCCTAAAAAACATCTGGGGTGCTGAGCATAGTTGCATTATCATGGGACTTCCTTTGAATAACCACAAGCCACAGTGTAGTGGCCGGGACGCTGCCGCTTATGGGGTGGCTTAGAAGTCAATGCCCCAACCCAAGTTTAGACAGGTAAGTGTACATATCTTGAGACCAGGTGGGCAAGACCAAAAAGGCAAGTTCAGAGGGCAACCAAAAATCCCCAGGCTGAAGATAACAGAGGCTGGGCCCGATGCAAGAACATGAGCTAAAGGTTTGATGCCAAGAGAGGAGACTAGTAGGGTCAGATTATCCCCAGCCCAGGGAGACAGCACAGGGTTAAAGCTAGATTCTGCCCAAGTCAGAAACTCTGAACGTCCCATATCCTGGGCTGGAACCAAGTGAGTGGGTGCAAACTCATCTGGGCTGTTCATAGCCAGGTTAGGAACTCCAGGAAGCCAGGAAGCTCTTGAAAGGAGAGAGAGAAAAAGTAAAATGTCCAGAGGAGATTGGTTTCCATCATGCTCAATGCCAATTCTGTTACTGTTTTCATTGAACTGACCAAGCTTTTCTTTTTAAAAAAATATTTATTGATGTGACTGCATTGGGTTTTGGTTGCGGCATGAAGGATCTTCATTGTGGTGCACGGGCTTGGTTCCCCCTCAGCTTGTGGAATCTTAGTTCTCCGATCAGGGATCAAACCCACATCCCTTGCATTGGAAGGTGGGTTCTTAACCACTGGACCAGCAGGGAAGTCTCTGATCAAGTTTTTTTTTAAATTTTTTAATTAATTAAGTTTTTTTTTAAATTTTCTTTATTGTGTTGGTTTTGCTATACATTTACATGAATCCACCATGGGTATACATATGCTCCCCCTCCAAAACTCCCCTGCCTCCTCCCTCCCAATTCCCTTTTAATTAATTAAGTTTTTTGGTTGCACTGAGTCTCCATTGCTGCACTCAGGCTTCCTCTACTTGCAGAGTGGGGGCAACTCTCTAGTTGTGGTGTGGGGGCTTCTCATTGCAGTGGCTTCTTTTGTTGTGGAGCTCAGGCTCTAGGGCTTGTGGGCTTCAGTAGTTGTAGCATGTGGGTTTAGTTGCCCCATGGCATGTGAGATCTTCCCCCAACCAGGGATTGAACCTGTATCTCCCGCATTGCAAGGCAGATTCTTATCCACTGTACCACCAGGGAAGCCTGACCAGGTATTTCTGATGCATAAATACAGCTAAGATGATGGGATCCATCATAACACTAACTGAGAACACTACATTCCTCCCCTAGTACCCTTGGGGGATTCCTCCCAGGACACCTGGTGATACCAAAATCCATGGATGTAAAAGTTTCTTATTTTTTCTTTTTCTGTTTTTTTTTCTGCCTTTTATTTTTTTAATTATAGTTGATCTACAGTATTAGTTTCAGGTGCACCACACAGTGCTTCAATGTCTTTAAAGATTGTACTCCATTTAAAGTTATTATAGGATAATGGCTATATTCCCTATGGCTCAAGCCCCTTGTATTTGCAAATAGCATACACATGTCCCCCCTGTATACTTTAAATCATCTCTAGATTGCTTATGATACCTAATACAATGTAAATGCTATGTTAATATCTGCTGGAACATAGCAATTTTTTGTGTTTTTTGAAAATTTCCTTTTCCAAGTATTTGCCATCCACGGTTGATAGAATTCATGAGTACAGAACCTGCAGATATGGTGTGCTGATGGTACTCGCCAAGCTTTAATAGCACAAATGAATTCTCTGGGGAATCTTGTTAAAACAGTGACTCTAATTCAGTACGTCTACTGAAGCAATGAAATGAAAAAGCTATGGTTTTTCCAGTAGTCATGTATGGATGTAAGAGTTGGACCATAAATAAAGATGAGTACCGAAGAATTGATGTTTTGAACTGTGGGGTTAGAGAAGACTCTTGAGAGTCCCTTGGACTGTAAGGAGATTAAATCAGTCAATCCTAATGGAAATCAGTCCTGAATATTCATTGGAAGGACTGATGCTGAAGCTGAATCTCCAGTCCTTTGGCCACCTGATGCAAAGCACTGACTCATTGGAAAAGACCCTGGTGCTGGGAAAGACTGAAGGCAGGAGAAAGGGGGATGACAGAGGATGAGATGGTTGGATGGCATCACCAACTCAATGGACATGAGTTTGAACAAGCTCCCGGAATTGGTGATGGACAGGGAAGCCTGGTGTGCTGCAGTCCATGGGGCCGCAGAGTCGAACACGACTGAGTGACAGAACTGATGGAATTCAGTAGGTTTGGAGTGGGGGATGAGGGGAGGCTAAGACTCTGCATCACTAACAGTTCCCAAGTGATGCTGATCTGAAGACCACTCCTGAACAGCACAAGCCTGGAGACAGGGATGTCTGCTCAAATGTACTAAAGAACAGCCGGCAGTGTGTGGTTTGATTATCCTGCCTGTGGAGGCTGACATCGGATTTTCCCATCCCTCAAATTTCTCCAGAGAGTCTGTGGTTTACCCAGGATCCACTTCCTTGAGGAAAGTAACTTTCTACTGATGTAAATTCGAGGAGAGCATCACATCACAAACAATGAAAGGACAGTGTCGTGTCATAAACAAAGTCTGCTTGACATCACCCCGCTCCGTCCCCACACCTGTCTCTCACAGCAGACCAAGAGTCTACAGAGTGAGGTGGACTTGCGTTGACCCAGTGAAGCAAGAACCATCAATAAGTAACCTGTTACCTGGGAATAGAGCAACAATTCTTTCATAAATGAATGTCAATGAGGTATAATTTTCTGCTGTAGCAGAATTTCACCACCTGACAGTATTCTTAATATACTTTAATTAAGAGGTTAATCTGTTGTAGAAATTGCTTTTCTCTGAAGCCACCTGAAATCAATTTAAACTCAATTACAAGTGGTTAGCTATTGTTTATGTGGTTAAAGATTAGAGAATACATTTTTGCTTGTCAGGAGCCATCCAAGCAAATTTTGAATGTCACGATCAGAAGAGGAGCTGAATATCTGAGTGCTCCTTAATGGGCATGGAGAAACCATTAGAAAACGTAATCAGTCATATTTGATGACTTGACCTTGGGACTCTTCTTGAAAAGGGTCTAATCATGTCTGTCCCATAAGTGCCACCACGATGGCTCTGCTGAAATTAATTGATCATTACGTGCTTTCTGAGAGACTAATATACCCTATTTGATGGAATATAAATTGCAAGAATAATCTGTAAATTATATAACAAGCTTCAGAATACATTTGCCCTCTGTCTTTTTAGCATAGATCAAATCTGACAGCTAGTTTCAAAATGATCAAAATCATTTAACTCCTCCAATAAGTTTGGAATGCTCAAGTTTTACAAAGAAAAAAAGAAATCTATCATGTGGCATGTGCCCAGTCTAGAAATGTGAATCGCAATCCATTTTTCCATCAATAAAATGTAGAGATAAAAAGTGGTCTGAGAAGGTTTTCTGGGTCTTGAATGCATTATTTTATTCAATTGCTTAGTAAAGGGCTTAGCTGTTAACAAAAATTTGGATACGTGTCAGAGACAAGGAAACTGTTTTGAATCATCTTCACTTCCAAGCTAAGTATATGAAAGAATTACATGCCTCTAATTGGCCAGGCAGTTAGCTAATGTGATACCCCATAGTCTGGCTGAGCCATCTACAATGACAGCGCCCTCCGCTGATTATCGGTAGGTAAAAAGTTTCTTGTCATCCTTTCAGGTGTCAAAATGATTAATCCAATTACCTCCTCTATTTTTGTGTATTCTCCTGGGATCGAGAGATTCTGCTATTATCGTATGCACAATCCATGACATTTTGGTTAAAGTTGCAAGAAGGCTTCCTATAGAACGCTTCCTCTAGAACGCTTCCCCTACTCCAGAGAATTATTAAAAGTGTTTTCCTTTGAGCCGACACTTTCATATTTGAAGTAAACATTCCAGGATTTTCTTTCATACATGGTGAATGGTTAACTATTGAGCAGAAGTCCATTGTTTCTGTGTAATTGACATCATGAGAGAAGATCACGTTTTTGGAGACTGAAAAAAAAGTGGGATCAGGTGGGCAGAGTAGTGCTCTGTATAAGAGACTGAGTCAGCTTCCCAGATGCCAGGATGGTTGAAGGTTTTTCTGAGAACTGGGCATTTGAAAGCTAACATCTCCTGGGAGTTGAGTCAGGGGTGAAGTTCAGCTCTAAGGGCCATATTTATTACATTAGGGCTCTTTGCCAGATCCTAGCTCTGTCCTTTACTAAGTCTGAGCCTTTGGGCAGACTTTTTAGCTTCTTGAAGCCTCAGTTCTCCCAACTGTAAAATGGAGATAATCATGGAGATGAATGGCAGTAGAGTGGGTAAAACGCCCAGGTGATTGTCACACGTGTACACTTAGCAAACTCTTCATCGTAACTAAGCAAAGCATACAATGACTTTGGGGCCTCTCTTTTTCAAGTCCTAAACAGAGGTGCAGGATTTGAGAAAGATGGTTTCTCCTGGCTGGTGAAATTTTTGATGTGAAAAGTCTCACCAAGTTACTGAAAGGAAGTGGTCTTTGACTACTTTTCATTTCAGAGATATCCTTTACGATGACTCTTTCCAGAGTGAGGATGAGAGGTGGGGGAGAGGAAAGATTTTCAAGACAATCTGTTCTGGGAGCAGGGGTCTGAGCTGTCGTCTCAGTTCAGCCCTGAACCAACTGTGTGAGTTTGAGAGCTGGGGTCCCTCCTTCTCTGGGCTCAGTTTATTTGTGTAAAATGACAGGGTTGACCAGATGTCTGTTAAGGTTGCTTAGCGCATTGGGATTCCATGGTTTCATGCTGTTGGTTGTCTCTGTCAGAGCATTTCCTGCTCCCCACCCAGAAAATGGTTGGAGGGTGGGCATGGACAGAGCAGTCTGGGCAGTGTAGTGACTGCTAGGCTTTCAACCTCCTGATCCCTAAGCTCGTGGCACAGAGGGTCCCATGTGGGTGGCCACATGTGGGTGGCCATTCACTAAGGAAAGGTCACACAGCCTTTAAATCTCATGTCTCCTTTTGAGAAACATAAAACAAAAATTCTCCATTTCCTCAATTCCAATAAGTCTCCTTCACTTTATGATTTTAGGGGTGCCTTCTCTGCTTTCCCTGTCTCACCCTTCTTCAAATGAAAAGAGGTCTCAAAAGAGCAACCTGAGGGCCACATTCAACCCATGAATGACATGATTCCACCCCCTCTCCCCAAAGAAATTCCACCACTGGAGTTGACTGCTAGCATTTAAAAATTGGAAGATTTCATGTAAAACTCAGATTTCTGGCTTCTTTTGAAAAAATAACAAAAAAGAAACTATCACCAGAATGTCCCCCAGAAGAATGGCCTGGTTCTTACATCAGGGGTGAAGAATCTGGCCAAGACATGAAAAGGGCACCACCCAGACTCTGTCCTCCTGAACCTCTTTGAACTGGCAGAAGAGCATCATGTTGACCCCACCCCAAAGGCCTTGTTGCAAAGGAGCCTGTGGGGGTAACCTTACTCTTGCCCGCTGGCTGGCTTCACTCCTTCAAGCTGCCGACCAGACCTTCCTAAGTGTGTGTGTGTACCCCTCCTGTGGGTTCATACATGAAGTCTAACCTTTCAGAGTTTTAGTTCCTTAAGATTCAATATTCACAGGGCTTCCCTGGTAGCTCAGTAGTAAAGAATCCTTCCCAGCTGGGACTAGTGGTAAAGAATCCTCCTGCCAATGCAGGAGACACAGGTTCAATCCCTCGTGGGGACAATCCCCTGGAGAAGGAAATGGCAACCCACTCCAGTATTCTTGCCTGGAAAATTCCATGGGATATATGTAAGTGTATGGCTGAGTCCCTTTGCTATTCACCTGAAACTATCACAACATTGCTGATCGGCTATACCCCAATACAAAACAAAAAGTTGAAAAGAAAAAAAAGAGCGCACTCTCCCTGGGCATGATTTTCCTCCGAGGCTAAGTTGTCTTCCAGCTCTGAATTTCTATGATTCTGTTTTCCTTTGCTGTCCCATAAGAGCTGTGCCTTTTGGCCACATGTGAGGACTCATCCTTAGTGTGAACCCACATGCGACTTCCCATGATATACCATGATGTGTTTGCCAGTCAGACCACAGGTGAGTCCTGTTGAAAATAATCCTGAAAAAATCTGACCCGAGAGCAGGTTTGTATTAGAACCTAAGGATCACAAAGTCCGAGCTAGTGAGGACCACACCACCAGGGGCTCATGTCAACCCGTGGCATTGAGCGTGATGTGCTGGTCAATGACTGACCTCAGATTGAGTCAAAGGCCATGAAATCAATACCTACCAAGTAACCTCAGTCCAATATTCAGCATTACCTTGAATCGAGTGCTTCACTTGAGAACTCATCGACTGAATTGAATGCAGGAGCAGATGCTGGCAGAGTACATGTGCAGAGAAAAGGAAATTCCAACTGAGGAGATAATCTCCATTGATTTAGTCACACAATGAAGGGTTTCACTCCTGTGCAAAATACTTTAATAGGCAAAGGTTCTCTGCTCTGTACTCTAAAAGTTCTAACTCCATTTCCCTAGAAATAGCAAGCAGACTATGTCACATTCAGTTCCTTCTGTCAGCTGAACTGTCTGGCATGGAATTTGGGGGCTGATTCATTTTGTCTAAAAAGGGAAAAAAAGAGGTCATTTGCTTTTTCTCCCCATAATTCTTTTGTTCATTCACTGGGTACTTTAGCCAAGTCCTATTGAAGGAATGAAATGTGCCTTACATAGCGTGCAGATGTGATGTGAGGTTAGCATTCTCCAGTAAAGCTGTCAGAATATATTTTTTAAATAGTTAAAAATACAAATTCCGCCATCCTTTGGCAGCCATCATATCTGTGTCTTGTCCTCTGACCATTTGCATGTGTATTTCCCAGGTGGTTCCATGGTAAAGAATCTGCCTGCTAATACAGGAGACACAGGTTCGATCTCTAGATCAGGAAGATCTTCTGGAGAGGGCTATAACAACCCACTCCAGTATTCTTGCCTGGAGAATTCCATGCACAGAGGAGCCTGGCGGGCTACAGTCCATAGGATTGCGAATAGTCAGACATGACATACCTACTAAACAATAATAAAAAAGTGAATACACACATTTTTCATTTATCTTTTTAACTGTATGCATTTGCTACATAGACTTCATTTTTTAATGAGTAGAGAGGAATCCATCAAATAAATATATATGCCATTGTAGCAGATTGCAAAACTGTCTCTAAATTCTTTTGGGAATGGGATGGGGCAAGGAGAGAGTCACATACTGGACAGCATGTGAAATCTTAGTTCCCTGACCAGGGATTGAACCTATGCCCCCTGCCTTGGAAGCAAGGAGTCTTAACCACTGGACCCCTAGGAAAGTCCCATCTATTTCTTCATCCCTCTCTGTTTCTGCTTCCTTTGCAGTGTGACTTTATAGCCTCTCCCATCAGCGAATACAGTTGATTTTCTAACCCCTGGAATATGGGCTGGTCTTGTGACTTGCTCTGCCCACCCAAATGCAACAGTAGCAAGTGATGGTGTGCCAAGCCTATGCCTCAAGAGTACTTGAGGACAAGAGGCCTTCAGTACTTCTGCTTGCCTTCTCGGAGCCCTGTTGTAGACTATTATCATGAGAAAAAAGTCTCCAGCTAGCCTACTAGAGACTAATAAACCATGTGGTATGGGGGCCAGTCACCCCAGCCATCACAGCAACCCCATCTGGACCAATCAGCTCCTGGTTATATGTCATCTAAAATCATGGACAGGCAATTTAAGTAATAATAAAAGCAATGATAATTTTTGTTTGCTGAAATCTTGTTATAGGTGGTCAATTAATCTGCTTCCTTCCTTCTTTTTAGACTTAATTATCTCTTCATTTACTAATTCCCATAACTAACATTTACCAAATGCCCTTAGATAGGTATTTGATTAGATTCATTCATTCATTCATAAATCTATGAGCTGGGCATGATCCATATTTGAGGATACAACAGTGAATATAAAAAGACACTGTTCTTGGGGGCTTCCCTGGCAATTCGGTGGTTAGGACTCCATGCTTCCACTGAAGAGGGGCCTGGGTTCCATCTCTGGTAAGGGAACTAAGATTCCCACAAGCTGTTTGGTGCAGTCAGAAGAAAAGAAAATCTCCTGTTCTTAAAAAGTTTATATTCTAGTGGAATAGGGGACAAGCAATAGACATATCGATGGCATGTCAGTTGGTAATAAGTATCATAAGAAAATAAAAAGCAGGCGAGAGTGATGGTGACAGAAGCAAAGTGCAAAGAATAAAGAATGTTTTGTGAAGGTGATCCAACAGAGAATAAATATAAATTTTTGTTCTGAAGTCTTGAAATTGTTAGATGTTTTGTTTTTTTTTCTTCAGAATAAATTCAGATAATTTCAATCTCTTTAAGGCAACAGTCACAACTTGTTGAAAAGCCCTCTACAATGCACCTTTAGAGATGGTCCCTTGGAAAAGGAAAATTATCTTAACCAGCAGGAGCATCTGACCCTGGAGGTCACCTTGTCCTTAATTTGTCAAACACCGTTTGCAGCCCGGCTGACGTCAATCAGCAAGGGTTGACATATGATTCATCTGAGCTCGTACCATTGTTGGTTCCTGTTATTGTTTTTTGCCCTCACATTGTAGTTAATCATTTGTTTGAGTTCGGTTAAATACTCACGTGCTTTATTCGGCCTTTTCCTACAGTTTCATCTGGGCCATACCCTTGGTGAAAATGTAGATGTGAGTCAGGTCTCTATCAATGATCTAAGGCCTTCTCTCCTGTTCCTAAGGGGCCAGCACACTGAGGGATGAGAAGCCAGAAGAAATGAATCCATTTTTTAAGCCAAAATCACAAATATCCATAGGTTGGAGAACACAATGCATTTTTCTTGCTGTGAGCCAACTTCAGAGAATCTCGAATGTTCTCTTTTTCTCTCTGAAGTTACTGTTGAGTCTTAAAATAATTCAATCCTGGGCCATTGACCTGAATCCACTGCAAATAACCAGAGAAGGAAGGATGATGGGGATTTAAGGATAAACACAGGAAGGACAGAGACCAGACTCCACCACGATTTCAAAAACCCAGAGCTGCTTACAAAGTCCATTCTAACCCAAAGTTGCTGAGTTGAAAAGTCACCCCTTAAGATACGCAGACACAAAGGGAAGAGTTTAATAAAACTCTCCTCTTCCTAGCCAGAGGGAGGGAACCACAAACAAGAGGAGGCTTTTTAGCAAGTTTTTCTTTCCTTCCTTCCTTTCTTCTCCTCCTTCCCCCTGCCCTCCTTCCCTCCCTCCTTTCCTCTCTCCCTCTATGCCTCTTTCTTTCCTTCCTTCCTTCCTTCTTTCTTCTCTTTCCCCCTAAGATATCCTCCTTCTTAGCTTGACAGCAAACAGGACAGACCCTCTGGCCCTGACTTGCACCTTCTGGATTGGGAAGCCGTCTTCTTCCTACTCACTCGTCAGAAGGCTCTTTGCCCTCAAACCCAGAAAGAGGTAGATCTCACTACCATCTGCAATCTATTTCTGATCAGGCTCCAAATGAAACTTCAGACTAGCTTGGAGTCTTTCAAAGTCAGGCCACACCACGAAGTCTGGCCCCTGCTTGCAGAAACGACTAATGACTTGCTGGTAATCTTCCCAAATTCAAGGAGCCTGCAAACTATTGAAAGGGGGCTCTGGAAATGAAAAAGAAGTTTCCCCTCTTAGTTCTTCTACTCACCATCTGGTTAAATATTATCATCGTTATTGCACTATGATTAATTTTTTTATGCCATAGATTTCTGCTAATTAATTGCAATGACCAAGAACAGGAAATTTCAGCAGGACCAGATCATGTTTACCCAGAATGGCCAAGTTGGAGAACGGTTTTTTAAGAGGCGTTCCTTGGGATTGTCGAATTTCAACCAGTTCAAATAGTTCACTGATAAATGAGGAAGCCTGTGAGAGTTAGCCCAGCTCATTAGTGGTTGGTGCATTGGTGCATGTATGTTTAGTCATATCCAATTCTGTGACACAGTTCTGTGCCAGGCTCCTCTGTCCATGAGATTTCCCAGGCAAGAATACTGGAGTGGGTTGCCATTTCTTCCTCTAAGGGATCTTCCTGACCCAGGGATCAAACCTGAGTCTCCTGTATTGGCAGGCAGGTTCTTTACCACTGAGCTCCATTCACAATGAGCCAGGAAGCCCCATCAGTAATAGAGCAAAAACAAAAATTCTAATATCCACATCTCTGGTCCAGGGATGTTGGTACCAGGCTCCGCTGACTTGAGAAATAGTTCAAACCAGAAGCAGCCACTCCTCTCCATTTGGGTGGAATCATTAGCTCCAGGAAGGAATTTGGTCAAATGTCTCATTGCATCATACATCGCTTTGAAACTCCAAGTTCTCTGGACATAGAGTTCTTGTCTAAGTGATGTGAACCAGTAAGTTTTCTGGAAAAAAATCAGTCCAAACACTTGGCTGGTGTCTTGGAGGAAAAAAAAAGAAGAAGAAGAAAATTGGGTGATTACGTTTTACAAACTGAATTAAAAACAGCTATGTTTGCATCCTGTGGACCCTCCTATTGGGTCTAGACCAACTTGTCCAAAGCTGGGGTTGGGTCGTAGAATTATATGGAAATTGTGTGGTAGCTCTTTCATGGCAGCCAGTAACCTATCAGCCCTTGATTGTTGTCCAGGGTGACAGGGAAGCTCCAGGTTTTAGTCTAGTTGTTATTAAACTGTCAGGCTATGTTTCACTTCTGAAATGCAGAATTGCTTTTTTTTCGAATAAAATAGTTCTGTGTAATCTCTACACATAAAATACATAAGGGTGACATTTTATGTTTAAAATTATAAATTTTCCCCCTCTAAAAACAATAAATGGGAAAAATAAAATTGGCTGACTGAACAAACATTTGAACTTGTGAGCTAGAAGACTCAGTTTTAGACTTGGTGCATCATCAACATGTAATTTGTCCCTCTATGCGGGTTTACTGGCACCGTAACTTATCAGCTGCTCCACACAAGGTCTGGCTCATGGGAAATATGAATACATCAATGCCTCTTGGCTTGTGTTGCTTCAGAAAGGCAGGAGCTACATTTTAATTCACCGTTTATCCACCCTTCCCTGAAATGACCATAACTTCCACAAAGTAGGCATCTGAGAAATGTTGGTTGGATTAAGAAGTGATGAGGTTGAGTAAGACTGGGCCACAGGAGAGCTCAGTGCAGCAGAGGGTTATGGCCAAGTTGGTGAGTTCATGAGATGTTCTACCTGCAGCGTAATGGATGAATTAGAACCAAATGTGTCAACCTGCTTTGGCTTTCCAGGTGGCTCAATGGTAAAGAATCTGCCTGCCCATGCGGGAGACCTGGGTTTGATCCCTGGGTTGAGGAGATCCCCTGGAGGGGGAAATGGCAACCCACTCCAGTGTTCTTGCCTGGAGAATCCCACAGACAGAGAAGCCCGGTGGGCTATAGTCTATGGCATCATGAAAGAGTCAGACATGACTAAGCACACACGTATGCACCTGTCAGCCAGCTTCATACAGATTCTTCCTCCTCGTGGCAGATTTAACTTACGGCATTCTCTGGTCCTTGTTGGCATTGGGGCGGGGACATTTTTCAGCTCCTCCTCTAGTCTTATAGATCTTATCTCCTCTGTGGCCCTGTTGGTCTCTTCAGATCAGTGCCTTGGTTTGAGTCTTCATCATCTTTCACCGGGTCTATGGCTATAACACTCCAACGAATATAAGGACACTTGTCTCAAGAATCTACCTCTGCCAGTTCATGCTGTGCTTTGTTAGAAAGTTTATTTTCTAAAGCCCAGATCTAGCCAATGAGCTCACCTGCTGCAAAGCCTTCAATGGCTCCCTAGTGTCTGTTGGTTAGTTTCAAACTCCTTTGCAAGGGGGTGTTCAACCTCAGGCTTTTCCTCTATTGTCACTGCTCCACCTTACGTGACCTTTAATTTACCTCCATGATGGAAACAGTGCTCTCTGGGGATTCTGCTCCTTGGCTTGTGTTATTTGCATCCAAAATGATCTGTCCTGGGATACCGCTTAGCTTAGCGTCCATGTCTCTCAAAGTCTGCCCCCTCCCTACTCCACAGCAAAGATTCTGGCATTCAGATATGTGAGAAACACTCTGGAACTTCTTAAAATGCATGTTTCTGAGCCTTGCCTTGGAGAACTCTGCATTTTTAGATCAGCACTCTGGCTGATTTTGATATAGCAGGTTCACTGCCTGCACTTTGAGAAACATCCTAAATGTGTGCATCAACAGTTCTGCATGTATTCATTCATTCATTCATCCATGTATTCAGTCACAAACACAGGTATTTCTTCTACAGAAAAGCTTTTCTTTAAAAAAAATTATTTTATTGAAGTATAGTTGATTTACAGTGTTGTGTTAATTTCTACTGTAAAGCAAAGTGATTCAGTTACACACACACACACACATGTATATATATATGGAAGTGGAAGTGGAGTCGCTCAGTTGTGTCTGACTCTTTCCGACCCATGAACTGTAGCCTACCAGGCTCCTCCGTCCATGGGATTTTCCAGGCAATAGTACTGGAGTGGGCTGCCATTTCCTTCTCTAGGGGGTCTTCCTGACCCAGGGATAGAACCCGGGTCTCCTGCATTGTAGACAGACGCTTTACCGTCATTCTTTTATAAAATTGTTAACAATTTAATTGTTTTTGGCTGTGCTGGGTCTTCGTTGTTGCATGGGCTTTTCTCTAGTTGCAGCAAGTGGCGGCTACTCTCCAGGTGCAGTCAGCCGGCTTCTCTTTGCAGTGGCTTCTCTCGTTGCAGAGCATGGGGCTTAGCAGTTGTGGATCCCAGGCTCTAGAGCACAGGCTCAGTAGTCGCAGTGCACGGGCTTAGCTGCTCTGTAGCATGTGGGATCTTCCCAGGCTAGGGATAGAACCCACATCTCCTCCATTGGCAGGTGCCTTCTTTACCACTGAGCCACCAGGAAAGACCCATATATATATACATACATTCTTTTTCATGCTCTTTGCCATTATGGTTTACCACAGGATATTGAGTATTGTTCCCTCTGCTCTCAGTAGGACTTTGTTGTTTATTTACTCTATATGTTTCTATATTCTATATTCAATTTGCATCTGCTAATTCCAAACTTCCAACCCATCTATCCCCCACACCTCTCCTCCTTGGCAACCACAAACCTGTTCTCTATGTTATAGCGGAGATTTTATATCAAGAATTGAGTATGATAGGATCAATTAATTGAGAAGAATGAGTGGCATTTTATGTTATTAGTTATAAACAACTGTCTTTAAAATCATCTAGGATTCACATATCTTTAAGGACAAAATAATGCTCAAGTCTGCCCCACATAGCTGCTTGGAGAAGCTGTGTGATATAATTTCACTTCCATGAATGATGAGAAAGTATGAGAAACCTACCCTTATATGATAAGGGGAAAAGAAATGCTTCACTCAAGCTAGATAGATGGATTTAAACAATTGTGTTTAATATTTTAGGCTATACTCATACATATATTTAAAATTCCAAAAGAAAAAAAATATAGCTTCAAGTTGCACATCTGAAAACTAAGCCTACACTATGTATTTTGATAATGAAATACTTATTAGCAACACAGTGCTCAAAGAACAGAGAACAAATTGTATGGTTCATTGAGTCTACCATGTTCCAAATGGTAGACACAATGATGGCATTATTTACACATTTATAGGACTTACTTTCCTGGCTCCCAGGGGTTTATCAGGTTTAGTGATAAACCCTGATGTGAAAATCATATTTTCCCAAATAAAATCATACATGGCCTTACAAATACGAAAGTGAGATTATTCAAAATCCCTGGAAACATGCTCCTTTTTGCACATGAATTTACAGTTTCATCCAGACTGATCTGCTCCTGGTCGCTAACCTTGACCACACCGTCCTGCTGCCTCTCTTTAGCTCATGCAGTTTCCCATTCTTGGAATACCCTCCTTGCTATTGTTCTAACCACCTAAGCCTAACCTTTATCCAGGATCCAGTTAATGTTCTACTTCTTTGTGAAGTCAGCCTATACCATCTCAGACCACAATGAACTTCAGAACACCTCTAGCCCTTATTGTTTAGCCACTAACCTGGCATTTAACAGATGCCATGGCAGCATTACAAACCTTCGTATGTAGAGTCCATCTCCCCAATTACACTAGTGCACAGCCCACTGAGGGTAGTGACCGTGCCATCTGTGTCCTTGTGTCCACTGGACTGACTATAGGATCGGACCAGTGGTGGGAACTCCTCTAAGTTAAGATACGAATGTGAACGTGGACATTGTCTTTATTCTTTTTGTATGTGCGTGTCACGTATTCTCTGTAGTTGAGCCATTCTATTGTGCAAGCTCTGAACTCCACTTACGTTCTATGACATTTAAAATTTCAGTAGCATGTCTTGTTAAGTTCAAAGCTATCTCTTGGGATAAGGTCCATTCAAAATCAGGACTCTCAAACTTATGACAGATTTTATTTTGTTGGGCTCCAAATTTACAGTAGACAGTGACTGCAGCCACAGAATTAAAAGATTCTTACTCTTTGGAAGGAAAGCCACAACAAACCTAGGCAGGATATTAAAAAAGCAGAGAGATCACTTTGCCCCAGAGGTCCAAATAGTCAAAGTTATGGTTTGTCCAGTAGTCATGTATGGATGTGAGACGTGGACCATAAAGAAGGCTGAGCGCTGAAAAATTGATGCTTTCGAATTGTGGTGCTGGAGAAGACTCAAGAGTTCCTTGGACAGCAAGATCAAACTAGTCATTCCTAAAGGAAATCAACTCTGAATATTCATTGGAAGGACTGATGCTGAAACTGAAGCTCCAATACTTTGGCCACCTGGTGTGAAGAGCCCACTCACTGGAAAAGACCCTGATTCTGGGAAAGACTGAGGATAGGAGGAGAAGTGGGCAACAAAGGATGAGATGGGTGGATGGCATCACTTATTCAATGGACATGAGTTTGAGCAAACTCTGGGAGATAGTGAAGGACACGGAAGCCTGGTGTGTTACAATTCATGGAGTCACAAAGAGTCAGACATGACTTAGCAACTGAACAACAACAAACATATGCTTTCTGGAGCCAGTCAAGTAACCTCATTGACTGTGCCCACCCAGCTCCATATTCTTGTCAGAAGAGAATACAAGCTAAGTCTGTTTGTTAGAGCTGAGCACGTTCATGCCCCAAGGAGCTCCACTGGATTGCTAATGCCATCAGCATTCCGTGGTCTTTGAATTCATTGCGAGGGCAGTTTGTCCTCTGGTTAAGTGCCTCTTGCCACCCTCAACTAAATGCAAATATCTGGACTCAAATGCAAAGACCCATCTCCAGGTCTACCCTAACCTTTGTTGACCTCTTTGCGCAGAGTCCCATTGATTCTGTTATCAATAATGACTCTTTGGGCAAGGCTTTTTGTTGGTTTCTGCCTCTGCCTGGAGTCTGATGGCCAGCAGTGTTCATAGAGCTCTGACTCTCTGCTGCCCTCAACAGGTCTTTGACCTCATTGCCTGTGCCATTTAGCGTGGTTAACTTTGGCCTTCCAGGTGAGACGAAGAAGGTCTTACAGTCTGAGATGGATCATGTATTTTGTGTCAAGTGCTTCTGTGTGTTTCAACCCACTCCCGTACTCCTGCCTGGAAGCTCCCATGGATGGAGGAGCCTGGTAGGCTGCAGTCATGGGGTCCCTAAGAGTCGGACACGACTGGGTGACTTCACTTTCACGCATTGGAGAAGGAAATGGCAACCCACTCCAGTGTTCTTGCCTGGAGAATCCCAGGGACGGGGGAGCCTGGTGGGCTGCCATCTATGGGGTCACAGAGTCGGACACGACTGAGCTGACTTAGCAGCAGCGGCAGCTTCTGTGTGTTTGGTCATTACCTATTGTTCTGGTTGTGCATGGGTAGGCGCTTTCCTCTTAACTTCCTTGCAGTTATTGTAGGTACATTCTGGTGGTTTTTTTCCTTCCATACCTAACATCGTTTTTGTGTGTTTTTCTAACTTTTTCTTGTGTGTGTTTTTCTTCCATTTAAAACAACAATGCTGTGAAGTAGAAGTCCAGGTGGCGCTAGTGGCGAAGAATCCACATGCCAAAGCAGGAGACATAAGAGATGTGGGTTCAACCCCTGGTTCGGGAAGATCCCTTGGAGGAGAGCATGGCAATTTACTCCAGTATTCTTACCTGGAGAATCCCATGGACAGAGGAGTCTGGTGGGCTGTGGCACAGAAGTCAATTTTCTGGGTAAAGACAGTATGGTTTAACTGAAAGCATGTGACATTTGGAGTAAGACAGATCTGTATTTTAATCCAGACTCTACCAATGACTGCCTCTATGAACTTGGGCAATATTTTTTTCTGTTTTGTTCCTTTCTAAAAAGGGCATTATGTAATCATATGCAAGCAAAACTGACTCACAGATGGAGCTTAATACTTGGGTTTTTTCCCCTTTCTTCTTCAGGTATTTTCACTTTGAGTAAGGCAGTCAGTCATCAGCTTTCTTGCTATAGAAATTAGCCGTCACTGTGTGGGAGACATTTATCATCTACTTTTCCCCTCCCCTCCCTCTCCTTTGTTGTCTTCAGTCTGTGGTCTCTCAGATTCAGGAGAGAGAATACATGTCGGGCAGACGTTTAGTCAGCAAGCCTGGCACTTTCTCCCACTGACTTAAGGATCTTACTTGACTTGCACGCTCAGGAACCATCCTTTGACTGTGAGCAACAGCCCTATGAAATGTTGTTTAGTCGCTAAGTCATGTCTGACTCTTCTGTGACCCTATGGACTATAGTCCGCCAGGCTCCTCTGTCCATGGGATTTCCCAGGCATGTATACTGGAGTGGGGTGCCATTTCCTTCTCCAGGGGATCTTCCTGACCCAGAGATGGAACCTGCGTCTCCTGCGTTGACAGGTGAATTCTTTACAGCTGAGCCACCAGGGAACCCCCGTGAAATGTTAGTCATACAAAAATTAGGCAGACTGCTCTGTCCTGTTAAAACAAAACTGGATCTGGAAGGGTTCCTTGGAAGAGTGGGTGTTAGTTTCTAAGCATAATAGGCAAATGTGGTACGGCCAGCAACACCAGTCCAGGGCAAGACCACATCTCTGTGACCACATGGTGAATTTTCACTGTCAGCGATTTTACATATTATATCTTTGACTTATCAGAAGAGCCTCGTGTGTTTGACTCTCATCCCCATTTTACAGATGAGGCAACTGAGGCTCTGAGAAGTAGAAGTCATTTTCTCAAGATCATATAACGAGTAAAAGCCAAAGCTGGAATTTGAACCAAAGTCTGACTGGACACAAGATGCTATGTTCCATTACAATAAAGTCTCCTATATATGAACCTTCAGGTTGTGAACTTTCAAAGATGTGAGTGTGCCCCTGTGTGCCAGCTATCACACCATTGCTATTTAGTTGCTCAGTTGTGTCCAACTCTTTTGCAACCCCGTGGACTGTAGCCCATCAGGCTCCTCTGTCCATGGGATTTCCCAGGCAAGAATACTGGAGTGGGTTGCCATTTCCTTCTCCATGGGATCTTTCCTGACCCAGGGATTGAAATCACATCCCCACATTGGCAGGCAGGCTCTTTACCACTGAATCACCAGGGAAGCCCTAATGTACTGTACTACTGTACTTTTCAAGGTACTGTACTGTAAGATTAAGCATATTTATTTTTGTGTTTGTTTTTATACATTATTTGTGTGAAAAGTATTATGAACCTATTGCACTACAGTACTATATAGCTGATTGTGTTAATTCAATACCTAGGCTCACTTAGTTGGACTTACAACCAAATTGGACTTACAGATGAGCTCTCAGAACAGAACTTGTTTGTATGTAGAGAACTTACTGAATCTCTAAACACAAGGGATTCTGAGAGTCAGCCGACGGGGAGCGCAGCCAGCAGGGATACTCCATGGCTCTGTGGGGGCTCTCAAAGGCGGGGTTGAAGACCAGTGTTAACTGTACTACTGCACCATACGGATGGCAGATCACAGCCTCTGTCGCTTGCTGATCCGGTGTTGAATGATGGGTTACATTTTTATTTTTTTTATTTTTTATTTTTGGGGGTTACATTTTTAAAGATTGCACCAGTAATGCAGTAATTCATGCATTCTTACTCCTGCATTAGTGCAATGCTTCAAATTATCTTGTTGTACTTCAGCATAATTATCTATAATTAAAAATAAATTCCTGTAGGGTGAGAATATTAATTCCTACCCAAATCTCTTTATTTCAGTTGTACCTATCAACCATTACCCAGCTCTTACTTAACAACTCTGAGCACTTTTTGTGGAACAGACTGTGCTCTGTCCAGTGAGTTTATATTTCCTATACTACAGTATATTCATCTCTCTCTGGGGTCAGTATTTCCCCTGATATTTTGTGTTAGTTGTTGTTCAGTCACTAACTTGTGTCTGACTCTTTGCGACCCCATGGACTGCAGCAAGCCAGGCTCCTCTGTCCTTCACCATCGCCTGGAGTTTGTTCAAAATTTATGTTAGTAAATATTCTTAAAAAAAAAAAAAAAAAGGAAACTGTCCTTAAAGTCTTTATTGAATGTGTTGCAATATTTCTTCTGTTTCACAGTTTTTGGTTTTTTGACCATGAGGTATATGGGATCTCAGTTCCCTGACCAGGGATTGAACCCATACCCCCTGCATTGGAACATGAAGCTCTAACCACTGGACCACCAAGAAGTCCCCGTAAATGTTCTTGAAGTTACTGGGTTTTGTTGGTTTGTGGTTTGATTCACTTGTAGATTCTGAGGAAAGCTATGAAGCACATTCAAGTACAAAAACACACCGGCACCTATGCGCAAACTGTGTGTGAAATTTTAGGAGAATCAAGGATCCCCTAGGACCTTCGTAAGTGGGGTCCCCAGACCAGCAGCACCAGCATTGTTGAGAGCTTGTTGAAGAGGCAAATCCTTAGGCCCTACTGATCAGAAACTCTGGGGCTGAGGACCAGTGATCTGGGTATTAATAAGCTTTCCGGATGATTCTGATGACCGAATGTTCGAGAACCACGGCATGAGGAGTTAAGAGGCATGAGGGGTTAAGTTAATGGCCCTAGCAGGACGCCATTCATATCCTGCAATAAATTTCAGCTCTCTGAGAGCAGAAAGGGTAATGGATCTTTGCAAGCTCTGATCCAGTTACCTTCCCTGGGTGCCAACAGCTGCTTTGTGTTTCAGCCCAAGGATGCATTTGCTTACTGACAGTAAGCAGGGGGCTGGCAACACCATCACCGATCCTGCTGAGACACCTGCGTTGGCAGGCAGGTTCTTTACCACTGAGCCACCAGGGAAGCCCCGAGTGCAATTAGAGAGAATACAGTTTGGTGCTTAGATTTTCAAGAAGTCAACTTTTGGAGTCAATCTCTAAGTTTTTCCATGCATAAAATTTTACCTTTCATCAGGGTAACCCGGTCATTGTGTATGCTTAGTCATATCCGACTCTTTGTGACCCCATAGATTGCAGCCCCCCACGCTCTTCTGTCCATGGGATTTCCCGGGCAAGAATACTGGGGATACAGTACATTTCCTCCTCCAGGGGGTCTTTCTTGACCCAGGGATCAAACCCATGTCTCCTGCATCGGCAGGTGGGTTCTTTACCACTAAAGCACCAGGGGAGCCCACTGGGCAACTTACCAGATTCAGCTGAAGGCTAGAGTGACTTCCTTTAGCCCCACTTGTGAACAGGAAACCAAGATCCTTTTCCACAGAGTCCACTCCCTCCCTACATGGCAGGATAGCTTACTCCCTGGAAAAGAAAGGAAAACAAAGCTCAACAAGAAAAGAGGTTATTTAACTGAATGTTTGAATGGGTCCCCAAACTGCTAAGCGCTATTTTCAGGAATCTGAAGATATTAATATAAGTCCCGTGACTCTGCTTCTCCCTCCAGCTGACACCCCATCTCTCCTCCCTGCAGAACAGCTGTTTCTACTTCTTCAGCCCCATCAGTCCATTGAAATGGTTTTAGCCACGATGACCTGTTGCGGCCCTGGCTCTCTCTCCAGGACTTAACTTACTTCTCAGCGGTAGGTAGAGCTGGATCACTCCCCACTTTTTTAAGCTCTTCCTTTCTTTTTATCAAAGCACCTCTTTTTTGTAACTATTTCAAAACATGTTGCTGTTTCTTGGATGCTAGCCTGCCTGACTGTCTTAAAGTCCTTGTTAGTCACGGTGTTTGCTTCGTGTGAATTTCCCAAATGGTTGTGGAGGAGAAAGGGGGCATTATTCTGTACCTGCATGACCGGTGCATTCCCATTGTTTACGACCTTACCCAAATTGGTTCCTTGTAGTTCTTCCAGGTGCCATTCTCCTGTCCACCCTGGCATCTTTATACACTCCACTCCTCTTTCCATCTTTGCCTTCAGATTTCAGCACAAATACCTCTTTTCCTGGGAGCCTTTTCTGACCATCTGAACACCTTCATGCTGGGTGAGTTGGTTTTATTATTGTTCTCCCAGGACCGGGTGCTTTTCCTTCAAAGCACTTATGCAAGTTTCTAAATGTAGTATCTCTTTTTGGTGATCTGATGAATACTTACCTTCTCATAGATGGTAAGCTCCAGAAGGGCAGGGACCTGATCTTCTCAAAAAACTTTTGGCTAAATAAATTACTTTATTATCTCACTGAATTTGTAAAACAGTGCATAGAGCTTTGACCTGATAATTCCTAGGGGGCTCCACGCCCCCTCCTTCTTCTGCATTCAACATCTGTTCTTTTGTTTTACTCTTCCCCAAAGGGAGGAGTGCCTGAATTTGTCTGGCAAGTTTGAGAAAATCAACTCTGTTACATAGCCTACCTGGTCCCCGTCCGTGCCCTGCTCACAGCCTGCCAGTCAGCACGTTTGTTGGGGCAAGTGGTCATGGGTGATTCCAATTAACTTATGACGAAATGGGTAGATCTGCCTATTTCCAGGTTGGAGCCCATTTGTCAACTGTCTGAGCCACTTCTCCAGGTGAGCTTTATCAATCAATCTGACATTTTGACTTCGATCTCTCTGACCTTTTAATTTTCTTAATGAGTCAGTAGGTTGCATGAAGTTAAGTGTTAATTTTGTCCACTAACAAAAATGGCAGCCTTCTCAGATTTTCCCTTTCCCTGTTATAACAGATATTCCTGTTTTCTGAGCTGACTAGGTCTGAACACTTTTTCTCTTTTCTTCAAATCATGGCATAAGTTGTAGTAAGTTTCCTGTTTCCTCAGAAACTCCCTTCCTATTCAAGTACTAGTTGTGCTAAAAGTTTCAGTAACTCCTTTTTTTTAAATTTTGTTATTTTTCTTATTGAAGTATAATTACCTTACAATGTTGCATTAGTTTCTGCTGTACAAGGAAGTGAATCAGCTATATGTATACATATATCCCCTCCCTCTTGAACCACTCCCCTACCCCACCCTCTAGGTCATCACAGAGCACTGAGCTGGGCTTCTTATGTGATACAGCAGTTTCCCTCCAGTTACCTGTTTTACACATGGTAGTGTATTTATGTCGAACCTAAGCTCCCAGTTCATCCCACCCTCCCCTTCCCACTCTACATACATCTACATCTCTATTCCTGCCCTGGAACTAGGTTCATCTGTATTGCCATCTCAGAGTCACTGATGAGATGAGTATCTCACATACCAGGTGCCCGTCTTACCTGGAGACTTCTAGTAGGAGAGCTGTGTCTGGCAAATCACACTCTGAATTTACCAACATTTTCCCCTGCTCATGAAGCTGAGCTGACCTTCAGGTTAGGGGCACTTGACCTGAGAATGGAGACTCAAAGGATTCGAATTCTACCTGGCTTGCAGCCTATGAGGTAGCCTGGCACAAAACTCAATGTTCACACAAGGTCAGAAAATGATTAACTAGGTCAAACAGAATTCTTCTCAGAGAGAACTGAATTGGAGATGTGGGTGAGTGTCCTCTAGTTGGGAAGGAGGACCCAAGAAGGGAACTGCACAAGGAAGTTGGAATCTGATCATCACAGAGACTTGGTAAAGGAGGAACTCCAGAGAGAGGTCACCGAGATCCTGTTGCTGACTGCCTGATGGATAACCAGGTTGTCAGATGGATAACCAGGTTGTCAGATGGATAACCAGGTTGCTAGGTGGACAACCAGGCTGATAGGTGGATAATCAGGTTGCCAGGTAGACAACCAGGTTGCTAGGTGAACAACCACGTTGCTAGGTAGATAACCAGGTTGCTAGGTGAACAACCAGGCTGATAGGTAGACAACCAATTTGCTAGGTGGATAACCAGGCTACTAGATGGACAACCAGGTAGCCAAATGGACACCAGATTGCTAGAGTTGCCTTGGACCCCAAGTGTGCCCATGCTCTGCTTCCAATATTGGAGGACCAGGTGCATCTTTGTCCTTTGCAGCCAACAAAGCTCCGTGAAGGCTCACAATTCAGAATGCTTCCACTTGTCTCTCCTGAATTCCCTGTTTCTCCAGCACCCTAGAGGAAATTTCTAGAGGGTATCCTTTAGCACAAAACAAGAGCGTGTCTCTTTTTCCCAACAAACAACACTATCTGTGGTCTCGATTTACTCCCAACTTCACACATGACCTCGTTGACCACAGGAGCCCATGTTCTCAATGTGGTGGAATATAGTGAGAAGTGTGGGCCCAAGGCGACAGTCACACAGCTTGCAGGCTGATCCCAGCTGGTTCATGTGCCTGGTTTGGCTCACACATATTTGTATGACATTTTTTAAAAATTAATTTCTCACATTGAAGAAGGAGATTCCCCATAAAGATCCAGATTCCTAGATTTCCTGAAAAATTGTGCACAAAACCTCCGACAACACTGGGCCTCCTTCCCCTGAGTGTGGTCATTCATCAATGTTGAGTAATGACCACCCCTCTAGCTGAACATACTTATAGCTCCAGTTCACTCCTGGCCTGCCCCCATCACTTATGTGCCTCTCTGATTCTTATTGTTGCTGGACTTTGCACTCACAGATAGAAAAAGAAGGAAAGAGCAAACAGATGAGGAAAAGAATTTATCTCTTAAGCCACGGCAAGAAAGAATTAAGGAAGGGTTGCAGTCGAGAGAGTATACCAGGGAGTAACGCTAAGGACGGGGACCCAGCAGGGCCATTGAATTGGGTTAGGAGGGGATCACTGAAGTCCAAAAGCCAGAGGGCAAGAGGACAAGGAAGCTGATGGCGGTCAGGTTGGATAGTGGAAATTCAAAGAACTGAGTCATGAAACGCAGAAGACAGATGTGACCGTTTAGTTTTACCATTTATTTATTTTTTTAACATTTTTATTTAACAAAAAATATTAAATAGTGACTGTTGCTAATATCTTCAGAATTTCAGAGACTTAGGGAAATTTCAAACAAAGAAAGGTAAGCCTGTGATTTAAAGAAAAAATAGATATTGTCCCCAAAGGAGATGATCTATCTAAGGGAAATAATACGCTGGGATGGAGAATTCTGATGACTTCATGGGGAATGTTCATCTTCCAGAGCTAGAGGCAGATTGTCTGTCTCCTCTGAGGTTTATAAGTTCCTGTGGCATTTTGTCCATGTTTCAGTTTTCCTGCCAAGATGGAGGGACTCTGAAATTCACAATTGGTAACAGCTCTGTAACTGAGCAGGAGCCTCTGGGGACTTCCTGGGATAGGCCTTCGCCTATATCCCCTGCTTTAGCTCCTCTCTGAAGTGCCCAGATAACAGTATTTGATACACACTTCCTGAGTTGTTCTGCAGATGTGAACCGCCCCCTGAAATTGAAAATATGAACTACTCGATGACCATGAGCACATAGCCCCGGGCCTTCTGGAGCCTACTGCGATTCAGTCACTACGTCCTGTCTAACTCTCTGCGAGCCCATGGACTGCAGCGTGCTATGCTTTCCTCTCCTTCCCTACCTCCTGGAGTTTGCTCAGACTATGTCCACTGAGTCAGTGATGCTCTCTGATCCTCTGCCTAAGGATTGATAGTAACCCCTGTGAGTTCACCGTCAGCTCATTAGTGAACCGTGCATGAGCTGACCATACACCCTGCAACACTTCCTCACTTGCCCTTTAAAAAAGCTTTGCTGAAACCACTTCGGGGAGCACAGGGTTTCTTTAGGGCATTGGCTGCTTGTCTCCTTGCATGGCCTTGCAATAAACCTTTCTCAGCTCCAAACTCCGACATTTCAGTTTGTTTGGCCTCATTGTGCATCGAGACCACGGACTTTAAAAAAATGTCCCTGTGGTAATGGTTTCGATGGAATATTATGCTTTGGCCTGTTTCATTTTTCTCAGTGCTCTTTGGAATATCTCATGTGAAATAATGCTTTAGATTGACATGAGGACATTTGATTTACAAAAAAAACAGTGTCCTAGCCATTAAATATTACTTGGTTTGTCTGTGTATAGTCACTGAGAATTATGACTTCTGTTTGCAAATCCATGTGCCTCAAACTGCAACAGCTGAGGTTATTTAAGATCTCAAAATGGACTTGGTTTGTGTTCTGCCTTACCTTGCTAGGAGTCTTGGTAATGTACCCACTTCTGTGTTCCTTAAGCTTCCAGATTAGAAATATCTGCTCTTGAGCAAATACTTAACTATTCACTAGGGCCAGTTCTTTTCAAACAGCCCTGCCCTGCTCCTGATGGAAGCTAAGGAAATTCCTTTAGATTCACTTACAGAAAAGATCTCCTCTTCTCTCTCGTACGGCCTCTGGCTTCTTGCTTCCTGCTTTGTTGAAATCCATCAGTTTTCAGGTGATTTTTGCTTCTCTGGCTTGATCTCTACCTGAATTCCCCTCTGGATTCAGCCAGGGAAGAAGACTTGGCTTCTTTCACTGGTGGCTGCCATCTTGTTTCTGCTCCCAACTCTCATGTTTTCCCAGCCTTTTCTTGCTCATCAGCTCCTCCTCCAGCACTGACTGCCTTCCCTATGGCAACTCTCACAGTGCAGGATTGGGTGTCTCTCTGTTTACAGTTTGCTGGGAGTCTCATTATAGTTATTTGATGGGGAAGGTTTCAATTACACCCCAGCTGGTGCATTCACTTTAATTTATACTCCCACTACCTGCTCTCCTCACTTATACTTCCTATACTTCTAACTATTAGTCGCCTATGTGGAAGATATTGAAAATACCCTTCTGGTTTGACCTGATTACGTGGTTCTCTTCAGATTACAACTACATTATCTGAAAGGAAAGTGAAAATCTGAGGACAGTGGGCATTTGTAATATCTACAATATTGATGGTCTTCGGAGCTGGAAGGATCTGGAGAGAATTTAATCTAAACTCTTTATTTTCTAGATGAGGCTTGGAGGAGGGATCTGATTTATTCAGGATCATTTTTGCTAGCTAATGTCCGATACCTGTCTTCCTAGATAAGACCCTTTCGATCCCAGAGTATTTATTGACAACATGGTTACTCCTGTATAGTCCTACCTACAAATAAACTATTTGTGTGTGGGGTGCGTGTGTGTGTGTGTATGCACCTGAAGAATGTTTCCCAAACCTGTCAGAATCATCTAGGATGCCTTTTTAAAAGCACAGTAATATAGGCTCCTTTCAGACACCCTGACACAGAATCTCTGAGGCTGGCCTCAGGAACTCAAGGTCTTTCCTGAAGGATGCTATTTTGTATAATTCTCTCATCCTCCCCCCACCCACCCTCTTTTTTTCTTCCATCAGGTATTGCATTTTCTAAGACTGACTGTTATCAGCGTGACGGGGACCCCAGGTGGGCTCACCACACTATGTTGTCAGGGTAGAAACCAGGAACCGAGGGCAGAGACGTACACATGTAGCAGCTTGTATGCGGCCCTGAGCATGAGGTCCTGTATCTTTAAGCAGAGCTCGGCAAGCTTAGAGACTGGCTTTGCTTGCTCATCTATGCGGAGGCGGCCACCGTCCATGAGTAGTCCCTGGGGTTGTGGGAGTTCTCTGGGGAAACTGCCCCGTGAGTCAGGCCTGCGGAGGGTTGTGGGGCAGAGTTCTCAACACGCTCAGTGGTGATTCAGGGGCCCAGCTGAGATCTCGGCAGTAACCAAGGCTGTTCAAGTGACCCATTCTCCCTGGTCCGGAACTGGCCCTGTCTGGCTGGTAGGGAGTGGTCCTGACTTAGATAACCACATCATCACCAGCAGTAATCAAAAAGATGCCCACAGGATCAGTCTCCTGGCATCAGCTGTGGCATGTGGGCACAAGGAGAACCGGGGAAGAGTGGGTGCAAATGGTCAGAGAAGATCAGCTCTTCAGTGAACAAACATATTCACTATGGCATTAGTGCTAGAAAGACCAAATATTTACTGGGTGTCTCCATAGGGGTTACTTGGCAGCAGGACACACGGGGTGCTGGAGATGTAGATCCCTTCTTGTGTTTCAATCCTAAATCCTTGTGGTTAAGGATTTGGGGCAGTCCTATGTGAAAGTAGTGAGAGTGACCCAGTGGCTTCAGGGCTGCCTCCCAGCCCTGCCCTGGACCACAGAGGCTTCAGCAGTAGTTCAGCAGCTTTTTAATCTGGATCCTCAGAAGGTAAAAGATTGGCCTCCTTCTCCCTGCAGATGCTCAAGGTGGGCTCAAGAGCTCCTAACGATTCATCCTCTTCTCACCTCATGGCTCTGATGGCCCCCCAAACCTTGCTGTCTCGCAGCCCAACCAGAGATCAAGGAATAATGCAAGAAACCCCATTTCACTCAGATTATCCTGGAATCACTTTCCCCTGGAGCCAGAAGAGGACCTGGGCGGCCTCCCACCCCTGAATCACTGAGAAACTGGGAGTCCCATAGCAGAGGGTGGATTTCAAGGGGAGCAAAAAGATCCCCTTGAGCAGATGCAGCCAGAACCATCACATCTTTCCAGGGGGATGAGGAGATGCAGGGAATGTAATCTGTAAGTGTTTTTGTTTCTTTTAACCTGGAATCTTCCATGATTTCTTGTTGGAAAGCCTGTTCTGGAAGAACAGCTTCCTAAGTGGCTGGTCCCTGTGGAAGGGGCACTGTGAGCATTTTGGTGGAACTGCAGTAGCCAGTAAGTGACATGACCCTTTGGCAATGCACTCTGCTCCCCATCAGTTTCTCTAGCACCCAGCACGGATGGGACCAGTGGATGTGTAACCTTGAGTTGAGAGGAACCATGACCTATGGTAGCCTGGTCCCACAGACAGGGACTGGGGTTATTGTAAGAAATGAGGAGTGATGCAGGAGAAGTTTTCTGTTAAGAAACCACAGAGGGGTTTGTCTACCTGGATATTAGAGCTGGAGACAAGACAACTCTCAGGACATTGACACTTAGAAGTCATGAACCTGGGGCTTTGCCATCATAGGGACTTGGCCAGCTCTTGGATTTCTGCTTCTCTCTATACATAAGATTTATCCTTTTCTCCCCCCTACCTTTGACCTAATATAACCCGTCCATATTGTATCTTTGGGGCTTCCCTGGTGGCTCAGTGGTAAAGAATCCACCTGCCAAGTAGGACATGCACTTTCAACCCCTTGGTGGGGAAGATTCCCTGAAGAAGGAAATCGCAACCACTCCAGTATTGTTGCCTAGCAAATCCCATGGACAGAGAAGCCTGGTGGGCTCCAGTCCATGGTGTCACAAAGAGTCAGACATGACTTAGAGACTGAACAACAACAACATTATATTTTCTACTTAATCATGTTTCTATTTCCTCATAATTTGGGCTTGCTGGCTCAAGGCTATTCTTGGTCTCACCCACTGCATCTTAGCCCCTGTGGCAAACAGCCTGAGAATCTGCATTATTTCGCAATTCAACAACCTATGAGTGAGGATCTAACTGGCCCAGCAAATGCCTGTTTTGAGTGCAGATTTTTTTTTAAGAGAAACATTACTTTTTTAAAAAAGATTTTTTTAAAATGTGGACTGTTTTAAAAATTTTTATTGAATTTTTTTACAATATTGCTTTTAAGTTTTATTTTTTTGGCCTTCAGGCATGTGGGATCTTAGCTCCCCCGACCAGGGATTGAACCTGCATCCGCTGGTTAAAAGGCAAAGTCTTAACCACTGGACCACCAAGGAAGTCCCCTGTAACTATCTCTTAAGTTTGTGTCTCCCCCATCAAACTGTGTCTTATTCATCTTAGCATCCCCAGTGCCCAGCCCAGTGCTGGAACCAATGCCAAGTACTAAATTTGGGGGCAAAGCAAATGATCAGTTCAGTTCAGCTGCTCAGTTGTGTCCAACTCTTTGTGACCCCATGGACTGCAGCACGCCAGGCTTCCCTGTCCATCACCAATTTCTGGAGCTTGCTCAGACTCATGTCCAAGTCAGTGATGCCATCCAACCATCTCATTGTCTGTCATCCTCTTCTCCTCCTGCCTTCAATCTTTCCCAGCAGCAGAGTATTTTACAATGAGTCAGTTCTTCATAACAGGAGGCCAAAGTATTAGAGTTGCAGCTTCAGCATCAGTCCTTCCAATGAAAATTCAGGACTGATTTCCTTTAGGATTGACTGGTTTGATCTTGCAGTCCAAGGGACTCTCAAGAGTCTTCTCCCTACAGTTCAGAAGCATCAGTTCCTCGGCACTCAGCTTTCTTTATAGTCCAATTCTCACATCCATACATGACTATTGGAAAAACCATAGCTTTGACTAGATGGATCTTTGTCAGCAAAGTAATGTCTCTGCTTTTTAATGTGCTGTCTAGGTTGGTCATAGCTTTTCTTCCAAGGAGCAAGAATCTTTTAATTTTGTGGCTGCAGTCACCATCTGTAGTGATTTTGGAGCCCCCCAAAATAAAGTCTGTTACTGTTTCCCTATCTATTTGCCATGACGTGATGGGACTGGATGCCATGATTTTAGTTTTTTAAATGCTGAGTTTTAAGCCAATTTTTTCACTCTCCTCTTTCACTTTCATCAAGAGGCTCTTTAGTTTTTCTTCACTTTCTGCCATAAGGGTGGTATCATCTGCATATCTGAGGTTATTGATATTTCTCCTGGCAATCTATAATATGTATATAATAGATCTATATATAGTATATAATCTATATATAATCTATAGCTTATAATCAATAATATAAAGCAAATTATATACAAATGCAAAAATGGTGGAGAAGGGAAGAGGGAGGCTTAGAAATCCAAACAGACATGAAATATAAAGATCCATGGTGAAACAAGCACTGCTGAATACGTCCAGTAATGTTGATTTAGAATATGATGCATATGATTCAATACAATTTCTTGTAGTGCTCTCAGCATTGGCTAAATCTTTATTCTACCTAGTCTGTTTCTGTATTTTTTAATGAAAGAAGAAGAAAGGAAAAGCAAAAGATGCTAGAGAAGATTGGGGTATGCAAGGTGTAAAGAAAGAACTGAAGGGATGTAAAATGTTAGTTAGATTCTTTAGTTTGGGAATTGAAAAACAGGCTAAGGACTGACTTTTTCAATTCACCCTCAAAATTCAAGGCAACAGATGTGTGGACTTTCCTTTTATTCCAATGTCACAATTAAAATCAGAAAGAAAAATGAGGAAGCAAAAATTGTTGGCAGGTTGACTGCCAAGCAACTGATCAAATTGCAAGGGTCCAAGTCGATTCACTCTTCTTAACAACAAAATAATTGGACTGTGTCTGAACTATGTGAAATTATCTCCATTTTAAAGATACTAAATGAATTTGACTATTCAATTATCAGTGCACAGCTCAGCATTAGCAAGTTATAGCAGCCAAAATAGCTGATTTGACTCCAAAAATGTCAACTTGGCAGCTCCCTGTAAACACCCTCTTCGGCTTTGTAGGAGAATGGGCTCCTGAGCCAGAGCTCGAGTTACCACTTTACCCAGAGAGACAGTGGGCATGGAAGTCACTGGCTTCCTCTGGGAAGATGGGAGGTTGCTTACTCTTATCCCCCTCACTGGCCTGTAGAAGATTCATCCAATCATTCAAAAATATGCTGCAGTGCAGTTCTGACATCAACCATCCAGGGTTACCACAGACTCCACAGGGAAAGGGCACGGTCCACCTAAGACTCCTTTCCCTTCCAATACCAGCTCCATGTTCCAGGGTCCTCAGGCCGCTTTCTGAACAACTGGCTACAAATTTTGGGGCTGTCATGATCCTCTCAGATTTGATAATTCAATAGAACAACTCACAGACCTCAGGAAAGCTCCCTCCTTATAGATTTACTGAGGATGCAAATCTGGACCAGCCATAAGACATCCATAGAGTGAGACCAGGGAGGATCCAAAAGGCAGAGCTCCTGTGTCTTCCCCATGTCTTCTCTGTGTAGAATCAGGATGTGTGCTGGTACACTGATACATTCACCCACCAGGAAGCCCATTTGAGCTTCAGAGTCTAGAGTTTTTATTGGGATTTCATTACACAGCCACGATTGACTGTATCATCAGTCTGTTGTCTGAATTCTATCAGCCAGTTGTCTGAATTCTATCATCAGCCTCCCTCCTCTCCTTGGAAGTCAGGAATTTGTGTTGATATCATGTGGCTCAAAGCTCCAACCTCAAGCTACATGGTTGACATTTCTGGCATGGCCAGCTTCCCCCTTGAAGTCACCTAGTGGCCCACCATGAGTAACCCCAGCAGCATCAACTCAGGTGTGGTCTCCCACTATCTTCTGGTGAAGCAGGAGACTCCCAAACTTCTGTCACTGCTGCCACTTCCCACAGGGAGAAGAATAGTTTAGGTGGTATTTCTGCTTCCTAACTTGCATCCCAGTGTCTTGCCCTTTCACCTCCATCCTTTCGCTTCTCCTACCATACTCCCCTCACTCTCACATGGAGTACCCGGAGCTCCAAGATGGGGAAGTATCTCTGTCCTCCTTTCTTGATCACTTCTTTTTAATTCAAATTATCTATGTCCCAGGAAAAATGGCAGTGGAATGTTCATCCCATTAATAGTCCCCCAGATAAATTGTTCTTTGGTGTATTTCCCAAGATCTGTGTTGGGGTGCTTGGTCTGTGCTTACCTTCATTATCACTATCACCACCACCACCATCATTATCATCAATCATCCTCACCACCTACTTCTTGAAAGTCACCCAAGACAAGTACCCTATAAGTACTGATAGGAAGCAGCCTTCTGTGACTTTACCCAGAGAGGAAACCATGCTTTGGGAAGTGAAGTAGACAACAGACCAGCAGGCACAGCAAGCAGCATGCTTGAGCCCCATGGCACTGGGAGGTTGGAGGAGGAGAGAGCAGGCAGGAAGTATGTGAAACATTGGTCTTCCTGCAGACAATTGGTGAGGCCAGGCCAGCTGCCATCAGAACAGGCCAGAACATGTTCTCCTGGGGGACGGGTCTGCTGGGACAGTGAAAGCCAGTTGTTTGAAAACAAAATTATAGAGGAAGTATGGCAACAAGAGGAATGACGCTGGCCCCTGCCCTCTTGTCTTCCCAGACACAGGAAAATCATGGAGCCAGGACGAGGACTGCTCTGTAGCTTGCCAAGCTCACAGGGCAGGTGGTCACACAGGACATGCACAGTTACTGTGTTCTCTGGTGTTGAGTTGGTCATCACAGAGTCAGAGGGAGACCCCTTGTTCTCTTAGCTTCCAGATCTGGGATAACATGGTACTTTGGGGCCAGTAGACTTGGGTTTGACTCCTGTCTCTGGCTCTACTGATAACTAGCTGTGTTATGGTGGGTGTGTGGCCTGGCTTACACTGAGCTTTGTTCACCATGTGTCAGGCTGTCTTCCTCCTAGTGTGTAGCGAGGGTTAGATGAGAAGATAGACAGGAAAGTTGTATGATACCCAGCTCATTTAGTCTGTTTCCCTTCCTCTCCCTCTTGTCCTCAGGTCCCTGGTGCCAGCATCCTCTGCACAGCATCCTGTACTTGTAGATTTGGCAGAAGCTCCTGTTTCATTTCTTGCTGGACTGGAATGATTCAGGATCCTCCACTGTCCACCAGAGTCAGCCCCTGAGGGGGAGAAATACTGAAGCAGAGCTTCTCATGTTCACCTTGACTCACCCCTTGGACTTTGCTGGAATAAAAGGAGGTTGGCATTCATGTGCTGTAATTTCATTGACATCAGAAAAAGCCTTTCCTTCACTCCCCTCACGTCCTCTGGCCCCCAAGAAAACAAAAGCAAACCCTCCCCTTTGTGTTAACCTGCTAATTTTCAGCTATTGGGGTTTTGTTCTTTTAAATCATCTAAATGCAGATTTTCTTAGAAGTCGTGATATTTAAAGCCTGAAATTTGTCTGTCTGAACGAATGAAAGAGTCTCAATCTCCCCTCTGAAGTCTCTGTGTGAGGGAGGGCCTTATATAGACTCTACTTAACCTACTTCCAGTTTTGCTTTGAGCCCATTTCAAGAGAGGGTGCAAGATCAGCTTCTCATCAAACCCACAAAACTCATATTCTCAGACTTCGAGTTTTCTTCTGTCCCCACCCCTACCTCACCCCCGCTTCCTCCCCACCTCTGTACTCCACCGTGGCAGGAAGGAAAGATGGAACCTTTGCTGAGGGCTCAAGAGTGTGGTCTCAGGACCAGGGGGCCTGCCTTTCCATCTAAGCCCTGACCCTCTCCAGCCATGTGACCTCAGGCAAAACATATAATCTGTCTGGGCCTCAGTTTCCTCATTTATATATTTTGGCAACAAAAATAGTTCTTATTTCATAGGATTTGTTGCCAGGTTTAAGAATTAGCACATACAAAATGCTTAGAACAGTACTCAGAACTTAGAGAGCATCATCCACATAGTCAAATAACAGAGAGGAAAGCCCTAGTGTTGGCTTCAAGCCATCAGAGTCTGCATCCTGGTGCTGCTGCTTATGACTGTGAGCTTCAGCTAGAAACTCAAACCTCTCAGTCTCAGTTTGCTCCTTTGTAAAAGGAGGATGTGTGTTAAGTCGCTAGAGTTGTGTCTGACTCTGTGCAGCTCTATGGTTTGTAGCCCATATATCCCTCTGTCCATGGGATTTTCCAAGCAAGAATACTGGAGTGGCTTGCCATTTCCTTCTCCAAGGGATCTCCCCAACCCAGTGATCAAACCTGTTTCTTATGCCTCCTGCATTGGCAGGCAGGTTCTTTACCACTAGCGCCATCTAGGAAGCCCCTAAAGCAGGGTCATAATAACCATATCAGGGGATTGTTGAGAGGTTTAAATGAGTTAATATTACAAAGCTTTTCAATCAAACACACCAGGCACTGGTGAGCACTCAGTGTAATTATTATTTTACTTGATAGCATGTTGACATTGTACAAGGTGGCCACCTGTCAAAGAGGCGATGGGGTGACTTGTGACTCCTGTGATTTTGTTTCATGATGAGATAATATGAAATGTGGGCCAGAAAATAGCCACTTCTATTTATCACTTCAAACATAAATAATTGTTTTCAAAAGCTATTAATACAGTTTCAGTTACTAGCTCCTGATCTAAGACCTCTCCCTAGATACTCCCCCAACCTGAGTCCCATACCTGCGACTTCTCCACCCATGCGAAGTCCTTTTTACCCAGCTCACTGCCTCCTGCCTTCTGCCTGAGTCTGTGTGTTAGCCATAATTGCTTCACAAAATTATATGACTCAAAAAACAGAACAGCATATTGAATGGGAAATTAAACAATGCATAAGTTGGTTTCATCACATCTTGCAAGGGTCCTGGAGTTTTCCATGTGATTTGATTACAGTTCAAAAACTGCAATAGGGCTTCAGCAAAGGCTGCTAAAATTTACCTCTCTTGTTGTTTGGAGGGGTGGTTTTCTGATGATTTCAGAGTCATATGTTGTCTGTTAGCTCTTCCCCTTATAGTGCTACTAATGCACAAGGATCATGAGTCTTGAGAGTTAGTTTATCCAGTGGCCACAGGGCATAACACAGATTTTGGAGAACTGGGGTATCCAGAGGAGGGAGGGTCTGGTGCTCTCTGTGTAGCACCGGATGGTGTAGATGGGCCGCTCCAGAATCACAGAGGTGCAGAGAGAGAAGCAGACCAGTCATATGTCATTGGGAAAGGATTGGATGGATATGGTGAGAGTCTGTGGGCTTTCCAGGTGAAATTAAAAGATGTAGAAGTCAAGGCCCCATGCTGTAAGCAAAGGAGAGAAATAGGGAGAAAAGGGCAGGTCGCAGTAGCACTCAGAGCTGGAGTTTTGCCACGCAGACCCAATTAAGGTCCAGAAACGCAAGGCAAGTGCAGATGTTGATGAAATGATAGTTTCAAGGAACAAGCCTGAAAACAGGCTCAGGAAGCTAACAATACTTCCTCTGTCTCCTTGTTTACCCCAAGGAAGCTCAAGGAAAAGAAATTACCTCGGAAGAAATTATGCCTATCTTATAATCACTATTATTTAACAGATGAGATCCCCTTTCCATTTCTGCTCCAATTCATAATTATGAAAAACATTGTTTTTAACTTCAGGTGTCCACCTTGTCCTTGTTTTGGGGTTATGCATCAATTTAAAGTTTGAGGAACTCTAGACTTTTTAGATGACCCCCTCACCCCCACCATAGCAATCAGACATTCCCCCAGCGACTGGGGTTGGGGAGCGGCAGTGTGGTATTTTACCAAAGGGAGGAGGGGACGTTTACCCAGACCTGCTGAGGGGTGGGCACCCAGGTCTCCATTGAAGTGACAGAAGAAAGGCCAGGAAGCCCCTTAAGAAGTCCCTTAAGAAGCAATATGGAGAATATGACCCCACTTACCATCAAGCTACACCCCCCCCAAAAAATTAAGAGTAGGTAAGAGAAAGAGATTTTTTTTTGGCTTTATCCCATGGTACTGGGAACCTCAGTTTCCTAACCAGAGAGCAAATCCATGCCTCCTGCACTGGGAGCGCAGATTCTTAACCATAGATTGGACTTCCAGGGAACTTCTCAAGAGATACTTTTTTTTAAAGAAATAGGTTGGGCTGCGGTCTAGTAGGAGTCCATTTATCGGATGTAAAATTAAGAACATAGTAAATGAGGTTGTGGCGCTACAAGCTCATTGAGCTGGATCTTCACTGAACCTTCAGTGACTTGGAGAAATCACTTCCCCACCTGTTGGCGGTGGTGGCAGTACAAGCAGTAGCTGTTCCCCCCCTGGTCTGGGACCCCCCCTCAGTATAACTGACGGAAGGAGAGCCCCACCCTGGCAGTGACGCTGCCGTTGTTCGGGAGGCCAAGATACGCCAAGAGCCTGCCTTCTGATTCACCCTGAGAGTGTTCTACAAAGGCCTCTCCTGTTTGTCCACCACAAGAGAGGAGCTCCTCGAGATGGTTTGTCCCTTTATGAGCCACAGAAACATGCATGTAGCTCAAGTGTCATCCTCACTTTGAATAGAAATGAACTAGAACTCATACAAATATACTGTGAAAAGGAAAAATAGTATGTGTACAATACATTACAGCTCACAAAGCAATTCCTCTCGTTACCATATTTGAGCTTCTCAAAACTTCTTTGTAGTTAGCTGTTATTCTGAGTTAAAAAAACAACTCCTTAGTTTGATAAATTATTTAGCTTGAAAAGAGACTTTTTTTTATCATATTAATTCAATTGAATTTTTCTGTTGCTTTCCTCGGTATTTCTAAGTCATTTTCATTTCACTCTCCTCCTCCTAAAATGTTCAATAGATTTCTAGAATTAAATAAAATCTCTCATACAATGCCTGCCGTGCTTAGATTCAAATCATCCTTCCAACTGTATTTCCTCATCTCATCTCCTTGGAAGCACGATTCTGTGTTCCTGCTCTTCTTCCTCCTCCAGTCCCATTCTTGTCTTCCTCTTCTCCTGGCTTCTCTACTTTTAACAAGGCTTGATTCTAAACTCTGACCACTTCTCAAAGGCTTTGCTTAGACACCACCTTCTTAAAAAGATCATTCTTGCCAACATGTTCACATTTGGCTGTGATCCCTTCCTTCTCAAGGTTCTCAACCTAAGTAAAATCCTTGTTTCAAAAACTATGTCAAAATGATGTCGAAAGTATTTAGTGAAATATCTTAGTAGGCTATAACTTCTTGAAAGCTGTGGCTTTCTCCTTTCTAGTTCAAAACCTAGATCAAGTATTCTTTCCACCATGAAATTTTTTTCTACAGGCACTTCATCATTCCCTTCTCTCTCTACCACTTTTTAAACATTAGTAACATCTTATGGAAAAACTCAGAGCTTACATTTTGGCCAATCTAATACTTTAAGTAGATGTACTTATAACATTGTATCAAAATGGTTGCTTTTTGATGTTTATCTTCCCTACTAAGCTGTAAGCAAGGCAAAAGAGCACAACATAGCGCTTAAACGGCCACAGTGCCTGGGTCTAAGTCCCCAATCTGGTATTTAACAGCTGTGTGACTCTGGGCAAGTTACTTAACCTCTCTGTGCTTTGGTTTTCTTATCTCTAAAATAAAGATAACAATAGTACCTACCTCACAGAGTTGCAAGGATTAAATGAAATAACCCAATTAAATGCTGATCAGGAGAGAGTAAGCAACTTAATGTACTTTATTGTTCTTTGTATTATTACTGGCAAGGACAACGCTTAAATAGGCACATGGCAGGTGTTTGTTGAATAAATAAGTGACTACATGAGGGCAAGTGTATACGATGTTTCTTTCTTCCAGATTCTAAAGTCAAAGACTGTCTCACAGCAATTAATATGAGACTTATAATAGGTGATCAATAAATACTTGGGAGCATGCTTTATAATATTAATCTAGTGACTGGCAGGTTAAGAAAGAAACTAAATTACACAATGCATTAGGCTCATGTAAAATAAATGGTCACACAGGATTTTACATTAAGGTTGTGAAATACATTGCCCTTCTGTTTTAAAGCTCCCAGTTGGGAAGATTATTTAACTTGCATAGGGTTGGTATTAACCAACTTCGGGTTTCCCTGGTGGCTCAGCAGTTAAGAATCCACCTGCTAGTGCAGGAGGTGTGGATTTGATCCCTGGGTCGGGAAGATCCCCTGGAGAAGGAAATGGCAACCTGCTCCAGTATTCTTGCCTGGGAAATCCCACGGACAGAGGAGCCTGGTGGGCTACAGTCCTTTGGTTTGCAAAAGAATTGGATATGACTCAGGGACTAAACAACAACAACAGCAAGCTCTCTTGTGAAGAGGAGGAAATCTACAAGGTAGATATCAGCTTGGGTCACAGGGGCAGCCAGGAACATGCAACAGGAGCTGAAGATGGACACTCAGATTCTGTGGTCCCTATAGGTTGGATGCAGACTGCAGACTTGCCACTGGGGACAAGTGCAGGAAATCTTATAACTGCTCTCGTCTGTCTGTCCTCTGCAACCTGAAACAAGTCTCCTGCCACACTGAGGATTTGGTAGAAAGAATGAATCAGTGAATCCTTTCTTTCTTTCTTTTTGAGGATGTCAAGAAAGCAGATTAGGAAAAAACTCTTTTGGCTGATTAATCAGGCAGGGAGGGGGCTATTTCACAGTCCAGCAAACACGCACGCACATGTCAATGACCACACTGCAAAAAACCAGGGGACCTGTTTGTTCAGGTAGAAATGCTTACACTGGTTGCTTCCCCTCCCTCCCTGGTTTGTCACTCAACTTTCCTAATTCTGTGCTGGAAGGTTTTTTTTTCCCTTCTCTCGGCTTTTTAAAGTAACATCGGTGGAGCAGCTAATGAGGCGGTGGAAACCAAGCTGGTCCGTTCTAGGTTGCTAATGACTCCATTCCCGGGAGCCTAATCAAAGATTTGTACATTTAATTGCTGTCAAGTCAGCTCCAACCACCTGCCATTTCTGCAGCACCTGAGCTCGTGGCTCGGTAGCCCCTGATTCTAAATGAATCCATTACCATTTCTAGAGACCAGAAAGCCAGGCTGCTGGGCAACCCTGAAGGAGGTTTATCTGAGATGTCAGGGACTACAGACACTTGGGAGAGGTGTCACTGACCTGGTCCGCAGTGGAGGAAATGGTGATTTACTAGAATCAATTTCTCCTGCTTCTAGCAGTGGGGAAAGAGTGGGTGTGGTGAGGATGGGGGTGTCGAGATACTTTTTCCTTGAGGATGACTTAATTTCCATCCCCAGCACGCGGTTGTGTCCTGGATCAATATTCTCTGGAGATGCTTTTCAATTAAAATAACAACTGTTTTATTCTCTTTCCCAAATTCGGGCTGTCATTGCGCTCTGTCTGGGCTTTTGTGGCAATTTGAGGAAAAAGAAAGCAGTTACTCTGGACCTGAGTTTAACCTAATGATAAAGCAAGTTATCTTATGGGGATAGAAATTAGTTAGAAAAGAAAATTTTGTTTAGCCATTGTTCTAGTTGTAATAAGAATTCTTTAAACTCATGGCCTATATAGACTCTCACTTTCACCAAGAATTTGGCTGTGCCTACCAGTAGTTAGTGAGAAGGAGATACTGAGCCTGAGAACTTATGTATGAAAAAGAAGGGCTTGTTTATTTATTTATTTTTACCTTCCCATCACAGGTACACATATCACATGCAAAGGAAAGAGACGTAACAGGCCAACCAAGGTTGACAGGTACAACGTTTTGACCTGTAGACAAAGAGTCCCTCCCATCTGAGAATTCCCTCAGTTGGAATATGGCTAATTGCATTTGAGATTTATTCTCCCTTAGGGTGAGCAACCATTCTAGCCTGTCTAGGGCTGAGGGCTTTCCCAGTGTTAAAACTTAGAATTCTACACAAACCGGGATATGGTTCATCCCCTCTCCCTTAAGAAGAATCTGCAGCAAGAAAGGCAAATTGTTCATTCAGATTTACAAATAAAATGAAGGTAAATACTGTTAGGCTGTAAACGCTTTTTCCATATTCCTGCCAAAAAAAGAGGGAACTAAGGTATTTAGGTTGGTAAATATTCATTCATGAGGCCTAGCTTGTCTTCTACAAATACTTGCTCTGGGCAACTTTAGAATTTTTGAACACACTTCTCATTATTGACTGAGAATAAGGAGGTTTTCTTTTTTCTTTCTTCAGGAAAGAAATTTGGTAAACTCGACCTGATTTAAAAAAAAAAAAAATAAATCAGGAGACCAAAATACCTCCATCATTTCACTGCAGCCTATAGCTTCTCCTTGATCTTGACTTGAATTTCTAGCTTAGCCTTTGATGGTCAACCAGTTGATGTGGTGAAGATATTGTCATGACTAGCTATGCCTTAAGGCTCTCTGTTAACTGTTATTTTCCCATATTTATTTGTTTTCCTCCACTCTACACTGTTGTCACCATGCTCCAGACAAATGCACACTTGTTTTGATTTCCTCCTTACTGCTTAGTCTATTTATATCAGGGGACCCTGGAAAGTAGGCAAGATAACCTGACCAGAAAGCTAAATTAATTCCAAGAGCAAACACCATAGGATCCGCCAGTCAGATGGGAAAATATTGTTCATTGTTATTCATTTACCACCCCAGATCTTTCCCCAGAGTGCTTGAAATCACAGACAGGAGGTACCTTTGCTCTTGATTCTTTTGAAATTTGAAGATAAGAACCAAAAAATAATTGCTATCAATCGGACAGGACTGAGGAGGGCAAATATGTGTATATGCATATGTATATACTTTCATGGAAAAATTAAATTGGCAGCCTTGTTGGAAAATTCCATGCCCTTTCGGTTGAGAATCCTGCAGGAGCAAACATAGCCTGAATACAGGACTCCTGGTTCTGTTGCCTTCTGCTTATCTTGCAAGGCTATGCTGAAGCTCTTTTCTCCAGGAATACCCTTCCTTCCCTGGCTGGAGCCTCTTCTACCCTGGGCTGCTCTGATCACCCCTTCCTCCATGGGGCAGTTATTTTCATCTCTGCTTTAGCCTTTTTTACATAGACTTGGGGTCATTTGTGTATATGCTTGTCTCCCAGTTTGGCTGCAAACCTGTTGAGTCCGGATCCAGCAGATACTCCTGTTGGCTGCCTTGTGATGGCACTGCCAGTGGATGCTCAGTAAATGTTTGTTGATCAAATGCCTGGCTGTTATACTTAAAACGGTTTTGGTGATGCTAGGCACAGCACTTGGCTGATCATTTCTGCAGAATTCAGTACTGTAAATAGGATTGGGGCCAGGTCAAGAGACTCTTAGCATTCTGCCCTTGTAACCTACAATCTGGGTCCAAATATCCTTAGAGGTTAAATTGGCCACAGCATGAGAGATGAGATTAAAAACATAAGGCTGAGAGGCGATTGGTTTGCTTTATTTCACTTATAGTTAGTGCACTTGCTTTTCATTCCTGATGATCCCATAAAGCCTGTGTGTGTTAGTTGCTCAGTCGTGTCTGACTATTTGCGACCCCATGGACTGTAGCCCTCCAGGCTCCTCTGTCCATGGGGTTCTCCAGGCAAAAGTACTGGAGTGGGTGGCCATTTCCTTCTCCACCCACAAAGCCTAGAGCTATGGAAATTAAAATGATCAGGAAGCTTGTCGTTCTCACCACTTTCTTTCTCCCTCCCCCTTTTTCAAACAAGTGGGAAGGCTGCCTTCTGCTTTGCTATGAGAGAGACAGACTGATTCTGTCCTAGAGAAGCATTTATTATCACCCTGCAAGCCCTGCCAGGAATAATAATCAAGATGGTACCCTGTGCCCTGGGATAGAGAGGTCTCTGTTCAGCTCAGCCTAACTCTCATGTTTGCGCTTCTGCATTCATCTTGCTCAAGAATTATGGCACATGGTGGAAGAAATGGAGAATATTCTTCCCTGGAAACCTTGACCATATTGCAAGTATATCTCACTTTACCCAAGAAATATGATCCCAAAGAGCTACATTGAAAGTCACCTTTTTTAAAAGAAATCCAGTGCTTGTTGAAAATGCATGAGAAAAAGCTCACATTTAATGGAGGTGTTTATGAATACTTCCAAAGTTACATCTCTGCTAACGGAATATCAATTCATAATTTCTCTTCTGTGAAAATCCTCATTTTTCACAACATGAAAAATCCAAGTGGGATGTGTAGGAATGGTTAAGGGTTGGTTGCTGTGTGATTATTAACAATGATCAATAGGTCAGCTTCCTTTGAGGTTCTTGGGCTTTTGGGCTCAAGTTTCCCCTCTGTTCTGTTGCCTCTCCAGGGTCCTGTCCCCCAGCTCACCCTGATGACCAAGGGAAAATCAGAAAAGAAGAGAGGAGAGCCTTTTCTCCGTTTCCCTCTGAAAGCATAGGCTTGTTGGCAGAGAGTAAGGGGAATAGTTGAGAGTGAAAAAAGGGAAATGGGAAAAAACGTCACTCCCAGAATGTAGGGAAGCACCAGGGTGGAATTAAGCCCCCTGAACCCTTTCCTCTTTCTGGCCTGACTGAGGAGGGGATCCAGTGTGACTTGGAACAGAGAACACACAGTCCTAGCCCCGTCTCACTCCTAGGTTCCCACCACATCACTAACCCGACAGTCAACATTTCTGGGCCTTCATTTCTCACATGAGCACCGGGTGGAACCCTGGGAGGGCTTCAATCAGGGACGTGGTATGAGTGTGCCATATGTTTGGTGTGACTGTTGCACAACCTCACGGGGTTTGCTTGTTCAGTTAGGCGATGTGCCAGAAAGAGAGGAGAGAACCTAGTCCGGAGATTTAGCTTATCAGCTGCCACTGCAAGAATTTTCCCTGCTACAAATTTCCTAACATTTTGACCCTTCTGGTTTGAAAGTTTCCAAATCTGTTCGTAAGACAACCCCAACTATGACATGGTCTGTATCACTTGTGCAGTATAGATAGCAGCTGAACCTATGTTACCAGGAGGGTATATGGAAGCTGTGATGTATTTCCTGTGCTTTCCTATGGGTGAGTCTAGTGTTTCCAGATATAGAAACAGAACTCCTGAGACCCAAATTCGTCTATAGGTACCCAACTGCCCTGTGCCTCCACTGGTTCACCCTTGGGAAGTTAGTAGTAATAAATCTCTAAAACATCCTTGGGAGATTTGTAAAGACTCCTGGACACCTGGCTAAAAAAGGAAAGGCCAGACAGTTCACCTCAAAACTGCAAATATCCAAGTGTTTTCAAACATGTAGTCAAAATACCAGAATGCCATCCTGAATACCAAAATGCCATAATACCATAATGCCTACATAATTGTAAATTAGATGCTTGGTTTCATGGAGCCGTAGGTCAGTATTTCAGACAAAATCCTGACATTTGCTTTATGTCTCATTTTGGAAATTCACCCTCATCTTTATCTTTACAGTGAGAGAAAAGCTTTGATCTGTCTCCACCAGTCTTGCTTTTTATTTTGATGGACTCACCTCAAAGATGTAAGAGCTTGAGTAACATTTAAACCTCCATCATCACCACTGCCAACCCACCAGGCAACAAACAAATAAGCACGAAGTCAGAAGCCCTATAGCCCAGCTCAACCATTCACTACCCTGCTGGGATCTGGCTCAGTCATATCCTCCGAGCCCTAGCTTACTCGTCTGTACAACTGGAATGATGACCCCTGTCTCAGAAACTTCTTAGAAGATTCAGCAAGATGCTGGGTTGAAAGCTCTTGGAAGTTGCATGTATATTGTCTCATATTTTTGCCCATAGGTTGTCCAGGCACCAGCCTTTTGTCCTACAGGAAGACACTGAAGGATGTGCACCCACACGTAACAAGCTTGGCTCTGACCCTGGGCACCCCTTTGCCGTCCCAAGCTACACTATCAACAATCCTAGGATCAACAAGTTTGAAATGCGGTTCCCACAAGCACCCTCTGTGGTTTCTCAGAACGGCAATCAGTTTGCCCTGCTGAGCCAATGCTGTCCAATTCTGACCTCATTTAGATATCAGTTTAATCATTCTCAGCGGAACACGTCTACCTGAACACTGGGATTAAGAGGAGAGGAATCTCACCTAGTCGCTTTCTTCTTTTTACAAAAAAAAAACTCATTTAAAATGATCTTTGGTCAAGTTTATTGAGTGTAATTTACATATACTAAAATTTACTCTTTTTAGTGTAAAGATCTATGAGTTTTGGCAGACACATCTCTTGCATGCCCACCATGATTGGTCAGTATGCAACAGTTCCCTCACCTCCCGAAATGTCTTGTTCACCCTTTGATTGTCAATTTCTTCCCATTTCCAGCCCTGGCAACTACTGATTGGTTTTCTGTCCCTATAGTTTTGCCTTTTTTAGTGCACGTGTACTAAGTCGCTTCAGTCGTGTCCAACTCTTTGCAACCCTATGGACTGTAGCCCACGAGGCTCCTCACTCCATGGGATTCTCCAGGCAAGAATACTGGAGTGGGTTGCCATGCCCTCCTCCAGGGGATCTTCCTGACCCAGGGATCGAAGCTGTGTCTCTTATGTCTCCTGCACTGGCAGGTGGGTTCTTTACCACTAGTGCCACCTGGACCTTTTCCAGGGTGTCATGTAAATACAGTCATTAATTATGTAGTTTGGGGGGATATGGCTTATTTCACTGATCATGATGCATTTGAGATTCATCATGCTCTTACATGTATCTGTAGCTTGTTCCTTTTTAAGGCTTCATAGTAAGCAGGAGAAGGCAGTGGTACCTCACTCCAGTACTCTTGCCTGGAAAACCCCATGGATGGAGGAGCCTGGTGGGCTGCAGTCCATGAGGTTGCTAAGAGTCGGACATGACTGAGGGACTTCGCTTTCACTTTCATGCATTGGAGAAGGAAATGGCAACCCACTCCAGTGTTCTGGCCTGGAGAATCCCAGGGACGGGGGCGCCTGGTGGGCTGCCTTCTGTGGGGTCACACAGAGTCGGACACGACTGAAGCGACTTAGCAGCAGCAGGAAGCAGTCCAGGACATGGTGTACTTCAATTTCTGTATCCATTCACCAGTTGAAGGACATTGAAATGTTTCCACTTCTTGGTGATTATAAATAAAGCTACAAACACTTGTGAGGTATTTTGTAGGTACCATTTGGCTTTAAGAAATGTATTTGAGTTGAGCTCCAGATGAACACTCAGGGACTAAAAGACATAGGGGCCTCTTAGGGAGAGGTGAGACTATATTCCTTTCATCGGTCAGTCAGGCTCAGACCTGTAAGCTAAACATAGGTTAGTTGGAGCTGGAGGCTGTTATTGTTTTTGTTGAAGACATGTGTCAAACAGAAATTAAAATTAACTCTATTTTCCTGAGCCCTTAGGGACAAGTGTAAGTACATGGTGGCAACTAATGAATTTAGTGTGCCTAAGGTTATGTAGTAGGTAAAAGAATATGTCCATGGAGCTGGCAGTTCCCAGGATAGGTCATCTATGCGTACTGGATGAATTATTTTTCAAATTATGGGTAACACCTCTTTAACAGATACGGAAGAGTATAGGGCCTGAGAGTAGGCTGTTTATTAACAAACTTCTTAGGGTCATTCAGGTTGAATAAACTTTTTTTGCCTAAATTAGGGGACTTGTCTATTCCATAATGATAGGCTCAGAAGTTGGTAGAGATAATCCTAGCTTCCTCCAGTTTGAGAAAGAAACAGCTCTAACACAGAAAGAGGTGGGTAATCTCACACCTGAGCTTGTTAGGGAGAATGTTATACCAAACAAAATAAATTTTTCTATTTCTATATGAATTCCACTTTTTTCCCAATCACAACAAAAAATGTGATTTATTCATAAGGTCAGGAAGCATTGGTGGAACTTCCTTAGGTAGATCAAGTTGGCACAGTGGTTCAAGCAAAGTAACGACATTCTTGGAAACGTGGTGGTGTGAATTATGATGGCGTGTTCAGGGAACTCCCCAGAAGTGGTTCCTTAGGGCGGGGACCTGCAGTGGGAAGAGTGAAAGGCTGAGCATGAGACACAGGGTGGGGGGGTGGGGGAAGGGCGGGAAGCTGCAGCCTCAGATGCCACAGGGCTTTGGGTAGGGCTTACAGAGTGAAGTCTTGCTTCCATTTGGGTGGTGAGCCATATAGGGTGAGACTAGAGACAGTGATTCATTACCAGTTATTGCCATGGAAATGATTAAGAACCTACTTTAGCTTGATATGAAGAAGACCTCCCTAACTTTTTTGTCTGTACAGAAATGAGTTCCCCATCACTAGAAGTATTCAAGTAGAGGCCTGCACAACCCTTTGTCAAGATTATAAAAAAAGCAATTCCTGCATTGGGTTGGAAGCCAGGGTAAACAGCCTTTCGAAGATCTTCCAGATTTAAGATTCTATGATACTATAGGAGTAGGAAAGAAAGGCTGTTTATTTCGGACACTGTGATATCTTCTGACAGATTTGAAATCCCACTGTGACATATACCATGAAGCGAAAACAAGCAGGAAAAAGGGAGGGATATGTGCACACTTTTAAAATGTGTATCCATAGCTGTACATTTACTTCATGGGCATTTTTATTGGAGGCTGTTATATCCAGAACTTTAGTCACTGTTTTAACAAGTCAGCGTTCAGCATTTGACATACTTGTCAGTGTCGGGGGCTAGTTCTACATGCGTATGTATAAGTATGTGGTTGTGTATGTGTAAATAAAAGAAAGGACCATAATTCGTAACTAAATGATTACTATTTTCCTTATAGTGCAGTATCTATTCTATTACCACCTAGCAGTCATTTATAAATCTTTTGCAAGGCACTGATGCTGAGGAGAGTTAAATATCAATCTAAGTATAACATCAGTACGTAAACAGATTGATGAATTGCTAGATTGCTAGGATATAAACCATATGGAACAGCAGGAACGCTCCGAGGAGCTGAGGATAATTTTAGCATTTCATAAAAACCGAGTATGAGACCAGTGGATTAAACTTGCCCATGCTATTCTGGTTTTACTCTCAAGGCTACATGGAACAATTAGCGTCTTGAACAGTAAAATATAACTTGCCAGCTTGTTTCCCCTCTAAGGATTAATGGACCCTGTGGGTGTTGGTGCTAGAACACACTGTAGGGACAGACTGGGGAGGGGTTGTCACCCTGAGGGCAGACTCTATTATCTGTTCCCTTAAATGCTGTGCACATATGGTTAAGGTTCCAAAGCATTTAGCAGATCTTCAGTGCAAGAAAGACAAAGAATCCATTGCTTTTAATGTGGTGGGAACAAGGCTAGAAACCAGGTTTCTCCTCTTTCCATTCTGAGCCCTTTTTGGGCACACAGACTGCATTCAGCAATGGCATTGTATATTTCACAGCTTGCTGTGATCAGGAGAGACTGTCTCTCTTTCTTGGATTCTATAAGTAGATCCTTCCTCCCTTCCAATTGTGGATGTAGCCCAGCTAGGCACACTGGGGTAGACAGAATTAAGTTGAGAGGTCCTGCGGATCCTTTGAGGACTTAAGGAATTTCAGAGGAATTCCATGTAGTCCGAGAAGAGCTGAGAATTAAGCAATCAGGACTGAATTTAAGCCCAAGAGGCAGCCAAGGCGGAAAATGACTTGAGCTTTCACTGAACTGGAGTTTGGAAAATCTGACTAGAGCTACCCAAGAAGAGAAAGTGGAGTGTTTGGAGGCGAACCATGGAGGAGATGAGAGGAGCCGAGGAGGCTGTGGGTAAAGATGATAAGGCTGCCTGCCAGGCTTCCCTGGCATGCCCACCCAGGAGTCAGGGCAAGTGGTCTCCAAGCACATAGGCAATCGGGCTAAGCTGCAGCTCCAACCTTGCACCTTTGCTTCCAGGGAGCTGCTGGCAGAACGGTGGAGTGAACAGCATCTGGATGAGGAGGGAGCCCCTCCTTTCCAAGGGGAAGACAGGACAGCTCTGGGGAAGGCTGGCCCCACCACTTCCTGGGGGCAGGAGAGGGCTCAAGAGGAGCTGGGCTTGGTGCAGCCCCTGCACATCTGACTCCAAACAGACATTCTATCTCCCAAGAGAGAATGTAGGAGGAACCCTGGAACGTGCCTGGAGCCAGAGTCATCATTTTGCGGCCCTTCTAGTCCATTCTGCAGAAGTGTGCATTCTTTCCACGATGTTTTTTAAAAAAAAAGAATGAGTGTGCTCTACTTTAAAGTGTTACTGTAGTTTTCCTTCAGGGACAATCATAAATGCCTCATGTATTAGATGTGACCATTTATTCTAACTTCATTGGGTAGTGATTCCACGCAGTCTTTCCAGAAGTCTCTAGAAAGTTCCCTTGCCGATCTTCCAACATGTTTAACTACCTGGAGTTTAGGGAGGGATCCTCCTCGCAGCATCTTGAACCAGATTCAAAGGAACTATAGTTTCTAAGAACGAGTATATCAAATAGGGGTAGGAAAATGTATGCACATCACCCTGAGTGGGACGTGGTAGGGCTTGGTGTAAGAACTACCATACAAGGTTTTAGTGAAATAAAAAATTATGAATGTATAGGACAGAATAGGCTTTGAGTTCAATGGGCTGATTCTTGTACTTTAAATGGATGGGTAAGGGAGGAAGAAGAGGAGGGAGAGGAGGGGAAGGAAAGGAGGGGAGGGTGAAGACAGAAAGAAGAAACTGTAACATAAGATGCTATCCTGAACTTTGAGAGGCTAAAACCCACTGCACTTCGCAGAGGAAGTTTGTCAGTTTCACTGACTGCCCGGATATTGGTAAATTGCATGTACCATAGTTAGAAGCCATCCTGGTTTTGTCAGCTGCCCGGCTAGGTGCATGACCTTTGGCAGACACAGTGTGTATTTGCTCCTGCTTGACTCCTGGTGGCAAGTCCACTTAGATAAAGCCCTCCTCTCAAGGCCATCTCTCTGCTGATGACCTCTGGGGCGCCCATGCTCTGCTTTCCTGCTTTGAGATCTTCTTGTCAAGACTCCTTTATCACTGGGAAAACTTGACCTCCAGCACACAAAGCGTGCCCTGCACACAAAACTGGGGGCAACAGAACTTTCTGACTTTAAAGTCAATCTGGCTTTGCTTAGCTTTGAACAGAGCATTTGTATTTTGGAACTGTTTATGAGACGTCCTCTGAGCTCTGACCTGCAAACACAGATATCAAGAAATGCTGGGGCCAGAGTGTCCACATGGCTGGGATAAGGACAACTGAGTTGAAGAATAATAAAACCTGTCACTGATTGCTTAGGGTTTTGAATTCTCCAAAGGCAGTCCTTTCTGGTCTTTGGCCTTTAGTCCTGGGGAAAAAACAACAACAACAACAGAGGCTTCTGAAATAGAGTATATTAGTCTTCACCTGGCTGTTCGCCAACTGTGAGAACTTAGGTGTTCTGCTTTGCTCAGGAAGCTAAGTTTTATCAGATGTAGTAAGAAACAACATCTATTTCACAGGACTGTTGAGAGGACTAAATGAAGTAATAAATGCTTTTGAAGAGGTTCCCAAATATGTTATGTCTTCTCCCATTTTACAGATAAGAATACCAAGGTCCAGAAAGGTTAAATAACTTATCCAAGCTGGGAAGACTTATATTCAAGAATTAAGTCCAGAGGAGGTGGTCAAGAAATTCCCGTTAAAATCAAATTTAACATCATGTTACTATGATTCTCTCTCTCTCTCAGAAATTTGCCTTTGTGCTAAAAGAACCATGGTGTTTTTTAATATTTTCACAAATTATTTTCGGTTCAATTTTCTTCTATGGGGCATTCTTGGAGATAAAAGGGACAAAGAACCTCTGTTGCATTTGTCCTGTGATCCTTGTAATATAAAAATTATAACAGAGCTAACCCCCAGTGATGGACACAAAGTGAGGAAAGCATGAACAAATACAGTCCTTAGTATAGTGTTTTGCAAACAGTACGTGTCCAATAAGTATACGTCGACTGGCTGTTTAAAAAGATCAGTTCACTGATATTCTGGGAGAAGGCCAACAAGTCCTGGAAAAGCAAACAGACATTTCATGTTGCTGTACGTGTCCCACCCTGGAGGAAGATAAACAAGCACAGTTGCGTCCGCAGGGCTGGGGTCAATGTGACACTAAGCACTACAAAATCGAAGCGGTTATTTTGGCAACCAGAGTCCTAGACACTCACCACGGCACCAGATGATGTTTATTCCAAGGAGAAGATTATTATAATGTATCTCTTGGATTAAGTTTTTCCTATTACAAGGACTCTATGTCAGATTCAGCTAAAATAAACTAATGTGAATACTGCCTTACAATGGAGTTGCCTTTTCACTTTCAAAGCCTGCCTCCATCTTTACACATGGCCATTCTGGACTTGAACCCCAGAATAATCACGTGGAATAAACACAGCAAGTGTTTTTATTTGTGATCTTTACTGAGGTGGGGGTGGGGAGCTTGTGTATCATGGGCTCATCTAGCAAGGTGACTGGTACCTGCGTGTGTTAGTCGCTTAGTTGTGCCCGGCTCTCTGCGACCCCATGGACTGCAGCCTGCCAGCCTCCTCTGTCCATGGCTGGTATATAATGGGTCCTTAATGAACAATAATTAATAGCCATCGCTGAGTGTTTACCATGTGACAGACACTACTCTGAGCTCTTCATGGACGTCTTTAGGGGGAGTCAGGCGTCATCGTGATGAGCGTGTGAGATGGCCACTCACTCAAAGAGTGACCTTGGGCAGGTTACTGAAGCACTTTGGTCTTAGTTTCATTGCCTGGAATATGGGAATAATAACTGGGCTGACCTCATAAGGTTATTGCGAAGATCACCTGAGCTGATGCAGATGAAGCCTTCCGAGCCAGGCTGGCGTATCTGAATGCTCAATAAATACTGACTACTATTTGTCCTTATCCCAGTCACCTCTCCAGTCACTGTTGGAACCAGAATTGGAACCCAGGTTGCCTGGCTCAAGAGCCTGGGTCTCTGATCCTTATTTATTCTGAATGAGTAACCAGAGTAGTGAAGAAATAACCTAGAGTCACGCAGCAAGACAGTGGCCCAAATCCACATCCCCCATCGCTCAGGCTGCAGTTCCAGCGCCGGAGGCAGGCGGGGCTTCGGAGAGGGCACAGGCGCGCTGCCGGGGAGGACGCTGCCGGGGAGGACGCTGCCGGGGAGGACGCTGCCGGGGAGGACGCTGCCGGGGAGGACGCTGCCGGGGAGGACGCTGCCGGGGAGGACGCTGCCGGGGACGCCGGCAGGTCCAGGCACCCTCTGGGTCCTCAGATAACCCCTTCCTCCAGGCTGCTGATGTGCTTGGGACCTCAGGCATCAGCCTTTTCTGCTCTTCGGTGGTAGAAGGCTGGATGCTGTAGCGCGCTGAGGTGGGGAAAAGAACGGAGTGAGCTCAGAAGTGCTTGAAAGTGGAAACAGGTAACTCTCCAGGTTACAAAGCACTGGATCGTTGGGCCAACCATGTGATGTCCACTGTTACCTCCAACCCCAGTGCAGAGGCATTTTGTGAACTTGTCCGAGTATTAAGGCTGGCAGACCCCGGAGCCCAGCCTTCCAAGCAGGGTCTTCTCACTCCAGATCTCTTGTTCCCATCTGGACAAAATATTTGACCCATTCTACTGAAGGATCTTTGTCCTTGGCCTCATTTTAAAAAAAAAAATGTTATTTCATGATCTTTCCACATTGTTGATTTTGATCTTCTTGGGAAAGTTTCGGTTTGAACCTTTTGGAAGACAAAGAGTATGGAACAAGATGAATTCCCAGATCACATCCATAGCCATGGCCTCTGTGATTCTTTTCCAGAATTTTATGAAATAAATAAAATTATTTACTTGGAATGCCTGGTGCAAGAACTGTCACAGAAGCTGTAAAGAACTGTTTATTGGGGACTGTCTAATCATGTTCAGTGATTACAAAAAAAGTATGGGAGAAGGAAAGGGGGCATAGGGAAGTTTATTTCATTCACTTTATATGCTATTGTCTTATTCCGATGATCTTTTATTTCAAAACTTCAGTCCACAGCAGTCTTTCACATAAAACATTGCTCTCTGGATCCTCTGTGATTCATCATGCTTCTTTTCCTCTCATATCTAGACATTGTTTTTCATTTTGAACCCAATTGCTGCTTCTTTGATTCCGTGGCAAATCGCCCTCCTCAGCCATGTGGTATAATTACTTCCATGGCAATGGGCTGAAGTTAGAGTCAGGCCATTATGTGAGGCTGCTGGCTGAGTGGAGAGACCAGAGCTAAGAGTTCCTTTTAACCCGGCTATCCTTAATAATAGCAGGACAGAGGTAGAAAATTACTGGCATGATAAATTGCTCTTTTCAATAAAGGCTTTGTTCCTATCTTTTAAAAAGCTGTGCCACACTGAGAAAATTTCTCCACATTTTTAATTGTGGATCATTTTGTGTAAGAAAAACCTCCCAGTGAAAATGGTCTAATGCAGTGTGCTGAGTTCAGCTTTGGTAAGGCTCCACATCATCCTAACGGAGTGCATGAAAGCACACACAAATGATATTTGCTTTTACCTAAAAGTGTAAGTGATCGTTTGCATCAAAAGCAATGTTGGAGATGGAGGAGTGGAGATTGGCCCCTAAGCAGAACGTCTACTTTTTTACACACTTAAAGGAAAGAGTAGGGGTAAAGGAAGTGGGGTGTGCTGCCACCAAGCGGTGAGCCAGGTAAGACAGGTGACTACCAGGCTCCTTCACTTATCCAGAACCCAGCCTCATCTATCCGGAAGAGAAGCAAAAATTAGGAAAAAAGCAAAGCCTCCCCCAGTGCCACAATTAGGTAACTGCTAGGAGGATACACATTCTGAAGCTTTTGTGCTTGACTCAAAGAATGCAGACTCAGAACCTTGTCTGCTTATTTTAGGCGTGATTCTAACAAGCTTGCTTTCAAATCCCATAGCATATTTGAATCAAGGGACTAGAGTGGGAACAAGAAATGAAAGTGAATAGACTGGGTATTTCTGTCGTATTTATTTTGTTCTAATAACAACTGATCTCAACCAGCATTACACTGGTGTGACGGACTCATTTTAAAGATGATGAAACAGATTCAGAGAAGGTCAGACAGCCAGTAAATGGTAGACTTGTGCTCTATGTGTGGGATTCTGTGACCCCAGAGCTCACGTTCCTTCCTCTTCTGCCCCTGGCCTTTCTAAAGATAGGCCCTCTAAGAAGCCCTGATGATCAGGGCAATGGCGGGAGGCAAAAGAGAATCATACTTACAATTTACCACACCCTGAGTCTGTCAAGGGCTTCCCAGGTGGCGCTAGTGGTAAAGAACCTCTCTGACAATGCAGGAGACATAAGAGACATGGGTTTGGCTCTTGGAAGGTCCCCTGGAGGAGGGCATGGCAACCCACTCCAGTATTCTTGCCTGGAAAATCCCCAAGGACAGAGAAGCCTGGCGGGCTACAGCCCATAGCGTCACACAGAGCTGGACCCAACTGAAGTGACTTAGCCTGCACACACGGGACTGTCAAGTTCAGATGGAAAGCGTCTCACCTGTTCCCAAAGGCATCTGTCTGAGAGGATAGTCATCATGACTTTGCATCTTCAAGAAGATGTTCAACCACTTACAGCCCTCTGAGCATAATCAGTAGGGAGCTCCCTGAGCAGGATGCTAGAGCAGGATGTTCTCAGGGTGATGGAGCTTGGGCTTCAAGTGTAGCCCTGCCTTTCACTAGCAGTGGGAGCTTAGTGGTAATTCATCTCCTCCTTGTGCTCAGTTTCCTCATCTGAAAAGTTAATGTGATGATTATACCACCTACTTCGTAGAGCTAGTTTGGAGAATTCAGTGAGGCAGTTTACATAAATGTCTCCCTGATGCTTGGTAGACATTACGTATCCAGCATGGACATTCCAGCAATTTGAAAGCTCACATCTTTTAAGGACTAAATTTTGGGTCTTATTTAAATTGCTTATTATTCATTCATTCATTCAACCCACATTTATTAACTATGGATACGTACTTCAAAGGGATTCCCGTATCTCAGTTGGTAAAGAACCCCCCTGCCAGTGCAGGAGACACAAGAGACTCAGGTTCAATTCCTGAGCTAGGAAGATCCCTTGGAGGAGAAAATAGCAACCCACTCCAGTATTCTTGCCTGGAAAATTCCATGGACAGAGGAGCCTGGCAGGCTATAGTCCATGGGGTTGCAAAGAGTCGGACACGACTGAGCTCGCATACATGAATACACATACACGAACACACATACTATAAGCCAGTAGTGGGTAGCAACTAATTAAATAAATATAAATAAGCTATAGATCTTTCCAGCTAGGACCCCAGACATGTCAACAGAAACTGCAGCGATTCAGAAAGGCCGGGGAAGCATTTCTGTGGGGACACAGTTATGGGGCTGCACATCCAACCTCCACTTGGAGAACTCTGCGTGGCTTCCTGGAGGTGACGGTCACGAAAGGTGAGGAGGAAAGGAGATTCCAGTGAGGGACATAACCTGTACAAGCAAAGACTCAGAAAAAGAGTGGGTGATTTTTGCATGTTGGGGTACAGGGTGTGGGTGAGGGGGTGGAAGCATGTGAGGCTGAGGAGGGTAGCAGGGCACCCAGGAGGGGCTTTGCACTGTGGACTAGATCCTGAGGTATGTCCTGTAGTTTGAAATTTTTTTTTTCCCCCAAACAAAATCTCCTGGCAAACACCAGCATGTGAAGCAGATAAAAAACAGCATTTTACTAGGGAATGTTTTCCCTGGTATCCCAGTGGTTAGGACTTGGTCCTTTCACTCTGGGGGTGTGTGTTCCACGCCTGGTCGGGGAACTCAGATTCCACATGCGTGCATGCTTAGTTGCTTCAATTGAGTCTGACTCTTTGGGACCCCATGGACTATAGCCTGCCAGGATTCTCTGTCCGGACAAGAGTACTGGAGTGGGTTGCCATGCCCTCCTTCAGGGGATTTTCCCAACCCAGGGATTGAATGCACGTGTCTTATGTCTCCTGAATTGTCAGGAGGGCTCTTTACCACTAGCGCCACCTGAGCCCCCTAAGATTCCACAAGCCTGGGAAAAAAAACAACAACAACGAGTGAATGAATAAATAAATAAACACACACAAAAAATTAGAATGCTTAGTTTGTAAGTTCAAATTTACAACAGTTACCGAATCAACCAATGAGAACAATAAGAAGGTATTAATTCAGAAATCTAGGGTGCCTTAGACATGCTTTTCTGGTCCTCTTGCTCAGTTAGGTTTTCATCTTAGACTTTAGGCTGGTTGCATAGAGTGCAGCCAGACTTACTTCCTTTGCTATAACAATACTGTAAGGGTGATGCATCATGTCTCTGGGGAGGACCTCTCCTCGGGAAACTGGGGGTTGACTGTAGAGGCTTAGTGGATTGGAAACCAAGTTGGCACCTACTGAAGGCTCTGGGCTTGCTTATGGAGCTGAATCATATATCCTGATGGAAACTTTCCCCATCCTGGGAACCATTAATGTGTCATAACCCATCACTTAAAAATTATGGGGTGCTTGGGACTTCCTTTCTCGTTCAGCCCACAGATCCTTATCCTGACACACAAACTGAACCTTCTGAATATAAATGAAAGGGAAAATTCTTCCATCACCTCCTCCTGGAGCAATCCTATGAGAACAGGCACAAGAAGAAAACTATCTACTCTGGGTTCCTTGTGGGGACAATAATTGTCACCCTCCTTAGTCCTTGGGGCTGAGTGCTGCTTTTTATTGTAAGAGTCCAAGCACATTGTCTCCTCCTGGCAGACCCTGGGTGGCCAGTCAAAATGAAAGACTCCTCCCAGCTTGGCAGCTCAATTACTGGGTTCACCAAGTCCAGCCAACAAAAGCAGTGGCTACAGTGAGGTGACAGAGGTCATGCCTCTGAGGATGAAGATCAACCCTGCCAGTGTTTTACAGGCAGGGCCAAACCTCCAGGCTACCTCGCTCAGCGTATGAGCATCTGTTTGTTTCCCTGTTCACCTTAAGGAACTATGAAATGGAGGGTGAGAGAGCGTCAAACATTTCGCAACCGTCACTCAGTTTTACATCTGAGCAATGAACAGCGATGCCGGGACCAGATGGACAGTGAGGACGAGGGGAAGGATGACAGAGAAAGAGGTTTTTCAAGGCCTACCCCCAAGACTTCCTCCCGTCTCCCCCTCCTGGTGTCCCCGGTGCATTCTGCTGATGAATTTAGGTGGTGATGTCTACTTTTAATTTTATCTGCAGAAAGGAGGGAAAACAGAGCTAGTGAGACAGTTAAAGGCAGTCATCTGGGTCTCTTACTGACTTAGATAAGTGGCATCACCACCTCATTTACTCTTGATAAAGACTCCCAAGGCTGCTCATTTGCCAAAGACACGTGACTTTTAAACCACGGAAAGTTTGAGATGTTGCCAGAGCAAAACTCTTCATTCCTACTTGTGGAACTCCCTTCAACACACACACATGGTAATTTTTGCACCCATTTTTATAGATGCCGCCCATCGCCTGTGCTTCCATACATTGCTGTTGCAACATCTACATGTCCATATGTTGTGACATCAGTCTAATTGGCTCCTGCCAGCTCTTCTGTGTTCCCCAAACACCCAGGGGACTCTCCTGGTTCACCCCGAGGCCCACTGAACCTCCAGAGGATTCCCCCTGGAGGAGGAAGGTCACTGGGATGTGCACGGAAGTAAGGACACAACAACCCAGCCCATGGGATGAGGACATCTGTCTGGCTGCGCTGTTCACTCCTGCCCATCACAGAGGCCTCAATGGGATCGGGCAATTAATATGGTCAGGATCAAATGCCGCCCAATTTAATTCAATTACTCTTCACCTCGAGAGAAAATATGGTTATTATAGTGACAGGACCTGGGTGAGGAAGACAGGCTTCTGGCCAACGGTCTGCCCACACGTTGCCAGGCTGCAAGCAGGGTGCAGAGCAGGGGGTATGAGGAGACAGGGCAGAGTGCGGTCTGCCGTGGATTGAATGTCTGGGCCCGACTACCCAGAGGCAGCTTTGCTGACACTGTGGGCAGAGCTGTTACCAAGGAGAAGCCAGGCTTAGCTGTTACATGGTAACTGCCTCATTCACCAAATACCCAGGGAGGAAGGCGTGAAGTAGAATGAATGACAGTGGCCAGCAGAGAAAAAGGAACCATTTCCCAAAGCTGGGCTTCCCAGGTGGCTCAGTGGTTTTGCTTGCCAATTCAGGAAATGTGAGAGATTTGGACTCGATCCCTGGGTTGGGAAGATCCCTGCAGGAGGGCACGGCAACCCATGGACAGAGGAGCCTGGTGGGCTATACAGTTCATGGGGTCGCAGAGTCGGACATGACTGAGCACAAACTTTCTTCCCAAAGCTACTATTTTAAGGGAAATTCCTTATTTATGGGTCATAAGTCTCTATAACAAATTTGATCACTAAGAGACCATGTAGACCTTAAATCTTTTCTTTTAAATAAAGCTTTATCTCCAGGACTCCCCTGGTGGTTCAGTGGGACTTGGTCTTCCAATGCAGGAAGTGCAGGTTTGATCCTTGGTCTGGGAGCTAAGATCCCTCATGCTTCTTGGCCAGAAAAACCCCCAAAACATAAACAACATAAACCACAGAAGCAATATTGTAACAAATTCAATAAAACTTTAGAAATGGTCCACATCCAAACAAAAAGCTTAAAAAAAAAAAAAGAAAAAACTTTATCTTGCCCTAATTTGCCCTTAGCCTGCAGTATTTAATAATAATTCACACCACCATGTATACCACACGAACTGCTAACCAGCCACTGTTCAGTGCTGTTTGCAGGGGCAGCTCTATTTAACCTGCCCCCCGCCCCACACTTACTCCCATTTTATGATGGGAAAAATAAGGCTTGGAGAGGCTTGGAGAGGCTGAGTCACCGGCCCAAGATCACGTGGCTGGTAAGGGACAGAGTGGACTCCAGTCACACCTGTTGATCACGAAGCCCTTGTTCATGACCATTATTCCAAATTTTACCTTGGTTTGAATCTTCCACATGTTCTTTTTAAAAGATTTTTTTTCTATGTAGACCATCTTTAAAGCTTTTATTGAATTTGTTACAATATTGTTTCTGTTTTACGATTTGGATTTTTGGCCCCAAGGCCTGTGGGATCTTGGCTTCCCAGCCAGGGATTGAACATGCACCCCTGGCCTGGAAGATGAAGTCTTAACCACTGGACCACCAGGGAAGTCTCTAACTCTCCCACATCTTCTTTGCCTCTTTTGAATGTACACATGGCACTGGAGAGACGTCCTCCCTAATGCTTAGGGGCTCATTGGATACCCAAGACCCTGTGTCCACAGAGAACCATGTCATCATTTCTTAATCAGCATCGTGGGTTCAAATCCCAGCTCTGCCACTTGTTAGCTGTGTAACAGGGAATTCTTAGCGTATGGGCTTTCACGTGTAAATGAGAAAAGCTATTTTCCCCTAAGGTCGTGAGGGAAGCTGACAGAGTCAACACATTGAAAATGGTGCCTGGGAAAGGTGTTCAGAAATTGCCAGCTATTATTATCATGTCCCTTGTGAAAGCAACTCATGTAAAAATTGGAAGCAAAGGAGGTTTTCCTTGGTGGTCATGGATTTGCAATACACGTGGTGGTTAGGCTTCAGCTGGCACTGTGGTCATGAATAGTCATACTGGCCAAGAAGCCCTGCTCTGGTCAGGGTGGGGGATGGGGGTGGGGTGGGGGTTGTATGTGTCCCAGGAGACTCCTTAGCACATTCATTTTGGGGTCAAGTGAGCTCTTCTTTTAGCTTGATCTCCTGTCTTAAGCACTGATTGTTTTGACTCAGAAACAAAGCACAAGGGAGAGATTGGACAACTGGCCCCTTCTCTAGCCCCCACCCCATCTCCAGGCCACACCAAGTAACAGCCAAGGGCTCTGCCTTTCACATTCCCTCTGGGAGGAGGAGGACTGCCTGGGGCTGAGTATCCATCCTGGTAACTGCCCTTCACACTTTATCTCTGAGTTTGCCAACATGCTTCCTTTAGATGAAGCATCGTCTAGCAGCTTTGCGGGGAGTTTTGAAAACTCGAGAAACTCACAGGAATTTCCCCAAGGTCTTACCACACTCGCCCAGATCATCATGGAGACAGAGCGGTCTCCCTGAAGCCAGGGTGCAGGCATCTCCAGCCTGAAGAGATGGAGGGCGAGTGCTTTGAGTCATACTTAAGTTGTTAAGGATGGTTCTTAATCACCACTTGGATTTCTTTCAGGGCCAGGGTCATTTTTTGTAGATAACATAAATCTAAGCTAATATGCATATCAGTGCATATCAGATAACGTAAGCCCTGGAATTGGGCTCTACAGTGATTCTGGCAGGAGCGATGGCAGATCTCCATTGAGCTGGGTGATAAGAGTTACTTCTCCTGACCAGAGCCCCTCCTGTTTGGTTCGACTCACACGCTGAGGAATGGGTGGTGATCCTCGGGTGGTCACAGTGTCCTGGCCTGGCCCCTTCTGCTTCCAGATTCCCAGTGGAGAGTCTGGAGCACATGAACAGCAGCCAGATCGTTTGGGTTGGTTTTGTTTGAACATTGTGGAGTTAGGATTCTGAGATGGATGTTTTCATAAAGGGAAGAACACTGTAGTGTCCTACCTAGAAATAGCATCTTCTGCTATGGGATTGCAGCTCGAACAAATGGAGTAAAAATGAACAGAAAAGCAGAAACCTGGCTTTTCCTGGTCTTCTTTTAAGTATTTACTTAGCTGACTGCGCTGGGTCTTAGTTGTGGCACACAAGCTCAGTAGTTGCGGCTTATGGGCTTGGTTCCTTCACGACATGTGGGATCTTAGTTCCCTGACTGGGGATTGAGCCCATGTCCCCTCCATTGCAAGGCGGATTCTTAACCACTGGACCACCAGCGACATTTCCTGGCTTCTTCTTTCTTTTTTTTTTTTTACTTTACGTTTTCAAGCAAGTCCTCCAGTCTCTCAGCCTTAGTTTCCCCATTGCCATGGTTACTGAAATGGACCATTTTCACAGCCCACCCTTGTCTCCTGCAAACAAGTTGGATTCATCTTTAGCAGCCTAAGCCCTCCACTGGTCTGCAATGTACGTTTAAGTTATAATTGCCAGTATCGCTCAGACAAGGAAAAGAAGCGTTTCCAGTTCTGGATGAGCAGGGCTCACCGCTGTAGCCGGATATGAGAGGAGCAAGGCTGGTAAACCACGTACATGCCCAGCTCTTGGGGCCTCCAAAGGGAACCTGGGGGAAAAGACAATGACCCCAGTCAGGTAACCATTTAGGGGGATAGGAAGCCATGTTACCTAGGTTTCCACACCAGCTGAACTCAGGAATAATTATATGCGACGCAACACAGAGCATAAAACAGATTCACTTAGCATCTGCAAGAGTTGATTGCACCCAGGCCTGCCCAGACTGGCCTTTCTCACTGCAGGGTGTGGGGGAACAGGGATGAGCAGGCCCCCTGAGGCTGCTGGTGCTCAGCCGTGGGAGACACGCCAGTTCTCAGGTCTGCTAATGAGTACTGTGGTGTCTGGCAAGGCCCTGGCCTGCGAGTGAGTGTGACTAATCAGGAACCTTTTCAATAACGCTGACGGTTCATTCTCCTTTTTTTTTTTTTTCTCTCCCTTCCCTGTTCTCTGGGCAGGAGCCGGTTGATATAAGAGTAAATTAACCTCATTCTGGAAAAGGCAGGGCCTGATAAAGGACCCCTAAAAGGCTTCCTGTGCCCCGTGCCTGCCTGTTTTGCAGTCAGGCTAATTATCGGAGTTGGGTGGGCCGGCAGGGGATTTTTTGTGGTCGTTCCCTCCACTTCATAAGAGGCAGCATCTAAAGACCGAGCCCTGGCATCATTCCACAGGCTGCTTGACAAATAGGGTTCTGACACCAGCAAAGGCAGTGTCATTGCGATTATTCTCGTTCCAGCCCAAACTGACGACCCTCCCATTTCCTGTTCAAAGGCTACATTTCATCAAGTACTGTTTCCCTCTCGCGTGGAAATGTGAGACCTTAAATGCCCTGGACTCCTTAACTGGGAGTGGGAGCCAAAGAGGGGGGCGACCTTTTTTCAGACTCCTCTCTCTCCCTGCCACCCACTTTGTTGCTTGATAAGTTCATTGTGCTACTAACACCAGAGCCCAACTGTGTGTTCACTCATGGGGAAGGAGTGTAAGTCTGTGTGTGTGTATCTCAGAGGCGTCAGTAATGCCATCTGTTGGTTAGCGGGTTGGAAGAATTTCAAGCTGGAAGGCAGGCTTTGCTGATGTTGGACCAAAACTTTTAGAAAGGGGTAGTTAATTGTTTAATTGATGCGGTACCCTCATCACAGACTAGACCTCTGAGAATGACTCAAAGATAATTTCTTAATAATAGAGCCAAAGGATTTTATGTTGAGAGACAAGAGCAAGTGAAAGAAATGAAGGAGCTGGAAAACAGTGAGGTGGTTTTTAACATTCCTTATTCCCTAAAATAAACACATGGCCTAACTCAACCTTCTTTCTACCTTGTTAATTTAAGCCAGTTTGTTCTGTCTTCTCAGCCTCGTGGGACTACTGATAACTGGCTGGGAGGTCCAGGATGCTAACTAGAGTTATCAAACCTTCTAAGTTAAAACTTGAGACACGTGCTCCAACAGGGGTCAGGATATTTGCAGGAACAATAAGTGAGAGTATTTAAAATGGGAGAGTTGAATGTTCTGACCACTGAGCTCTTTACAGTCTCCTAGAGCACCTCGTATGTGTAAGGAGTCATGGTTATGGTTTCTTGCAGGAGTTGTGACTGGTGACGGGAGACCAGATCTGGCCTTCAGCCACGTTTTATGTTGTAGACCAGGAGATCCACAGATACCGCTGCACTGGTGGACAAGAACCCAGAAAGGTAGATAAGGGGACATCACCCTTGCTTTATGGCAGAAGACGCTCCTTTAGAGATTCATAGACTATTCAACACGGACGAGCCTTAGGAAGTCTTTTGTGATGAACGTAGTAACCTCCTCAGTAGACAAGGTAATCTTTTTCTAATTGTCATCAGTATTAGCTCATGTCAGTTGAGGCTTGCTGTTACGGCACTGTGCTAAGGACTTTTTTTTTTATTATTTGTTTTTAATTGGAGGATAATTGCTTAAAAATATCGTGTTGGTTTCTGCCATACATCAACATGAATAAGCTATAGGTATACGCATGTCCCCTCCCTTTTGAATCTCCTTCCTACCTCCCACCCATCCCACCTCTCTAAGTTGTCACAGGGCATCAGATTCATGTTCCCTGCATCATACAGCAAATTTCCACCTGCTATATAATTTTACACATGGTAACGCTTATGTTTCCATGCTACTCTCTCAATTCTTCCCACCCTCTTCTTCTCCCTTTGTGTCCACAAGTCTGTTCTCTGTCTGAATCTCCATTGCTGCCCTGCAAATAGGTTAATCAGGACCATCATTCTAGATTCCATATATATGTGTTAATATACGATATCTGTCTCTCTCTTTCTGACTTAGTTCACTCTGTATAGTAGGCTCTAGGTTCATCCACCTCATTAGAATGGACTCAAATCCTGTTATCCTCTCACAAGCCTCTGAAGCAGGTGTCATTACGATTCCCATATCTCAGAAGAGGCAATGGAAGAACAGAGAGGTTAAACGCTCTGTCCAAAGTTTCACAGCTGGTAGTTGTTGGAGCTGGGATAGACACAGTGTAGACATACCATTGCCCTAGTTGTGAAATAATATGGCAAGAATGAGGTCCTGACTCTTAATGTCATATACAGAGAACCCACAACCAATTCGGTTTCAGTCCCCGAGCAGTTTCCAGCTGCTAGTCATGACCACTGGTCCAGAAACACATGGGACCACACTCAAGCTCACACGCACACAACAAGTACACGTGCACTCATGTACACAGTTGGGAACAGACTCTGCCTCCCAAACTTGTACATACTCAGGAGCACAACAAAAAAGGCAATAAAATGTGCTGCTGTTTCTTCAGCAAGTTTCCTACTCATAAAATGGAACTCGAACATTGCCATGACCTAAATTCCAGGGATATTACATAAAGGAGCCCGCTACCGGTTCTGTACTGTGATTGATTCTCCTTGGGAGAACGGAAATGGGTAATTATGCACTGGCATAGCCTCAGGGAACATCAGGTGAATTTAAAAAAGGAAAGTAAAGAAAACTGCACATCAGACCCCTTGAGGCCCTTTGTCAATTACCACCTGATCTTGAGCACAAGGGGATCTGCTTTCCTGGGTATTCTTAGGGCTCCTCTGCAGCAAGCCCCTGGCTCTGTCCTTTGCAGAAAGACTCCAGAGGTTACTTTGCAAAGAGGCCTCCCTTCTGACCTTAGCAGAGCATTGAAATCCAGGCCCTGGAGGGTGACTCAGGTGGTCCTGGAATGGAAAAGAAGAGCGGGCTCACTGGAAAAGGCCCTCATGCTGGGAAAGATTGAGGGCAGGAGGAGAAGGGGGTGACAGAGGATGAGATAGTTGGATTACATCCGACTCAATGAACATGAGTTTGAGCAAACTCTGGGAGAGAGTGAAGGACAGGGAAGCCTGGTGTCACAGAGTTGGACACAGCTGAGCAACTGAACAGCAACCACCACCACCGGAGGAGTGTAGTCATTGAAGGAGACCCATGTCCTCAGGGGACCCCACCTCTTCCCTGTCCCACTTCCTGTGCTCCTGAAGTCAGCCCCTGGCAGCAGCAGCCTCTGTAAGAAGAAAACCAAGACTCAGTCTCTCATGGATTGACAAGTGGTTCAAAAGAGACGTTAAAGGGAGAATGTCAAAGAGAAAATGTGAAGCAAAGGGAAATGGAGGGGAGTCATGGAAAGGGCCTTCTTGTCAATTTGTTGTTGTTTAGTCACTAAGTCCTCTCTGATTCTTTGCGACCTCATGGGCTGTAACCTACGCTCCTCTGTCTGTGGGATTCTCCAGGCAAGAATACTGGGGTGGCTTGCCATTTCCTCCTCCAGGGAAATTTTCCGACCCAGGGATGGAACCTGGGTCTCCTACGTTGCAGGCAGATTCTTTACCATCTGAGCCACCACGGAAGCCCTCTTGTCAATAACTCTTAGTGAAAGGACAGCATCTCCCTGAGAGGACCAGAAGGGTCTCAAGCCAGTGTGTTAATTAAGCCAGAGCTGACTGTGATGACAGGCAAATCCCCGCTTGTCACTGATTTAGCATGAAGTTCATTTTGTAAGAGACTGGTTTAAGGTGATTCCTCTGTGTTCCAGAGAGTGTTTCAGGGACCCAGGCTCTTTCTTTGGCTTCCCCCTCCACTGGTGCCTCAATTGTTCACTTCCAGCCAGACGATGGAAGAAAAAAGAGCTCAGAAGATGACAGGCAGGTTTCCATGGGCCAGGCCTGAGTGGCTCAAGGCTCTCCATCTACGTTCCTATATCCAGAACTGAGCCGGATGGACCATGTAGACACAAGGGCTGCCACTTTTTGACCATAACTCTACTGTGTAGACAGAAGCCTGAATCTTTGATAGGTAGCTTGTGTCTTCGCTACACCCACTCGCATATTACAATATAGCTAATAAGCTTGAAAAGATTGTTTCAGAGGGTTCCAGTCTCCAATTATTCACCAATTTCAAGTGATCACCAGCATGCAGTGCAATTTACAGCAGAATTCTAGTTTATTCCACAGGTCAAACAACTGAGAAGGAAAGCTGTGATTGTATTATTATATATGAGATTATATTTATTGTAAATACCATTCTTTTGATGCTGCTGTGATTTTGAAATATTTTCTGTTAGATTCCAGGTCCCTGGAAAAGTTACTGTATTAACTACCTCCAGGATTAGCACTTTTTTATGGTAAATTGAAGTTTGTCTACATAATTTATGACATCTCAGAGACTATCTTTGGTTTACATGTGTTACAGAAACAATGGCTTCCCAGGTGGCGCTAATGGTAAAGAATCCACCTGCCAATGCAGGAGTCATAAGAGGGTTTGAATCCTGGGTTGGGAAGATCCTCTGGAGGAAAAAATGTCAAGCCACTTCAGAGTTCTTGCCTGGAAAAATTCCATAGACAGAGGAGCCTGGTGAGCTATATAGTCCAGGGGCTGGAAAGAGTAAGAATGAAGCAATACAGATACAGTAAGCAAGTCGTCTGAGAGCTCCTATATTTTAGGTAGGAGGCTGAAGTGAGGTGAGGAGTAAAGGATGTACCTCCAGCTGAGTTATCTTACAGGAAAGGGCTAATCTAGAAGTCACACTCAGTACTTTAACTTGAATCCTACTTTTCATACTCTAGTTACAGGTTCGTACCTACTGCAAGAAAAGCTGGGAGGCAGACATTGTGGTTGGGTGTTTTATGACTGGGATAAAACTGGAGTGCTTTGAGTAAGAAAGAATGGGAGGATGGACTTTAGGTGGGCCATTCAGTCCTTAGCCAAGCAAAGTTATACTTTGGGGTCCATCCTTGGGAATAGGATCTGTGGGCTTCCCCTGTAGCTCAGCTGGTAAAGAATCTGCTGGCAATGCAGGAGACCTGGGTTTGATCCCTGGGTTGGGAAGATCCCCTCAAAAGGGAAAAACTACCCACTCCAGTATTCTGGCCTGGAGAATTCCATGGACTGTATAGTCATGGGGTTGCAGAGAGTTGGACACAACGGAGCCACTTTCACTGGGGAATAAAGTCCTAGAACTAAATAAAATTAGTTATAGATAGCAAGGCTAAACTAGGTTTTCCCCAACTAGAGTTGTATTAAATAAGATTAAAATTTCAACTCTGCTATGCGTTTTGATTTCCACAGAGTCTCCACACTGCTGTGAAGGTGGCCAGTTGGGACACATCCTATCAGCAAGCAGAGAGAAGAAGCATAGAGTCCAGGGAAGATGGAACTGAAAGGATAACCTTCTGTTTAGTGAAGATGCCGCAGCATAATCAATGGGTGAGAACAGGGCTGCAGAAATGTCTACGCCAGCAACCAGGGTTCACAGGCACCACCAGACACTCTAGTGCTTGAAAGGGAAATGACACATGACACATAAGGTTAGGAACCACTTGAAGTGGCAGAAAATCCACCTCGACCCCACTTCACCAGAGAGGGTTCCTCTGTAGAACTAGGGAGGAGGAGGAGTGAGATCAAGTTAAACTCAATCGTGGGGCTGTGGGGACTAAGCAGACACTTTAAACTGTCCTTGGAAAGTGATCAAAGCCCCTGAATGCATTAGGCTGATGCCCTAGTGTAGCCCACCACGAGGAAGACTTGGTATCTCTCCTCTCTCCTCTCTCCTCTCTCACTCTTTCTGACCAGCTGCAGGGAGTAACTGAGTTCATTGCCTGAGAGAATTAGGTCAGACCAGAGCTGAATATCAAGCTGACAGAGGGGAGTTTGGTGCCAATGTTGATTAAATGAGAAGTGAAAAGAGAGTCTCACTCTGAATCCAAATATGGGAATTTAGAAGGGAGAAGGCTAATATTAGACTGCTTAAGAGTCAGGATGGGAAGATACACTTATTATCAGAGAATCAGGGAGTTTCCATCCAAGTCAATACTTTACTGTAAAGAAGCCACATTTTATGTTAATAGGTATTTAAAATACTCAAACTTTAGCCGTCAGGATAAAAATGATTTATTTGCTATCTGGAAATTCTTGAAAAACTCTATCTGTTACTGCTCTTCAAATACATATCATGACATACATGATTACTGCAGGGCTGTTTCTTAAGTTTTCTAACTCCTATCATTCCAGCCCTATCATAAAGAGGACAGCCTCTGACCCTGTCCATCCTGCATAGAAATGACAATCTCATTAATGATGCTAGGTTTATATTGTAAATATATTATCACCACTCTCACACCAACTGCTTATGTTAAAAAATAATTAGCAATTAGTTTCAGCAAATGCATTATAAAAAGGTAGCTAATTTTAACCATCTCCTCCCTCCCTGTTTTAGGGGAAAAAAAAAAAAGAATTGAGTGATTCAGGGAAAGCAATCTGTTACCTGGAGGAATTTATAATCTTTTAATAATCTTTAATCAGAATTTTTAAGAATCTCCTAAGAATGGTGGTTTGGGTACCAACAAGAAGTGAGTCGCAGTCTTCAGCTTTTCTTTTTCTCCTTGAGATTTAATGGTACAAATAAATCTACTTAATTGACTTAACCATTTCTAATTTATCTCTAAGATTCCTTACAGGATGTTGTCTGGACATCTAGTCTACTCTCTGTCAGGAGGTGTCAATTCTTTTAATACTTTCCCTTTCTTCCTTTCTCCCAGGAAACTTGCTCTTCAGTCTCATACAGGTATCTTGTCCTTGTAGCTCTCCCCTTATTCTCTTTATTTATTTTTAAATTATTTTTATTTATTTATTTAATTTGGATGCACCAGGTCTTAGTTGCAGTATGTGGGGTTTAGTTCCCTGATCAGAGATTGAACCCAAGCCCCCTGCACTGGAAGCACAGACTTTTAGACACAACCACCAGGAAAGTCCTTCCTTGCTCTCTTTAGGTCCACCCTCCCTCTGACTTTGCTGCTTCTCTCTTGAGCCCAGATCCTAAGACAGAAGCCTTTCCCCTAGACCCTAATCTCCCTGGTCCAGTTTGTCCTTTGCCGTTTTCCAGCAAATCGAGAGAGATCAACCATCTGTGTTCTCTACTTTTTTTTTTAATTTTCTTTGCTTTATTGTGTTGGGTTTGCCATACAATGACATGAAACTACTTTTAACCAGGAGAGCCAGATACTGCTGGAGAAAATGATACGTTCTTGTGTATTGATTCCACTGGTTTCTAATGTCAGTTGTTTCCTTAACCCTGTCCAGAAATCTTATCCTTTCCCAAAGAGCTTTTACTTCTTTATGGAGGAGTTAAACATTATCATTCACCACGCCAGCTGCAGTCCGGCTCTGACCCTGGAATTGCATGGACGCAGCTCTCCAAACTCGACAGGACCTTCTCTTTGCTGAGTTGTACCAAATGCCACAAGGGAGGATGTTGGGTTGGACAACTGGGGCTCTTATCTTGACTTTGGTGTTTTTCAGCTGTGTCATTTTGGCAAGTTTCTTTACTCCCTGAAGTCCCCATTTTTTCACTCATAAAATAGATATAAATAGAGAATTGTGAGAATTAAATGAATAATAGAAATATAATTTTAAAATTGCAGTCTAACAGCATTTATCTTTTACTTGGAGTAGTTGGTAGTTGCATGAGTGCTCAGTAGCTCAGTCATGTCCTATTCTTTGTGACCCTATGGACTGTAGCCCATCAGGCTCCTTTGTCCATGGGGTTTCCATGGCAAGAATACTGGAGTGGGTTGCCATTTCCTCCTCCAGGGGATCTCACAGACCCAGGGATCAAGTTCACGTCTTCTGAGTCTCCCGCAGTGGCAGGCAGCACCTGGAAAGCCCTGGAGTAGTTGGTTTACTAAATACTAATTTAATCACTAGTAAATGAGTTTAAAATTTCCACCTATTTTTTTTTTATTTGTCCCCTGTTTCCTTTTTTTGACCTGTTCTTGCCCTCTTTGGGATTAATCAAACATTTTTGATTATTACATTTGTTACCTAGCATCATGATTCATGTTTATGATGTTTGGGTCAGGATACTATAAACTGTGGGATTGAAGATTTGCTTCCAGGAAATTGACAAGGATGAAATTCTTAATTTGGGCAGCTTGCTATTATTCTTTTATTTACTGAGCACCTACTTTATACCACATGCTGTTCAAGGCTCTGAGAATCAAACCAGGAATAAAAACAGATAGATGCTCTGCTCTCATGCAGTTTATCACCTAAAAGAAAAAGAGTAGGAACTCTAAGCTTAGTCAGTCTTGGGTTCAGAAACAAGCATTTTTACTAACTAGCTGTGTAACCTTAGACAATTGGCTACACATGGGGTATTCAAGTGGAAACCCTGGAATGATACTCTTGGAGGCTAATTTTGAAATACAGAGATAATGTATAGAAAACTCTTGCACAGCTGGGACATGTAGATGGTAATAAATGTGCTATAATTAATTATCATTATTATATTCACCAAACTCCAATCACCTGAATGCTTTGCCACACATTAGTATTATTAAATAATGCCAAACGGGGGCCAGTTCACTCTCACTCTCTCTCTGCCAACACAGTCAAACTGTTATATGTTTGTAGTTTTCTGCACTTTGATTTTCAATTTTGTGAACATGATTTAAATCACCATCCATGAGTCTGTAATAATAATAGGAGGTGGAATAATAAGAACCATATTATTACTACATGGGGCGACATTCGCCATCTTCCTTGTGAAGACAGATGCCTAAAGTTAGTGTCATATGACTTCTGGTGATTATTCTTAACTACTAAGTTTAACGTTCATGTAAAAAGGATATGCTAGGAAAGCAGGATTCCCAACTTTAAAATATAGTAAGTCTCCTACATATGAAGGAGTTCCATTCCAAGAGCACGTTTGTAAACCCAACTTCATTGTTCAGTCCCACAAATTTAGCCTAGGTACCCAACTGACACAATTGGTTATATAGTACTGTACTGTAATAGGTTTATAATATTTTTCATACAAATCATACATAAAAAGCACACAAAATATTTTTAATCTTACAATATAGTGCCTTGAAAAAGTAGTACAATACAATAGCTAGCACACAGTGGCTGGCATTGAGTGAACAGGGAAGAAGAATTGCTGACAGGAGGAGGGAGTGGTGGTGGGAGATGGCAGAGCTGAACTATAGTCAGCAATAGGAGACGGAGGGCAAGCTGCAGTTTCAGTCATGCCTGATGTTGACGGCACAGGTTCTGATTCGCTGTTGGAACCAGATGCACGTTCTCATCTTTGAAAGCTTGTAACTTGAGGGTTCATATGTAGGCAACTTACTGTAGTCCTATCTCCAAATATATCTATTTGGAATCGCATAATTAATTAGCATAAAATCCCTTTTCAAATTCTCTGGCTCCAGACTACCGTTTTCACAGGGGATGGACTAGAAATTCAAACTCTGTAATTATCACTATGTCAGAGTTATTAATGGCACTTCTATGTATGTTTCAGTTATGTGATTTCACCTAGTGTCATTCAATAATGTGTGCTTTTGATTCTATCTCCTATGAATGTGCCCATTAATGGGAAAAACGTTGACTGATTATATTGCTAGGGGTGTTTGTTAGTAATGGTTCTGGAACTTTACTTTGCATAAGAATCACTTGGAACTCTGCTCAGTGTTATGTGGCTGCCTGGATGAGAGGGGAATTTGAGGCAGAATGGACACATTCTGAACGTATATGAATGGCTGAGTCCCTTTGTTGTTCACCTGAAGCTATCACAACATTGTCTATAGGCTATACCCCAATATAAAATAGAAAGTTAAAAAAAATCACCTGGGAAGAAGCAGGAAGTGAGTGACAGTGTGTTTGGGGGATGGTTATAAATATAGATTCCTGGGTTCCAGTCCCTAAGACTTCAGTTGGCAAGCTGACCACGAATAATCTCTTAACCTAAAGTGAGAAATTCAGTGGGCATCTTCTACTTCCTGTGTCCATCCCCAGGAACAGAACTGTGGCTGTGATTTCTACTCAGTGGTTATCCTTCAGAACTCTTCCCATCACTTCTCCTGAGGTTATTGCAACTTAACCTTGACCCTGCTTAACCTTTTTATAAACAATTATTTTTTTTATTTTATTTTTTATTGTTTTTGCCATACAATGTCATGATATCACCATGAGTTTACATATGCTCCCCCTCCAGAACCTCCCTCCCTCCTCCCTCACCCCGGGAAATCTCGCTGCACCAGCCCCGAGCATCAATCCTGGGCTGTCGATTGATTAGACATATGATAATTAACTTGTTTCAATGCCATTCTCCCATATCATCCCACCCTTACCCTCATCCACAGAGTCCACGAGTCTGTTCTATACATCTGCGTTCCTTTTGCTGTCTCGCATGTTGGGTTCTCATTACCGTCTTTCTAAATTTCATATATATGTGTTAATATACTGTATTTAAACAATTATTTTTAAAGAGGTTAAATGAGCCAGATTTCTTGGACTAAAAATGGAGTCATGCAAACTGACAATTTTAACTATAATTTACACAAAAAATGTGAAATTAAAAATATTGAATCAATGCTTGGCAAAAGTAGAATTCAAATCAATTCAACTACAGAAGTATTTGTTGGAGACCTGTTGAGGTTCACTTTTTTTTTTTTTTTAACATGGTGTCTGCCACCTTCCTTGTCTGGCTCATAGTGGATACTCTATGTCTTCTTTGAGTTGATTCATTTAAAAATGAGTTCTTTTGGTGCATTCAATGAAAATGCATGGTACACAGTTAGAAGCTCAGACATGAGTCAGACTCTGGGCTCTAATCCTGTTTTGCTATTCACCAGCCACCACTGTGTGATTTGGAGGGAAACTGACCTTCTCTGTGCTTCTCCTTTTCTTCTTTTCCAAATGGGGCTAACAATAGCACCTAATTCATGCGATGGTTGTAGGCGGTCAATGGAACAGCATGAGGAATGGGTTTGTTTCAATGTCTGGCACTTCTTAAATACTCAAGAAAAGCCTGCAGGACACATATGGGCAGAGACTGGATGGACTGATGGAAAAAGAAGCTTCAGATCCGCGGACAAACCGTATCTAAGGATAGGGTCTGGGAATCTTTTATTTTTTTAAATACTTCTTCCTTTATTTTTTTTCTTTCAGAAATTAGTCTTGCTTACTTTATAATACCTAAATGATACAGACATAATTAGAATATAAAAATAAAAATTCTAGACCTCTTAACTCCATAATTCAATTCTACCTGGAGATAAAAAATTTTCTACAGTGTACATACCTTTTTCAAGTATAGATATAGATTATATAGATGTAGATGTGGATTAATGGGCTAATAGATAGACAGACAAGTGATAAAGCAAATTCAGTAAAATGCTAGTAAAATGTTGGTGGCAGAATCTAGGTGATGGATATATAAGTGTTTTATAAAGTTCTTTTAGCTTTGCTATTCAGCTGAGATTTTTCACAATAAAATATTGAAAAAATGACATTCTTAGGTAGAGATTTCTATTGTTGTTATTTAGTCGCTAAGTCATTTTCAACTCTTTTGTGACCCTATGGGCTCTAGTCTGCCAGGCTCCTCTGTCCATGGGATTCTCCAGGCAAGAATACTGGAGTGGGTTGTCATTTCCTTCTCCAGGGGATCTTCCTGACTCGGGATTCAAGTCGTGCCTCCTGCTTGGCAGGCAGATTCTTACCACTGAGCCACCTAGGCATCCCATAGAGATTTCTACAATATTTATTAAATAGGAAAGACCAGGTTACAGAATATAATTTATGTTGTGACACTAGTTCATTTAGATGTTTATATTTATAAATTATATTATTGATATAATAATGGCATGTAGACATAGATAAGGTTGTAGAGATCTATCTTTTAAGTCTGATATTACCTATATCTATATCCTTATGAAAATCTATATCTGGGACACAAGATTAGCTTTTACATATGGATTTAGAAAAGCTAAAAATGAAAAAAATGCATCCTTATATTCATACAAATGTTAACCAAAAGAAAATTGGTATAGTTATAATTATATCAAAAGAGTGGAGTTTGAGGAAAAAAGTTTTACTAGAAGAAAAGCACATTTCATAAAGATAAAGTAGTCAATTCATCCGAAATAGAATAATTATAGATTTATATGTTTTCAATAAAGTAGCCTCGAAATATACAAGGAAAAATCAACAGTAGTACAATAATTAAAATCAACAGTAGTACAAAATCGAAAGGAGAAATGGACACAGCAACAATAACAAATGGAGATTTTAACAAACAGACAAAGGTCAATAAAACCTAATAGATCCGTGCATCATAACTAGCAAACTTAACCCAGTGTCTAAAGAAAATACTTACCAAAATAGACAATATGCTAGGCCGTAAAGCTCTTGAAAAACTTGGAACGATTGAAATCATTCAGAGACTTCATGTTCTTTGAAAGATCTTTTACTGAAATTATGGGTAGAGATATATAAGAGAAAGCAAATGATATAGATGGAACTAGAAAATGGAACTTAGAAAATATTTGGAACTGAATGAGAATGAGAATACTGTATATCAAAATTGCAGCATATAGCGTGTAGCTGAAGCCATGGTTAGAGACACATTTGTACTTTTAAATGCAAAGAGTAGGAAAGAAAAGCTGAAATTTCAATGATCTAAGTATCCAGCAGGGACTTCCTTGGTGGCTCAGCAATAAAGAATCTGCCTGCAATGCAGGAGACCCAGGTTCAATCCCTGGGTTGGGAAGATCCCCTGAAGAAGGGAATGGCCAGGCACGCCAGTACTCTTGCTTGGAGAATCTCATGAATAGAGGAGCTTGATGGGCTATAGTCCAGAGGTTCACAAAGAGTTGAACATGACTTAGTGACTAAACAACAACAAGTATCCAACTCAGAAAGTTTAGATCATTTAAAGCCAAATAAAGTAGAAAGAAAGAAATAATAAACATAAGACCCAAGATTGGTGAATTGGAAGGCAAATATACACTGTACATTAGATTCAACGAAGCCAATATCTTAAAAGTGAATTTCAAAAAGATCAAGAAAATGTATAATTCCCTAGCAAGATTGATCAAGAGAAATTAAGAGAGAGCATAAGTGACTCTTATCAGGAAGTAAATAAGGGCATTTTGTTATGATTTTACAGACATTAAAAAGATAATGAGGTTATATAAACATCTTTATGCCAACCAAGTTGAAAACCTATATAATATATCAACTGCTAAAAAACTGCAACTTGTCCAGATAGATAAAAATAGAAAATCTACAAATACTGAGGAGTTCACTGTCTAGTAAAAAACTGAATCTTACTAAATACCATCATGATGATGGTGATGCCATCTGGAGAGATTCTTAGACCCTAGCTTCCATTTTTAATGTTGTGGGATTTTTATTAGCCTAGTGCCTGGATTCTCTTACTTATTCCTCTTAAAAGGAGAAGCAATTACCTAACACAGGATTTGAGGGAAGAGACAAAGCATGCTCAGGTCAGTTTTAGTGATTAGAACCTTGCCTGACAGTTAATATTTTGGTCTGGAGAATTCCATGGACTGAAGTCCATGGGGTTGCAAAGAGCTGGACACCACTGAGCAACTTTCACTTTCAATAAATGTTAGTTGTTACTTTCTTTAGAAAAATTGAATCCTTATTTGGTGCCAGAAGTGGGTTAAATGCTTTACATTGCTTTATGTTGTATAACATGTAAAAGAAATCTTTGAGGTAAGCGCTATGAATTGGGACTTCCTGGTGGTCCAGTGGTTAAAACTCTGCACTTCCAATGCAGGGGATGCAAGTTTGATCCCTGGTTGGGGAAATATGATCCCACATGCCACGTGGTATAGCCAAAATAATGATAATAATAATTAAAAAATAAGGACATATTCTAAAAAAAATGACCCTCTTGTTACAGATGAGGAAGTCAAAATTTGGGAAAGTTAAGTGTCTGTCTAAGGTCATACGCCTTGTAGGGTCTGATCTCAGAGTATACAACTCCTTCTTGCAAATGTAAGACATTGGTGATAAGTGGATCAAATAAAAGAGAGCAGAGGATTGACGTGCATTTGTCACTATTCCTAGAAAGGAAATTTAGGGTGAGGGTCCTACTGATGATCAACCAATAGCATCTAATCCCAAGAAAATGACAGTGTTTGTATGATGTTTAAAAGGACTCAGTTTAACAGAAGTAATATTCAAAACATTACATACTCATGGAACTCCAAGCATGTCCAAGAGTCTTCATGAACCGTATAAACATCACATCAGTGAATGTGAAAAGAGTTGAGTCTTTTCAAACATCACTGTCTAACCTTCAGGTCTCCCTCCAACTCCAGTTCTCTCTGGAGTTTTACCTCCTTCATATGAAGGTTTAATGGGACCTGATCAGGTTAAGTTAGATCAGTCCACACTTATAAATGATTCCAAACCATTTTTGCTTTCTCTTCCCTCCCACTAAACTGAGCTAGCCAATGCCTTTCACAGCCTTGCAACCATGCTTATCATACAAGCTTTTCCTAATTATTCCTGAAAAGGAAAAGGCAAGGTCTTTGGGGGAAGAATATATGATATATGAAGCACTTCTTAGATCAGTGTTCACTGGGAAAAACATGATTTTTATAAAAGACAAAAACATGCAAACTGCTTTAGCAAATTTGGATCTTACTGATACTCGTGCAGGTATTTAGAAATGTTTACAATCTGAATCTGAGCCGGGAATTAGAAAGCTATGCTTCTCACACTTTAGTGGGAGAGTATATGTGATGGGGAATTTTCAAGACAACATTTATTTCTGGAACCAAAACTGAATAATTCTGAAAAGGAGTATGCATGCCTGCTAAGTCACGTCTGGCTCTTGGCTACCCCACGGACTGTAGCCCGCCAGGCTCCTCTGTCCATGGGATTCTCCAGGCAAGAATACTGGAGTGGGTTGCCATGCCCTCCTCCAGGGGATCTTCCCAACCCAGGGATCAAACCTGTGTCTCTTAGGTCTCTTGCATTGGCAGGCAGCTTCTTTACCATTAGAGCCACCTGGGAAGCCCACTGAAAAGTGGTCTAAGCATTAAATTTCAAAGTGCCGTTCAAATAAAGTTAAGTTATTCCAGTATCTGGAATTAAGGAATTAACAAACATTTGGAAGCTGTGAACAAAGTTGGAAACACTTTAAAGATTTTTTTTAACGTATTGTATTTGCATGAAGTTTTTTTAACTGAATAAATCTGACTATAGCATGTAAGTTTATCAAAGTGTTACTTTGATATTTTATATATTGTAGTGATTGTTGAAATAGTGATATTTGTCACATTACATAATTGTAGCACAATATTATCATCTATTGGGCTTCCCTGATGGCTCAGGCGGTATAGAACTGGCCTGCAATGCAGAAGACTCAGGTTCGATCCCTAGATCTGGAACATCCCCTGGAGAAGGGAATGGCAACCAACTCCAGTATTCCTGCCTGGAGAATTCAATGGACAGAGGAACCTGGTGGGCTACAGTCCATGAGGTTGCAAAGAGCTGGACACAGCTAAGGGACAGAGAAAAAAATCATCTATTACTATATTCATTATGCTGTGCTTTAGATCTCTAGGATTTATTCCTACTTGTTACAAACTTGTACCTTTAACCACTGTCCTTATCCCTCTCACCCATCCCCTGGTAATCACCATTTTACTCTCTTGGTTTTTTTTTTTTAACATATTTAACATTTTATTTTTATTTATTTATTGGCTGCACCGCACAACTTGCAGGATCTTGGTTCCCTGACGGGGAACTGAACCTGGACCCTCAGCAGTAAAAAGCTTGGAATCCTAACCACTAGACTGCCAGGGGATTCTCTATATTTAACTTTATTAGATCCCACATAGAATATTTGTCTGACTTAGAAGTTGTCCACGTCTTGTCTTTGTCTGGCATAGACATTTTCTTTTTAATGACTGAGGTGCTGTATCTTCGGGCAAGTTCGAATCTATGCTTAGAGACCTTAGCTTCCCTATTTGCAATCTGGACTCCATAAAGCACAGAGGCATGGAAAGAGGATTTTTATAGAATGCCTATATTTCACTTTGGCTTTCTTGCATACGGCAGCTATAAAACCACAAATAGCCCAGCCAGATTTTCCTTATGTCTGGGCTTCCCACCCAGGAGCATGTAAAATACTTTTCAAAAGTACTATTAGCTCCAGTGAATTGCTACTTCCTCGTATTATATGGAGCCCAGGTGGTTTTTAAGTGTTAACACAACTTCCTCAAAACTGCCTCTCTGGCTCCCAGGGATTAACTCAGATGCTTGGAAGGTAAGCTTTGCTCATTATTTTAACATTTTCTGTAGCTTATCTGCAGGATAGATTCAGTCCGGCCACCCCAGAGTTTTCCATTTTGTAAGAATGCCCCTTCCCAAAGAGAAAGAATATTTATGGAGTTTGTTCTGACAGCTCTGAAATGAAAGTGATAAAAAATTGTTTAAATTGCCAATCTGAAATTAATGTTCCCTTTCCAATAAGAAAGAATGTTTTATGAAGCTTCTTCTGACACTTCTAATATTAAAACATTTTAAGTCTGACCTTCTGAAATGAAGGGAAAATAGTTCAAATCTCTGGTCTAGGTATGATATCTCCACGTGAGGTGTTAGAAGAACATACTCTCCCGGTCCTTCCATTGGCTTTGCTGTTTCTTTTCCCTTGTTTTCTTCCTTACATAGAAATAGTACCCAAAATTCAGGCCTTGTGCCTTTTCCTCTTTCTCCCCAAGCTCTCTTTTAGGTTTATACATCCATACAGGGATTTTCATAGAGTGAGAGTCTATGAAAATCATAGCAATTTGCAATCCTGAATTACTCCAAAATATTAAGTAAAAGCCTGTGTGTTTCACTGGCAAACACCATCAGAGGGAAAAAGGAAAAGGAAGCTTACAGAGGAGGTATGGAAGAAGAAGAGTAGAAAAGACAAAAGGGGTAGATTTTAAAAGTTGGTGAAAACATAAGATACATTACTCTTGTTTCCAGAGAAACCATCAGTCACCTAGAATTCTTCAGCAAATCACTCACAAGAAATGAGAGTAAGACTCTCCATCAAAAAAACAGAGAAGCACTCATTGCAAAACAGAAAAACATTATTTTGCTCAGGCTTATAAAAGTAAATAACTTTATAAAAGAAAATAAATTCTTCATAGAATTTCTATAAAGGCCCTTTCCAACTCCATTTATATAAATTATATTCCATATTGCTGATCCACAATGAAATCAAATATATTTTCAGAATGGTAAACTGAACAAAACTGTTACACTTGTGTGTGCATGGTGGGGTTGGTGGGGGGGTGCCAGTGACCATAAGTGATAAACAAGTAATAATGGTATGGGAGGGAAAAGTCTACCTTTTAATATCCTATTTGTAACTATTAAATCCCAGACTTGAGAAAGAAAAAACAATTTGTTAAATTACACGTTCAGTGGCAAAAACTTTGGTATCTGAACAAACTTGCATAAATAAAATCTGTGTGTCAAGGGCTTTTGATAGATGAAACATGTTAAATTTTACTCCTGTGGCTTTACCAGGTCTCCAGGACCACAGTTGAAATTATAGCTTCGGACTGTTCAGAAATGTACAGTTGATCCCTTAGGTAGATTATATATGAAGCTATGCTTTAAGCGTTTGCAAAATTTATAGCACTTTAAATTGGTATTGAATTCCAAAGTGTTTGAACCTCAAGATAGAGAAAACAATACTGTTGATTTAAAAAATAACATTCCTTTCGATTAAAGCATATACATGCATTACAGAAAATTTAGGAGATGTACATAAGCCAAAAGAAGAACGAATGCATAATTCTAGCATTAAGAAATCAAGACCATTGTACATCTCATTATATATATTCTTTTCTCCATTGTTTATAATGGCCACGTGGTATAACACTGCATGGATATACCATAGTTGATTTAACCAATTCCTCATTGCTAGGAATTTAGTGTTGTTTTCCTTTTTTTTTTTTTTTTGCCAAAGTTCATCAAATGACAATGAATACCTCTGTAACATAAATCTTTGTACAGGTCTGTTTGCTCCCCTGCAATTAAATTTGGGCAGAAAGAGAACTTACATAAAGAAAATATTTAAAGCATGTAATCATTTTAAAGCTACCTTCCAAACATTTGAGTTTTATTTTGATGGTCAGAATTTGATGTAAGGAGAGTTTATCTTGGAAATTACTCTAAGAAGGAAGATGAATTTAATACTACAAGTTCTTGGTGGCGTTTACTTGCAAACTATGTCATGGCACAGAATTAAGAACAGAGTCAGAGGGCACTCCCAAATAAAGCAAGGTTTTCCTACCCCTTTGGGGGTAGCCATATCTTCCTGTGGACTTCCTTGGTGGCTCAGGGGTAAAGAATCCACCTGCCAATGCAGGAGACGCAGGTTTGATCCCTGGGTCAGGAAGATGCTCTGGAGGAGGAAATGGCAACCCATTTCAGTATTGCTGCCTGGGAAATCCCATGGACAGAGGAGCCTGGTGGGTTACAGTCCATGGGATCGCAGTCAGACATGCCCTGAGCAACTGAGTGTGCACAGATCTCCCTGTGAGTATAAATGATCTGGGGGTGAGGAAGGTATGTACCTGGTAAGAAGGACAGTGAGGTCCCCAGACAGAGGGGCTGAGGGGAAGGCCATTTCTGAAGAGTTTTCCCAGGGAATATCATCCTGAAGGATTACATAAGAAACAGCCTGTACAACCTACGGTGTTTTCAGGCTTATATTCACATCTTTAAATGCAGAAGTTGTTAGCATTTTGGAACTTTCTTCCACTTGAGAGTCATTTCAATAATAACCTAGATAATGCAGCATTTGGGAGCATAGGTAAGAGGCATCCAGGATTCTTTTGCTTCTGGGGAGGATTCTGGAAAATTGGAGATTAATGTAACAGAGGGGCACATGCTAAGAAAAAAATAAATCACTGTGCTTAAGATGAATAGAGGCATCCCATATAAAATAGGGCTTCTTCCCAGCTGGTGCTGATGGTAAAGAACCCTCCTACCATTGCAGGAGACACAGGCTCCATCTCTGGGTTGGGAAGACCTCCTGGAGAAGGAAATGGCAACCCGCTCCAGTATTCTTGCCTGGAAAATTCCCTGGACAGAGGAATCTGGCGGGCTATAGTCCATGGGATCTTAAAGACAGTTGGACAAGACTGAAACGAATTAGCTTGCACGCATATCAAGTCAGCTCTAGGGGAAATAAATTCTGAAACTGTTAACAGCCTGTGATTCTGAGTAACAGAGATGGAGGGAGACAAACTTTTTATTTGGGGTTCTACTGTCTGGATCTTTTACAAATTACTACTAAGTGCATGCCTTGCATTTATAAAGGAAAAGAAACTTAAAATAACTATAATGAATATACACTTTAAAAATAACGGCTTAGATTTCAGATCTTCAGGCTGTGACTCAACAAACTTAATCTTTTAAAGAGGCTGTCTTTGTAGACCGTGTAGCAATAATTGTTGTTGTTGTTTCAAATTAGTAACAAAAAGGTTTGTAAAATAAAAAATTAGATATCATTTATAGCAATTTCTTCAAAATCCAAACATCAATGGGAAATAGAGAAAACAATGTAAGCTTAAAATAGATCCCTCTTATCTTCCCCCCATAAACCACATTGTTTTCTTCATTCTCAAATAATTTAATTTAAAAATAGTTTAGAATAATAATACCAAATACTAGTACTATTAAAACAATGTCTCATAAAAATCACTTATGTTTGAATTCTATTTCATGGAGATATAATTTTCTTCATTCTCTAGCCCAGGTGAAATGAGAGTGAATATTAAAAAGCATTTCGTTTAATGTTCCTTGTTTATTAATAGGGACCAAGAAGGCCTTTTAAAATAAAATGTAGTTCAGTAGAACTAGTTTGAAAATAAATAGAGCACATGTGGTTAAACTTTGCTTTTGAAATTAACCTATCAGGCGCAGATCTCTGTAATTAAAGATTCCTAATTCACAATTCTCTGAATCACTGCATTTGGCAGGCAAATGCCAGTAATTTTCATTTCACAACACAGTGCCTCAGACAGTCATAAGCCAGAACGAAACACATGCAGGTTTAATCAGGTAACAAAGCGTGTCAAATACTTAACCTGAAACAAGAGAGTCTGGCACATGAACTGTGAGCCTCCGAGAAGTCCCTTAGGGGATGTTATATGCTCTGATCTGTACCTTTTCACAGCTTCTGTTGACACCTTTAAGAGGAAAAAAAAAGTCACCACCAGAACAGGCATCAGTATTCAAAACAAATCACTCTCGATGGGACTTCTGGGAGCCAAAGATACAAACAGAGACACACATACACACAGCCATGTGCGTGGACACAGATGCATAAGCATACACGTGCACATTCACATACAAATAATATACCAATGCAAACACAGAGGCAAGTAAAGAAATGAAGGGCATTTAAAGAATGATCTTTCTTTAAGCAATTTTGGTTCAAGGGCCATAATAAGAAAAAAATGCTACATTTAGCTCTTAGGAAAGTATGTAAAAGTTTGACTTTGGTCTATAGGTCTATATATATATATGGGCTTCCCTGGTGGCTCAGGGGAAAGAGTCTGCCTGCTAATGCAAGAGATGCAGTTTCGAACCCTGGGTTGGGACGATCCCCTGGAGAAGGAAATGGCGGCCCACTCCCCAATATTCTTACCTGGAGAATCCCATGGCCAGAGGAGCCTGGTGATCTACAGTCCATGAGGTCTCAAAGAGTCAGACATGACTGAAGTGACTTAACATGTGTCCCTGAAGTACTTATATACATACTAGCTGTTTCAGACCCCAGAGATAAGCCAGCAAAGTACTGCTCTTTGCTAAGCAAACTAAGAAGCAGGAAGACTTTCCAAGGCTCTCATATGGCAAGTCCAGAGATCTTAAGTAAGGGACCTGATATCTAAAATCCACGATCTATGGGACAACCAAAGAGCTAGTGAGGAGAAAATTTTGCAACATACATTGGACATAGCCCACATGGACAGGGTTGCCCACAATGGCACCTCTTTTAGACCTGGACAGCTAGCTTGACCAGGGTGGTGCCTCCTTTGGCTTTGCCTCTTCTCAGAGAGTGAAAGGTCCGCAGGACAAAGGGAAGTGCTCATCTGAAGCCCTGTCACCAAGTTCTGGATATGGGGTCCCCAGCACACACCCTTCTACCCCAAACAGCCCCAAACCCAGGTCCTTGCTGGATGGTGGGGGCCTGCTGGGAAATTGGGTTCTCTCCATTCACTTCTACGTAAAATGCCATGTTTATTAGAGAAAATATAATGAAGTCATGCTCATTTGAAGCTAACAGAGATATTTTCATATGTGAAATCAACGATAACTTCAGCAATTTTCCTAAAGAGTATAGCTAGCAACAGATTTTTTTTTTCAGGAAAGTGCATTTCATCACTGTCATAGCTTAGAAATACCAGCACATGGAGATAATAAAGAACAGACACTTTGAGTTGATTTTATCATTGCTTTTAAATTCTCAGCAAACCATGTACCTGCTTATTACTTGTACTTGGCAAGGGTTGGGGAGGGGAACCACTGCCCTGCCTTTGATATTCCACTCATGTTTGTAATCATTCATATCTGACTCTGCACCTCATGGACTGTAGCCCACCAGGCTCCTCTGTCCAGGGGATTTTCCCAGCAAGAATACTGGAGTGGGTTGCCATTTCCTCCTCCCATTGATCATCCTCACCCAGCGATTGAACCTGTATCTCCTGCATCTCCTACATTGGCAGGTAGATTCTTTACCACTGAGCCACCTGGGAAGCTTCTTGATATTCCTCTGCTCCTCCTTTGTTCCAGGTGTTCTGAGAAGGTGTCCTGATGTCTAAAAGAAAGGACAACAACCATCTGTCACTGTCAGCTCAGAGGTGAAGAATGAACAGAACCTCCTAGCACATTTAAGAAGAATTTCCTTCAGGTTACATGGCCCTAGTTCATGTGGAAGGAGAAAACAAGAGTGGTACCAAATATGTAGTATATGTTTCTGGCTATTACACAACGCATGCATCACTGCTCAGCCTGAATGTGAGGGGAGTTTGGGGGAGAATCAGTTCAGTTCAGTCGCTCAGTTGTGTCCGACTCTTTGCGACCTCATGAATTGTAGCACGCCAGGCCTCCCTGTCCATCACCAACTCCCGGAGTCCACCAAACTCATGTCCATCGAGTCAGTGATGCCATTCAGCCATCGCATCCTCTGTCATCCCCTTCTTCTCCTGCACCCATTCCTTCCCAGTATTAGGGTCTTTTCCCATGAGTCAGGAGCTTCAGCTTCAACATCAACCCTTCCAATGAACACCCAGGACTGATCTAAGTTTAGGATGGACTGATTGGATCTCCTTGCAATCCAAAGGACTCTCAAGAGTCTTCTCTAACACCACAGTTCAAAAACATCAATTCTTCAGCGCTCAGCTTTCTTCACCATCCAACTCTCACATCCATACATGACTACTGGAAAAACCATAGCCTTGACTAGATGGATCTTTGTTGGTCAAGTAATGTCTCTGCTTTTCAATAGGCTATCTAGGTTGGTCATAACTTTCCTTCCAAGGAGTAAGTGTCTTTTAATTTCATGGCTGCAATCACCATCTGCAGTGATTTTGGACCCCCAAAAAATAAAGTCTGACACTTTTTCCACTGTTTCTCCATCTATTTCCCATGAAGTGATGGGACCAGATGCCATGATCTTAGTTTTCTGAATGTTGAGCTTTAAGCCAACTTTTTTACTCTCCTCTTTCATTCTCATCAAGAGGCTTTTTAGTTCCTCTTCACTTTCTACCATAAAAGTGGTGGTGTCATCTGCATATCTGAGGTTATTGATATTTCTCCTGGCAATCTTGATTCCAGCTTGTGATTCTTCCAGCTCAGTGTTTCTCATGATGTACTCTGCATACAAGTTAAATAAGCAGGGTGACAATATCCAGCCTTGACGTACTCCTTTTCCTATTTGGAACCAGTGTGTTGTTCCATGTCCATTCTAACTGTTGCTTCCTGACCTGCATACAGGTTTCTCAAGGTACAGGTCAGATGGTCTGGTATGCCCATCTCTTTCAGAATTTTCCACAGTTTATTGTGATACACACAGTGAAAGGCTTTGACATAGTCAATAAAGCAGAACTGGGGGAGAATGGATACATGTAAATGCATGGCTGAGCCTTTTTGCCCTCTACCTGAAACTATCACAATGTTGTTAATCAGCTATACTTTAGAGTAAAATAAAAAGCATTATCCTAGACTTCTTTGTCAGCCATGATAAGGGAGTCTTTCAGAGTTTGTTTCCAGGTGAATCCCTGAATCCTACTATTGTAGCAGGTAGTGCTGATCATTAGGGGGCCTGAGTTCTACTGATATGGACGTTGACTCTGATAGAAACATTCCACGTGAGGTCTGGAATGTCTCTCTGAGTTTTGACATCTCCAATGTTACTTACAGCTCGAAAGAAAAGTTTATATATAACTGGTCACCAATGAGCTATGAAGCAGAAAGGAGCTTAAGTTGGTTTTAGGAGCTGGAAGACAAATCTGGATGCTAACTTGAAGGGAAGATAAGAAATTCAAGCTCTTCTTTCTGGAGGAGCTTCAATCACTGTGTTGCTGAAAGCCCTACCATTCATTTCCGCTTTACTAGTTATAACTTCTGAGTGTTCATCTTTTATTAGATGAGTGTCAACTCTCTTCTTGGTGTAGAACAGAGCCCTACTCCTCCATCTCTTGGAGCAGAAAATGCAAGAAGGATTGTGATGGATGGGAAGAAGCACAGTAGCCACCAAAGCACATTATTAAGGTGGTTTTAAAAGATCTGTCAGTTTCAGAGTCAATTTCAAAATATATATTTCAAAGCAATGTCTTCTAAGGGGAAACAATTCTGGCATATAGTGAGAGCTTGGTAATCGTTATTGAACAAAAGTTTCTCAGCTCCTCAGAAGGCAATGGTTCACTTCATTCAGTTCTTCAGAAGCAAAGAATGCATGAATATGTCCATATCTCGCTGTCATACTGGCAATTCTATGGGTAGTGCTGTCCGTGAATTGCAATGACAAAGTTAGCATCAGGATGGAAAACAAGAAGTCTGAATCTCTGGCCAGAAGCGAACGCTGAGATATCTGGTGGGATAAGCAATCCCTCAGGAAAGATCGGGGCACAAATCAGAGCAAATAGCAGCCTGTTCTTTGGGTGGTTAGGTGTGGTCACACACAGCAAAAGGAAAGAAACCTTTAAACAAGGCCTGCAGAAGTGCTGGCCACAGTGTTCGGCAGTTAGAGGACTAGCAGATCATTTGGGTTTTCTTATATCAGAGTTCTTGCCTGGAAAATACCACGGACAGAGGAGAGCCTGGTGGCCTACAGTCCATGGGGTCACAAAGAGTTGGACACAACTGAACGACTTTCACTCACTCACTCACTCACACCTTATCTTGATCTCTCCTTGCAAAATAAACAAATAAGGCTTCCCAGGATCAGATGGTAGAGAATCTGCCTGCAATGCAAGAGACCTGAGTTAGATCCCTGGAGAAGGGAGTGGCTTACCCACTCCAGTATTCCTGCCTGGAGAATCCCATGGACAGAAGAGCCTGGAAGACACTACAGTCCACAGGGTTGCAAAGAGTCAGACACACTTGAGTTTCACTTTCAGTCATGAGATCTACTGATGGAAGGTGTGACCCTGCATTCTGACCAAGGACCTAATCAGGTCAACACAAAATGCCTGAGGTCAGAAAAGTCACATCTGTGGTCAAAACATCTAGATCACTCCATCGTCACTCCAAGAAGTGACAGCTTCCTCTTGAGAACATTGCACCCTTCTGAGGACACTGATAGTCACGCTGGGAGCATATTGTCTTATTCACTGTGTACTATAACCAGACACCAGGTAACAGCTGGGCAGAGATGTTGTAATTTCAAATGCAGACTATTTGGTAGAATAGAAATGCTTTAAAGCCCCTTCCTAGGCTGAGATTCTATTGTGTGACTACCTTGCATTCCCACTTGACTTTCTCACATCCTACTTCTGTGAACTGATACTGGGATCAAGGAGGTAGGTCTACATAGATGATGTTCAAGTCAGATATGGAGGGAAGAATCATCCATCCATTCCCCTCCCCCATGTATTCCCCTTTTCCTGTGGAAAACAAAAGTCAGGGTAAGAATTCAGTACACTGGCCCTTACCAGTGCTTTGCTTCTGGCGAGCTATGCTCCAATGAAGTGTGATCCAGAGCTAAACAGACAACTCTTTCTTGAAGCTCCTCTCTAGACACAAGATAATATTAAACGGCCATTTTTAGTCTAATTGTGCCACCAGATTCTTTCCCAGCCCAGAGACCTTAGAGCAGAGGACCAAAATGTGTTCATCTGAATCCTGTGATTGCGGGAAGCCCAGCGCCTGCTTTGCCCCCTAAGAGTGAAGAAATAGTGCAGTCCATTATGCAGACTGTTCCTAAGAGGAAGCTCCTTAAATGGCATGTTAAGTTCTTTCTCTTAGCAAGATTTTAAAAAAGAAAAACAGTCTTCGATATGCTCCATAAAACAGCGTTTTAAAACTTGGAAGTGAAGACCAACTTGTTTCCTCTGACCCTGACCATAGCCAACATGCTCCAACGAAATAAACCTGGGATGGGTGGCTGCCAAAAAGGAAGGGGATCGGGGAGGGATGGAGTGGGAGCTTGGTGTTAGCAAATGTAAGCTTTTATACAGAGAGAATGTATAGGCAACAAGGTCTTGTTACATAGCACAGAGAACTATATTCAATACCCTATGATAAAACATAATGGGGAAAATATGTATTAAAAAAGAATAAATATATATATAGATATATATAGGGCTTCCCAGGTGGTGCAGTGGTAACAAATCTTCATGCCAATGCAGGAGACCCAAGAGATGCAGGTTCGATCCCTGGATCAGGAAGATTCCCTGGAGGAGGGCATAGCAACCCACTCCAGTATTCTTGCCTGGAGAATCCCATGGACAGAGGAGACTGGAGGGCTACAGTCCAAAGGGTCATAAAGAGTTGGACACAGCTGAAGCGACTTAGCACATAACTGAATCACTTTGCTGTTTAGCAGTAATTAATACATTGCAAATCAAATGTACTTCAATTAAACTAAAATAAACTTCAGGTTACTGGGCATAGATGCATGGTCATGGAGAGAAATAGCAGAAAGAAATCGGCACTTGGTAAAATAAGCCAGTAAGAGCAAGATGGAAAAAATACTGAACTGCATCAAAATGGAATGTTCCATTCATAGAAAAAAAAAAAAACCTTTGTGGACTCTTTTTCTAGATCTGCTCTTTTGAACTTTCAAAAGTGGTGAGGGCTACATGTTCTGAAGTATTTGGACTCAGCTCAAGCAGACTGGGTCATTTTATCTTTTCTAAAATCAATTTTTATTGGAGTGTATTTGCTTTACAACGTTGTGCTAATTTCTGCTGTACAGTGAAGTGAATTGACTATATGTATATATATGTATATCCCCTCTTTTTTGTATTTCCTCCCCATTTATGTCACCACAGAGCACTGAGGAGGATTCCCTGTACCATTCAGTATGTTCTCATTAGTTACCTATTTTATGTGTGTGTGTTAGTTGCTCAGTCATGTCTGAATCGTTTTCGACCACATGGACTGCAGCTCACCAGGCTCCTCTGTCCATGGAATTCTCCAGGCAAGGATATTGGAGTGGGTTGCCATTTCCTCCTCCAGGGGATCTTCCTGACTAAGGGATTGAACCTGAGGCTCCTGTGTCTCCTGCATTGGCAGGCAGACTTTTTTTCTGGAAAGCCCCTTATCTATTTTATACACAGTATCAATAGTGTATAGGAGTCAATCCCAATCTCCCAATTCTTCCCACTCCCTACCCCCTTTCCCCTATGGTATCTGTGTATTGTGTCATTTCATCTTTTTTTAAAAAATTTTAATTTTGTATTGGAGTATAGCTGATTAACAGAGTTGTCATAGTTTCAGGTGAACAGCAAAGGGACTCAGCCATAAATGTGCATATATCCATTCTCTCCCAAACTCCCCTCCCGTCCAGGCTACCACATAACGCTGAGCAGAGTTCCCTGTGCTATACAGTAGGTCTTTTTTGATAATGCATTTTAAATTTAGATCTCTGTCCATCTTGACAGAGATCTTCTTGAGAAAAGATTCCCTGGATTATATTGCAGGGAATTAAATTCCTCTTGTTGAATCTCAATTTATAAATATTTGAGAGAAAACTCAAGTTGACCAAGAATGTATTTTTACTTGGGCAGTGTTCCTTCTGCTATGATGCATTGTTATCAATGGGGGTTTAACTTTTACCTTTCACTTATCAATCGCTTATTGGAGAACAAATTGACATTAGATAGAAAGGAAAGCTATCAATTAAGTTGTTTTTTTTTCATTTTTGTTTTGGCCCATTATACTTTAGATCTCATTTTTTTTAATCCTGTTTTTTTTTCTTTTGGTATTATGTAACATAGTTCTATAATGGTCAGTTCACTTATTTATGTAATGATTCTTTTTCTGTATCTCATATGTACCTATTGCTAAGTATTTTAAGCCTAAGGAAAGGATGTTCCTTTATTTCAAGGACTCCATGGTCTGCTGAAGGAGATGTACTTACAGGCAGTGATGACAATGCAGAGTGATCATCAACTCTGTGAGAGATGTATCACAGTGGGAGATGAGTGTGTGTAATCTCTGTAAAGAATAGAGACATCAGGGATGGCCATGAAAATGTTACTCCTCTGTAAAAACCTCACTGTGATGGAAATTGTAAAAGAAATGATCCAAACATACATAGTAAAATTAATTATGAAGTTATACTCTTCCATACATTTTCTATGGGTATGGCTAGAGATAATTTTTTCTCTCTTTTTTTATCTTTTAAATTATGGAAATATGGTAATTCATTGACAGGAGACTTGGAAAATACAGAACAAGTTTATATATGCATGTTAAGTTACTTCAATCCTGTCTGACTCTTTGCAAGCCTATGGACTACAGCCTGCCAGACTCTTCTCTCCAAGGGATTCTTCAGGCAAGAATAGAGGAATGGGTTGCCATGCCTTCCTCCAGGGGATCTTCCTGACCCAGGGACTGAGCCCAAATCTCCTGCGTTACTGGTGGATTCTTTACTGCTGAGCCATGGGTGAAGTCCAAGTTTACATATAGTGCCTCCATAAGTTACAATTATTTTTGAGTAAATAAATTAAGATTTTTAGTTGGAGTTTCAATAGCATAGTCTCAAAAATTAATAGAATGAATATACAGAGTGGAAGGATGTAGTAGACCTGACAAGAAATATGAATCAGTTCAACATAATTAAGATTTATGCAATTTTCACACAACAGAAGGATACGGATTCTATTCCCATACACTATAAACTAGGAGACACTGGAACATATCTAGGGACAATAGACCAGGTGCAAAAATTTGATGGGCTAAAGTTACTGAAGTCATGCAGAGTCTGTTCTCTTATCACTGTGGAATTATGTTAGAAATCAACATCAAAAGATATTTGAAAATAACCCACATATTTTCTAGTGCAATGTGACATTTACCAAGAGAGACCTTCAACTTAGCCTAGATAATTTTTAAAAATTGATAACAAGCTCATTCTTCTGCTGTTCCTGGGTTGAATTCATTTCCTTCCTTCTTAAAAATAAAGAAGAAAAAAGAGAAAATACCCATGCTTATACAAAGTCACATCAGTTCAAAATAACACTCATCAACTCACAGAATGAGCAGACATGGAGTGACCAACACACATCACTGGCGTTTATGTCGCATCTGACCATCTGACACACTCATTTTCCAAGAGCTCTTGCTCTGATTTCAAATAGTGGGTTTTCTTATCTTAAAAGTTTCATGGGTCCTCCAAGATGGATGCTTTTGCATCAAAGAAGAAGTCATGTTCCTGATGCACCATTGATAATAGTTCAGTCTCATGAGCTGCAAAGGTCAGCAAGGGGCTGGCAACATGGAGCAAGCAAGCATCATACGCACCAGCCCGTGAAATCAAAATGCCTGCAAGTTAAGGGAATGTTTCACTCCTGGTGACTACTAGAGGAGGCACAGTTCTTGGCACTTTTGTCCCAAGAGTGCCCTCTGCTAGTGCTCCTGTCCGACCCACAAAGCAGTTGTCAGCAGGTGAACAGAGTGGGAGATCAGGAAAGTAAACTGCTCTCTCAGTGGGTGCTTCATGGAGGCGGGGTATGCCCAGATATTAGGACATCCTCTGCTGGAACCAGGGGGTATTAGCAAGGTGAACCCCTTCAGTTGTTGTTGTTCAATTACTAAGTCATGTACTGCAGCATGCCAGGCTTCCCTGTCCTTCATAATCTCCCAGAGTTTGCTCAAATTCATAAATTCATGCCCATTGGGTCGATGATGCCATCCAACCATCTCATCCTCTGTCACTCTCTTCTCCTCCCGCCCTCAATCTTTCCCAGCATCAGGGTCTTTTCCAGTGAGTCAGCTCTTCCCATCAGGTGGCCAAAGTATTGGAGCTTCAGCTTCAGCATCAGTCCTTCCAATAAATATTCAGGGTTGATTTTCTTTAGGGTGGACTTATTTGATCTTCTTGCAGTCCAAAGGACTCTCAAAGAGTTTTCTCCAGCACCATGATTCAAAAGCATCAGTTCTTCAGCAGTCAGCCTTCCTTATGGTCCAACTCTCACACCTGTACATGACTACTGGAAAAATCATAGCTTTGAATATATGGACCTTTGTTGGCAAATGTTTACCCATAAATTCCACTGAAAAGGAGTTGAAATATACTTTCCTTTTCCTGTTAACCCCACTTCTTTTGAGGGGAAATATGAGTAGTTGTCAGGATCTATACAATGACAGAGCTCGTAGATATCAATTTGGAAGCCTCATTGCTCATGAGAACTTGCAGGATGAAACATCCTTTTTGATAGTAATCTTTTGTTGTGATGAATCACCTGGTGGAAAGGGGGACTTTATCGTTTGTAGCTTAAGGGCTGAGGTTTGAGACACCTCGGTGTGTGCATTTCAGAGGAAGGCTGATTGACATGTCGATTTTCATGGTGCATTCACCCTGTTTAGGAAAGACAGTCACTGTGGAGGGGGCTGTAGGAAGAGTCTACAGGAGATGAAAATACATCCCCGCTACAGAGTTTCTACTGTAAGGAAGAGAGCCACTCATCTTTAGACCTTGAAGGAAACTTGGAGTTGATGTCATCTAAAGCCCCAAAAAAATAAGAAATGGTAATTATGTGACATGATGGAGGTGATAGTTCACGCTACAGTGATAATCGTAATGCAATTTAACACTTTCAACTTACTTAACATAATGTGTACATAATATCTTAATAAATCTTGGAAGAAAAGCAAAAAAATAAAGCTAAGGAAATCGAGACTCAGAGATTGTTTCTAACTCAGCTTGGGTTAGGAACAGTATTTCAGCTTTTCATCTAGTGATCTGTTGAAAACAGTGTGCTTGTCCTTCTTCTTTGAAGGGGAGAGAGAGAAGCTCTTTGATGATGTGATGAACCAGGGACTAGAAAGGAAAGCTCTCCACCTACAGGTCTGGGACTACTTATGAGTAAACGCTCTGCTTTGCTTCCCATCATAACCAGCTTCCCGTTGACAGCAAACTGTGGCGGTTGAATAGGGTTTCACTTTCAACCTCAGGCTGACAGGCATGGTCATGATTCACTGGGATTCTCTGTGAACAGAAATAACTTGGCTTCTCACACCTCCAGGGACCGCTGGACATGGTGGTGGACCTGTCTCAGCCCCAGATTCTCCTGGCCCATCTGGTGCACCTGAGCGCATGTGTAGGATGGCCATCTGTGCTCTGAATGACACTGGGGCAGCCACAGGTGGTGGGTGCGGCTGGAGCCACCCCTGTAGGGACAGGAGTGAAAACCCAGAGTGGCTGCGGAGTGCTTTGAGATGCATCCCCTTTCAATGCACTGATTAAAAAAAAAACTCTTAATGGCTGAGTTCTGGGCTCTGGTTTCCGAGTTCTGCTCAGTTTCATGTTGAACAAAGGGACTTAAACCTAGGAGACAAAGACTCCAAGGGATAAACAGGAAGCTCGCGTGCGTTTGGGGCTTCCCAGGTAGCGCAGTGGTAAAGAATTCTCCTGCCGTTGCAGAGATGCGGGTTCGATCCCTGGGTCAGGAAGATTCCCCTGGAGAAGGAAACAGCAACCTACTCCAGTCTTCTTGCCTGGAAAAGGTGTGTTTTGTTTTCTGAAGGGATTTTTAAGAAATCTGGTTGTCTTACAAAAAGTCTTGTTGAGACTCCTTGTGTGTCCATGACCCTGCTATCTTGCCTGCAACAAGCAACTCAAATAGTACAATTCCAAGCTTAGGAATCATTTGGTTCCAAGTAACACAAACGGACTCCAACTAGCAGATGATAAAAAGTGCAATTTGCTGGGAGGACATGAGGTTATCACTTGGCGACCATGGGCAGGAAGAGGAGCCAGGATGCGCGGAGTCCTGGAATGAGGGGCTGGAGCCGAGGCAGTAAGCGGCATCCTCTCGGGGAACCAGCCGGAGGCTCATCTCTGCTTCTCTGCTTTTCGGCATCAGTTTTCTTTCTGCAGATGGCTTTTGCTGCTTCCCTGGGACCTTGGCTCTATGACACTTCCCACTCTTAGGGCTCCCAACCAACTGAGCCAGGTTCTAGGTTCACCTTCCAAATTTCCAAGGGAGAGGCACCAACAGGCTCAGCTTACTAGAGACCAGCTCTCCGCGCCCAACCTCCGCTAACTCTGGCCGGGAGCTTGGTGGCATGTGGAGTGAGCTGGCTGCTAGAGCCCTGGGCTGTGGGTGGGAGAGACGGTTCTCAGAGGAGTGTGGTTTGTGGAGACGACCAGCCCAATGGCGGCCCCCAGCAGTTGTCATTCTTGGAAGGAGCTCAGATGGATCCAGAGACATTGCAGAACTCCCTCAGCATCTTAAATTTAGCGGGGTAAGCAAAACTGTCTCACAGATGGGAAAATGAGGGTTGAGGTGTCAGTAAATTGTCTAAGTCAGTTTGAAACCTGAGTTGCTGGCTCCCTGGCTCAGTCTTCACCATGTGAAATATTTCTCACTTGCACGGTGAGGGCTAGCTGGCGGCGGATGCTCGTTTCTTTTAGGGAGGAATCGTGAGGTTTGTTCAGATAAATGGCAGTGAAGGCAGGCCGAAATCAAGCAGATTCATGGCTGATGCACCAGCATGGTAAATAAAACAGCTCTTCCCCATAGTGCAAGCTGGCTCACAAGGGAGAGTCTTGGTCCCTTGGGAAAGCGTTTGCCCCAGATTGAACAGTGGTGGCTCAGCTCAGTCTGGTTGAGTCTGACATTTTGTCATCAATAAAAATGACTTATTAAATATCACATTGAAATATTCTTCCATCATTCTGAAAGTATGCACTTTGCTCATCTGAAAAATATAACCAATTTGCCAGTTTCTAAGTTGAGATTCGTGTGTACTGCCTAGAATAACATTGACTCAGTATTCCTTTGAACATCCAACTTTGGTCATGCTTCCCCCTTCAGTGTTCCTTTTCTATACCCTTATTACAGTGTTCCATGCATGGGTGCATACATACACGTACACACATGTATACATACACACGCACGTACACATATACATGCATGTACCTGCACACACACACGTGTGTGCATGCTTTTTCTCTGTGTGTCAAAAATGACTAGGAATCAATGAACAGAGTCTTTCGAACTAAACAAGCTCTGGAGATGATCTTCTGTGTCAGAGGTTGTCAAGTATCAGACAAGTTCATCTCTTTCTATGTGAGACACTGCATTTGTCCTCTGCAGAACTTGGGGACCAATTTTTACATCATAGTTTGTTGCAGAAAGTGTTTAGCAGCATGTTCAAGTTAAATTTCAGCCAGAAAAAGTACATAGCACTTTTCTAAGAAGAGAAACTTTCTGTTCTAATAGAATGAATGCTCTGATTCCCTTTTTAAGACACTGTTTACGAAAGACCCTCAGATGGGACATGGGGGATACCTTTTTAAAATTTGTAGTCTTTATTTTATTTTTTCATATTTTCTTGGCTATGCCACATGGCATGTGGGATCTTAGTTTCCTGACCAGGGATCAAACCCATGCCCCTTGTGTTGGAAGCCTGGAGTTTAACCACTGGACTGCCAGGGAAGTCCCAGGTATAGGGGATTCTTAAGACAGCACCTGGGTCCTGTTCTTCATTATTTTCTAATTCTAAACACCTGCGGAGTGATGACTCTTTATGAGAACTATTGTCTCCCAAGCACATGTGACAAAAACAAAAATCCCAGGACGTTTGGGTGCAGAGACACTGCCTTAGTGAGAACCTTCTCTAACAGAAGATCTGTGCATAGCTGTTATTTCTTTTTCCGCCCCAGTTCCTCTCTGGACCCCACCCTACCCCATGCCCCCCTTGAGGGCAAGTGTATTTCCTCCTGGCCTGCCTTCCTAGCATACAAATAAGAAGTGAAATAGCAGTCACTATAATTAAGATTTCTGAACCCTCCGCAGGGCAGTCACAGCCCGGGGGGAGCCACAAAAGGTGTGATCACATTTCATCCTCACTTGGCCCTTGGAGGAGGGTTTCATTCCCAGACCGGATAGGAAATCTGCCTGACTCTAAGCCCCACGCTTTTTTTTTTTCTTTTCATTTTTTGTTTACTTTATTGTGTTGGTTTTGCCATACAATGACCTGAAACCGCCATGGGTTTACATATGCTCCCCCTCCAGAACCCCCCTCCCTCCTCCCTCCCGATTCCCTCCCCCTGGGACATCTCGGTGCCCCAGCCCTGAGCATCAATCCTGGGCTGGCAATTGATTTCACATATGATAATTAACATGTTTCAATGCCATTCTCCCATATCATCCCGCCCTTGCCCTCATCCACAGAGTCCACGAGTCTGTTCTATACATCTGCATTCCTTTTGCTGTCTCACATGAAGGGTTCTCGCTGCCATCAAGCCCCACGCTTGTAACGATCAAACTGAATTTTTCATTCACAGCAGTATTTTGAATAGTCCTTTAGAGTAAAGTAACCCTTAAATGCTCTATTCCAAGGATGCTACTGGGAACTTTCTAAGGAGCGTCCCCAATCTTCAGCTCCAGCTTTGAACACCATCCCAGCATCAGACCCAAAAAGCAACTGTTTCATCTGGGCTCAGCTAAATTGTCCGGAAAGGACTGTTAGAGAGAATCTAGCTTCAGATGCAGAAATAATTGTATCAGGATTGGCCCACCTTCTTGTGGGCCATTATTATTTTATCTCATAATTATTATTATCTCATGGGCCTCATGGTGGATTATTTTTTGTTTACATTTTTTCATCCCCAGCAAATGCAGGTGTGCCTGCCTAAAGAGAGAAAATGAATCCCAGAAAAACATGAGTTACAAAGAGAATGACTTTGAAGTGAATAGTAATATTCTTCAGATTTGTGGGAGAAAAATGGGAAATGAGTACCAGAGGACCACAGAGGTTGATCTGTGATAAAAAAATCTTCATATAATTTAGTTTTCAACCTCATTTTGTCCAATTGGTTTTATTTCAGAGGCAGGGAAATTGAAGAGAGAAGTAAAATAACTTGTCAATGCGGTTCTAATATGTGAGGTTGGATATGGTCAAAACATAGAAATGCAGTACAACTTGATAATCAGCATGTAAAGAAAAACTAGTTTTTGATAAAATGATAGTAAACTGAAAAAATTTATTATATAATGCCCAAAATATTAGCAACACAGCTTTCCAAGACTAAAACCTAGTAACTATCAAATGAAGTCATTAAAAGGGACTATGCAATGAAAAGACACTTTATAGAAACATGCTTTATTTAACTCTAGTTCCACAAATATTTATTGAACGAACATCTACTGTGTGTCAGGTCGGAGGTAAGGAGCTATGACTTCACAAATGAAGTCATAGTTTTTTTCCTGTTAAGAATCTATAATCTAGTGGATGATCACCTTAAAATGTAATAGGAGTGGAGATAGTCTTTCAAAAAATTTTAGTTATTTTGCTAGTTTATCAGAAGTTCTAAACCACCTCATTTATATGAAAGATCACACCCACATACACACACACACAATACCTTTCCAATGTATATTAATGTGACTATCAAAACTGTGTCCAGTCTAAGATCTTACTCCACTTGCAAGCTAAGAAGACAGCCTGCCACAGTTTTATGGATGTTGATAGAAGACACAAGATGCCTAAATCAGAGACACAGGACTTTACCACTCACAGCAGTAGCAATAGTAAGAACATCAGCATTTTTCTGTGTTGTTTCCTCAAGACTCTGTGCTCCCATGGAGACCTGAAGAAGGACAGAGGATCCCTGCACACACAGATGTTTACAGGGAAGGGGCAGAAACCAGATTTTTTATAGTGAGTGGTAATCATGTCTTCCCTTTGCTCCTAAGGAGGTACTGCTTTAGTAGTAGTGAGCAATACTTACTCATCCATTCTTTCTCTGTAAGGAGACACTATCTCTATCCTCCAGTTTATAAACAAGCCCGCCCTTTGCTCTGAAAGAGAATTGTCTCTATCTTCCAAGGCTATTGTTATAAAAGCATCCTTGAAAAAAGATAGTCCAGAACAATGACAGCTTCTCTACTCATAAGACCTGCAGAAAGAAACCCAAGAGATCTGAGGAAAATTGTCTCCCAATAGTTTTCCTGCTATTTTAGTACCAATATTATAGATGTTTTCATGACTAAAGTTTACATAAACCGTTAGAACATCATGTAAGGCTCTTGATATCTGATGAATTGTATAGATTCTTGTTCATATAACCACCAAAGCAGTAAGGTGAGTTCATACTGACACTCCTCTTTCCAAACTTAGGACTTGTTTACTTGTAAAAGGAAATGAACACACTAGACATTGGAAAATGAAAAACTGCTTATCATTCCCATGAAACATGCTCCAAACTAAATCAAGGATCCTCCATGGCTAATACAGCAGGAAGATAGTCACTTTAATCTCTCAATTGTAAGGGACTCAGAGAAAGGCCGTTAATTCTTAGATGAAATTAGTTCATCTGTTAAATCCTCAAGTTTCAAATTATTTTAAGTAAGCATCTATCTAAAATAGAATCTATGAATATGCCCCTCATCCTGTAAAAGTTGATGTTGATTATTGGTGTGATATATAGACTTTTTGAGGTATCTTAAAGGAAAAGAAAATCCTCAAAGTTAAACAGGTGAGAAAAATTACTTTGCTTAAGAATCCAACTTTGACTGCTATTGTGACTGTGCCTTTTTTCCCCTGGAGCCATGTCTTAAAAACAAAATTGTCTCTGATGGTCTGTGGTTAAAAATCCACCTGCCATTGCTGAGGATGCTGGTTTGATCCCTGGTCTGGGAACTAAGATCCCACTTGCCATGAAGCAATTCAGCCCCCACACCGCAGTTAGAGAGAAGCCTGTGTGCCACAGCTAAGACTCGATGTAGCCAAATAAATAAATGTATTTTTTAATAGTTGATTATGTTCCTAGGGTGGTTTTATTGTGGATGAGCTGGCTGACATTCAGTATTGAACCCGACATTGATTCTTATGACGTAACGTTAGAGAAGGACCCCATCTTTGTGGTTCAGAGAGATGCTTCATGGTTTCACTCATCCCCTCCTCCTCAGGATGTATTACTGCCCTTCCTAATTGAGCTATACCTGCACTGGCCTCCTAGAACACTAAAATCCATTATTTTGCTCAGTCAACAAATCTACTGATTGTAACTTACAAGAAGCAAGTGTTCCCTAGAGCAGGGGAAATAGGGAACCACTTTCTCCATGGCAAAAATCACTAATAGTAAATACCTTCAGTAGTACAGACTGATACTGGCCCTCTTATTAAGCATGCAGTTTTGTTTCATAAAGGCAATGTTGTCTTATGGCCCATAAGAGGCCAATCTGCTTATTTTATCATACTGGGAGTATGCGTGCTTATTGTATAGCTACAATGCTTGGATAACCAAGATTTTGCCCCACTTTTCAAAGACATGATGAAGAGTAGGGCTTCTTTAAAGTATGGCTACTTTAAATTTTTCTTAAGTATATATAGGTTCAGTAAAGCACCTTTGGAAAACGTTGATGACTTTAAAGCCTATAAGATGAATAGACTCATGTAGGTGGGACTTGCCTTCTGGTAAAGACTTCCTTCTTACTAAGGAAAACTAACCTGAATGTCAAGGACATGTTGCACTTTGATATAAACCTTCTCACTTCCTTTTATTAATCTCTTCCTTTAAGATAGAGATTTTAACATTCATTTTATAGGTCAGGAGTCTGAGTCTTGGACAGGTTAAATGTCATGCCTCAGGACAACTAGCTAGCAAGCCTGTGATCTTTTTTCTTTTTGCCACAACTGCTTCTTTTTCACTGATGGACCTACAAAGATGCACCATTATCTCAACTTCTACAGAACCACAGGATGTTTTCCTTCCATACTGTTCCATGGATTACTCCCTAATTCTCTTGATCCCTTCTCAGATGCTACTTTTAGTTGTTTTATTCCTTTGGGTACTTAGAACAAGCTAACTTACTCAATATTTTTCCCCATTTATTTTGTTTATTATCTGTTCTGCCTTGGCGAAAACGCCAGCCACATGAGGTCAGTAATTTTTGCCTGTTTACTGTTGAATTTTAAAAAGCTTCTGGCTGGTAGTAGGAGATCAAAAATATTAATCAAGTGAATGTGTGAATCATAAACCTAAGCTCTACATTGCCATCTAAATGCACTCTGTATGGGAGGCTCAGTGTGCCTCTTGAAAAGTAGAGGGAGGGAGACTAGTCTAGGATCACAATAGTGAAGAAAATGCTTCCACTTCCACCAAAAGAAGCAAAGAGTACGGTTTCTGTCCTTAAGAGACTGCAAACTAATCAAGGAGACTAAACATATGATGCATGGGGAAAAATAGATTGGATATTAACAGGAACAGTTAAATCCAGCAAAAGCTGATTTCTAGAAATGAAGCATCAAGGAGCTTTATCAGAAAAGTATCAGTTATGCAGAAATAAATGAATTCATGCCCAAACACTAGAAAGCATTTTTAAGGATATGCTCGTCTACACCTTATAGAATAAATATTAACATTTGAAGTGGTTCAGTGATAAAGAATCCACTTACCAAGCAGGGGACACAGGTTCAATTTTAGGGTTGGGAAGATCCCCTGGAGAAGGAAATGGCAACCCACTCCAGTGTTCTTGCCTGGGCAATTCCACTGGACAAAGGAGCCTGGCAGGCTACAGCGTCCATCAGGCCATTAAAGAGTGGGACACGACTTAGTGAGTAAACAGTAGCACATGAGAATGGTCTCAAGCACATGTATTGAGAATAGTGAGTCTATCATGAAGGCACATGAAAATTATTTCTCAGCAAAGACTTTGTCCCTCGAAGAAGCACAATTCCAGCAAGTAACAGCATCAGCAACTTAAAAGAGAGAGAAAGTTGAAACTGCTAGGAACACTCTGAACAAGCAGAAGGTAAGCACCTAACTGGGATCTGGCCACCACCTGATGAAAACCAATTAAATTTGGTGGAGGTGGTGAGTGACGGAAGGAAATTTTAAAGTTAACTGGAAAATAACCTGTAATGTTTGCTTTCAATCTTTCTGCTGTTCTATGTCTTTCTCATTTGTTTCTCTTCCTATCAAAATATCCCTCTCATTTCTCAGAAGAGCAGTTATACCCCCAACCACAGGTATGAGTCCCAAAGGCAGTTCTCAATAAAAATTAACCAGGAGGTAACTTGTTACTAGTTTGGCTGTGATCTTGAGCTGTCTATAAAGTGCTTCACATCCTTTGGAAGAAAAAAACTACACAAAGTTGGCTATGGTGGCAGATACTACTTTCAGTATTGCCTAAAAGATATTTAGAAGCTTCTATTTCCTCTATTTTCTATTTTTTCCTCTTCCTACTCATTAAACATTCCAATAAAACAATAAGCAGTTTGTTCGTGGGTATAGAATAAATTCAAGATTCGAAATAGCAAAGCATAGTTGGGGGAATCCACATCGTAGTGGACATCAAAGAACCTTGTATTAAGTGTTCAACACATTGAGGTGGTAAGGGAATATGCAAATTTCTGGAAGAATAATCCAAAAGAGGTGTTTGCATTACTCTGATGGTGGTGGTTTAGTCACAAACTAGTGTCTGAATCTTGCAAACCCATGGACTGTAGCCTGCCTCGCTCCTCTCTCCATGGTATTTCCCAGGCAAAAATACTGGAATGGGTTGCCATTTACTTCTCCAGGGGATCTTTCTGACCCAGAAATCGAACCTTCATTTCCTGCATCGCAGGTAGATTCTTTACCACCAAGCCACCAGGGAAGACCTTGCATTACATTGGAAAGCACTATATTCATTTAAGTGTAACATACATCTAGCCACATTCTAGAAGCACAGCTACAAGATGAAGCAGCTTCTTGAGACCAAATCACACATGTCATTTAGAAAGGAGTGCACTTGATCCCATGCTTCCCTAACTTCAACGCACTTCACTTTGTAACTCAGAGATAAAATAGACTTCAAGTGGAGAATACACACAGAAGCAGCTGCATGTTGCATTACACTAGACCATTGAGTCTCATGGTAAAATATTGAATACCTCCAAAATATGTCTATTTATTTATTTGGAAATTACTTAACATACAAAATAGCATGTAAACTAAACCATGTACAAATTAGAACAAAAATGTTCTAAAAAGAGAACAATTTAAAAGATGAAGTTAAAATGAAATCAGCAATACTTTTAAGTGCGTTGCTAACCATGATGGCCTCATTTTATTGTGAGTTAACAGAAGACACAACATAAACTTAGCCGAGGTTCATCTTTAACAATAATGGAATTGAGTCTTTTTGATGACTTCAAACATTTTCTGCTCAGTTCTTTACAGATGTAATGAGATGATCACTGTCTTAAGCTCACAAAAGTCAAAGTCAAAGTGTTAGTCAAATAGTCATGCCTGACTCTTTGCAATCCCATTGACTGTAGCCCGCCAGGCTCCTCTGCCCTGGGAATTTCCCAGGCAATAATATTGGAGTGGATTGCCGTTCCCTTTCTCCAGGGTATCTTCCTGAACCAGAGATTGAACCCGGGTCACCCATATTTTAGGTTGATTCTTTACCACCGGAGCCACCAGGTAAGTCTTTAAGCTCACAATACAGTTGACAAAGAGCTTTCCCAGGAAGAGAAGGGTCAGCTCTGTCATCTTTTCTGGAGCTAATTTCATTGTGTTATCTTTCATCTTGATTTCTTTGCAGGATTAATTTTACGCTTGTATTTTGTGATGGTTGATTCAGTTAAAACTAGAAGATATCATCTTTAAATCTTTTCCACAAGGGCTCACATAAATGCCATTCACAGTCATGAACCAAGAGAACCAGAAGGATCCTAGTGGACCACCTCTTCCTCCTTCTGCTGACCTCCCCTCACTGTCTCAAGGGGCCATGGCAATCCACCACATACATGTTAATAAAGCTCAAGATCTTTCTTATTTTTATATAAATATATAAGATTTAATATATTCCTTTCCTTTTCATGTGTTTGTTAGCCATTTTTATATCTTCCTTGGAGAAATGTCTGTTAAGTTCTTTGGCCCACTTTTTAATTGGGTTGTTTATTTTTCTAGAATGGAGCTGCAGGAGTTGTTTGTAAATTTTTGAGATTAATTGTTTGTCTGTTGCTTCATTGGCTATTATTTTCTCCCATTCTGAAGGCTGTCTTTTCACCTTGCTTATAGTTTCCTTTGTTGTGCAAAAGCTTTTAATTTTAATTAGGTCCCATTTGTTTATTCGTGTTTTTATTTCCAATATTCTGGGAGGTGGGTCATGGAGTATCAACACATGAAAAGATGCTCAACATCACTCACTATCAGAGAAATGCAAATCAAAACTACAATGAGGTACCACTTTACACCAGTCAGAATGGCTGCCATCCAAAAGTCTACAAGCAATAAATGCTGGAGAGGATGTGGAGAAAAGGGAACCCTCTTACACTGTTGGTGGGAATGCAAACTAGTACAGCCACTATGGAAAACAGTGTGGAGGTTCCTTAAAAAGCTGCAAATAGACCTGCCATATGACCCGGCAATCCCACTGCTGGGCATATACACAGAGGAAACCAGAATTGAAAGAGCCACGTGCACCCCAATGTTCATCGCTGCATTGTTTACAATAGCCAGGACATGGAAGCAACCTAGATGCCCATCAACTGACGAATGGATAAGAAAGCTGTGGTATATATACACAATGGAATATTACTCAGCATTAAAAAAAAAATTCATTTGAAGCAATTCTACTCAGATGGACGAAACTGGAGCCCATTATCCAGAGTGAAGTAAGCCAGAAGCAAAAACAACAATACAGTATATTAACACATATATATGGAATTTAGAAAGACAGTAATGAGAACCCAACATGGGAGACAACAAAAGGAACGCAGATGTATAGAATAGACTTGTGGACTTTGTGGATGAGGGTAAGGGTGGGATGAGATGGGAGAAGGGCATTGAAGCATGTTAATTGTCATGTGTCTAATCAATCGCCAGCCCAGGATTGATGCTCGGGACTGGTGCAGCGAGATTTCCCGGGGGGGAGGGAGGAGAGAGGGGGGACCCGGAGGGGAAGCATATGTAAACCCATGGTGATATCATGACAATGTATGGCAAAAACAATAATAAAAAAAATAAATAAATAAAAAAAAAAATAATATATTCCTTTCCAGTTGTGCCTGTGGAGCCTCAAATGTTGGACATTTCTGCTTTCCAAAAGTGGTGCCTCCTAATTTTGAGAATACATGGGAGGCATTTTGTGACCCTAATAACACCCAATTTTAATTTTCAGATATCTTTGTGAAAATGTGTGTGCTCAGTCATGTCCAACTCTTTGCTACCCCATGGACTGTAGTAGACCCGGCTTCTCTGTCCATGGGACTTTTCAGGCAAGAATATGGGAGTGGGTTGCCATTTCCTCCTTCAGGGGATCCTTCCCACCCAGGGATCAAACCACATCTCTTGTTTTTGACAGGCGGATTCTTTACTACTGAGCCACCTGGGAAGACCCTTGGTCTCAATACCCTTTATAAAAGTGTGGAAAGGCCCATCTTTTGGAGAATGAACTTGGAGCATCTGTACTCCTCTCATGGACTTCCACTACTTGTGTTTTATACTCTCCAAGGAAGAGGTTTTGTTTTGTTGTTGTCTTTTATTTTTTATTGTTTTTATAGGTTTTTATTGTTGTTGTTTGTTTTGTCTTCTGATATTTGTTGGTGTTCAGTTGCTCAGTTGGGTCCAATTCATTGCAACCCTAAGGACTGAGGCATGCCAAGCTTCCCTGTCCTTCACTATTTCCTGAAGTTTGCTCAGAATCATGTCCATTGAGTCAATGATGCTATCCAACCATCTCATCCTCTGTCATCCCCTTCTCTTCCTGCCTTCAATGTTTCCCAGCATCAGGTTCTTTTCCAATGAGGTGGCCAAAGTATTTGTGCTTCAGCTTCAGCATGTCCTTCCAGTGAATATTCAGGGTTGATTTCCTTTAGGATTGACTGGTTTGATCTCCTTGCAAAACTGTAGTTATACTACTGCAAATAGGACAGCCTAGGAACAAAAAGAACATCAACAACCCCTTTGATGATTTTATTTCAGAAGGAAGCACTGCACAGAGCAATCAATTAGGGTTTCATGGACTCTTCATTTGTGCAGTCAGGAACAACTAGATTCCCTGTAGTCATAGTTAATTGAAACAAAGAGAATAACACATTTCTCTTCAATTAGAACACTACGTTCAAGTTCTCAAGAACACACAGTTCAAAGACAAATCTAAGTTTAAAACAATGCTTACAAAAATATGCACCCTAAGGTCTCAAAACACTGGCTTTTTACTGAAATTCAATCTAAATACAATAAGGCTCACCAGTTTTTAGAGTACAGCTTTTAGAGTACAAGTTTCACAAATGCATATATTGATGGCACCCACCAGCACAATCATGATATATAATATTTCTATCACCTAAAAAGTGTCCTCATGTCCTTTTCCAGTCAGTCTTCTCACCCACTCACTACTGCTTGGCAGCCACCAATCTACATTCTGAAACTATTGTTTTGCCTTTTCTAAAATCACATGTAAATGGCGCCATGCAGTATGTGGTCTTTTGCATCTGGCTTCTTTTGCTTAGCATGCATCTTTTGAGGTCTCTTCATGCTGTTGTTTAAAATATTTTTAGGATTGTTTACAGCTTTGGTTCTGGTATTCAAGGGCAATGTGACTCAACATTATTTGTAAGTTCTGTTAGATGATGTAGATTATTTTTTTTCTATCAACACAGTTTGAAGTGACTCCAACATATTTCTGTTTTCCTCTCCATTCGCCTGTTTACATTCACTTGCTTTTCCTCCAAACAAGGAATAAGAGCTAGAAAGAGTACAAAGGAGACTCATTGACCTGGCTACTGATTCTTATCTCCTACTGGGCAACATTCTGCTGGCTTTGAAGTTTGGCATGGGCACGTGGCCTTTTTGGCTAATGAAATATGACCAGAAATGACGTCTGCTCCTTCCAGCAAGAAACCTTAAGAGCTTCTATTCTCTCTCTCTGCTCTCATGATTATAGGAGCATGTGTAGAGATAGACCCTGGGTCCATGAGTAATGATAATCACCAGAGACCTCTGCCAGGTGTGTTAGGTGTGTGAAGCATGAGCAGAAAATAACAAACCTTCAGTTCAGTTCAGTCACTCAGTCATATTCAACTCTTTGTGACCCCATGAATTGCAGCATGCCAGGCCTCCCTGTCCATCACAAGTCCAGGAATTCACCCAAACCCATATCCATTGAGTCGGTGATGCCATCAAACAATCTCATCTTCTATCATCCCCTTCTCCTCCTGTCCTCAATCTTTCCCAGCATCAGGGTCTTTTCCAATGAGTCAGCTCTTTGCATCAGGTGGCCAAAGTATTGGAGTCTCAGCTTCAACATCAGTCCTTCCAATGAACACTCAGGACTGATCTCCTTTAGGATGGACTGGTTGGATCTCCTTGCAGTCCAAGGGACTCTCAAGAGTCTTCTCCAACACCACAGTTCAAAAGCATCAATTCTTCAGTGCTCAGCCTTCTTTATAGTCCAACTCTCACATCCATACATGACCACTGGAAAAACCATAGCCTTGACTAGATGGACCTTTGTTGGCAAAGTAATGTCTCTGCTTTTTAATATGCTGTCTAGGTTGGTCATAACTTTCCTTCTAAGGAGTAAGTGTCTTTTAACTTCATGGCTACAATCACCATCTGCAGTGATTTTGGAGCCCAGAAAAATAAAGTCAGCCACTGTTTCCACTGTTTCCCCATCTACTTGCCATGAAGTGATGGAACGGATGCTATGATCTTAGTTTTCTGAATGTTGAGCTTTAAGCCAACTTTTTCACTCTCCTCTTTCACTTTCATCTTGAGGCTCTTTAGTTCTTCTTCTCTTTCTGCCATAAGGGTGGTGTCATCTGCATATCTGAGGTTATTAATATTTCTCCCAGCAGTCTTGATTCCAGCTTGTGCTTCTTCCAGCCCAGCATTTCTCATGATATGCTCTGTATACAAGTTAACCAAGCAGGGTGACAATATACAGCCTTGAAGTACTCCTTTTCTTATTTGGAACCAGTCTGTTGTTCCATGTCCAGTTCTAACTGTTGCTTCCTGACCTGCATACAGGTTTCTCAAGAGACAGGTCAGGTGGTCTGGTATCCTCATCTCTTTCAGAATTTTCCACAGTTTATTGTGATCCACACAGTGAAAGGCTTTAGCATAGTCAGTAAAGCAGAAGTAGATGTTTTTCTGGAATTCTTTGCTTTTTCGATGATCCAGTGGATGTTGGCAATTTGATCTCTGGTTCCTCATCCTTTTCTAAAGCCAGCTTGAACATCTGGAAATTCATGGCTCACGTATTGCTGAAGCCTGGCTTGGAGAATTTTGAGCATTGCTTTACTAGCGTGTGAGATGAGTGCAACTGTGCGGTAGTTTGAGCATTGTTTGTTATTGCCTTTCTTTGGGATTGGAATGAAAACTGACCTTTTCCTGTCCTGTGGCCACTGCTGAGTTTTCCAAATTTGCTGGCATATTCAAGCAGCACTTTCACAGCATCATCTTTCAGGATTTGAAATAGCTCAACTGGAATAGCATCACTTCCACTAGTTTTGTTCATAGTGATGCTTCCTCAGGCTCACTTGACTTCACATTCCAGGATGTCTGGCTCTAGGTAAGTGATCACACCATCACGATTATCTGGGTCATGAAGATCTTTTTTGTACAGTTCTTCTGTGTATTCTTGACACCTCTTCTTAATATCTTCTGCTTCTGTTACGTCCATATCATTTCTGTCCTTTATTGAGCCCATCTTTGCATGAAATGTTCCCTTGGTGTCTCTAATTTTCTTGAAGATATCTCTAATCTTTCCCATTCTATTGTTTTCCTCTATTTCTCACCATTGTATCACTGAGGAAAGCTTTCTTATCTCTCCTTGCTATTCTTTGGAACTCTGCAATCAAATGGATATATCTTTCCTTTTCTCCTTTGCTTTTCGCTTCCCTTTTCACAGCTATTTGGAAGGCCTCCTCAGACAGCCATTTTGCTTTTTTGCATTTCTTTTTCTTGGGGATGGTCTTGATTCCTATCTCCTGTACAATGTCACGAACCTCTATCCATAGTTCATCAGGCGCTCTGTCCCTTAAATCTATTTCTCACTTCCACTGTATAGTCATAAGGGATTTGATTTAGGTCATTCCTCAATGGTCTAGTGGTTTTCTCCACTTTCTTCAATTTCAGTCTGAATTGGCAACAAGGAGTGCATGATCTGAGCCACAGTCAGCTCCCAGCCTTGTTTTTGCTTACTGTATAGAGCTTCTCCATCTCTGGCTGCAAAGAATATAATCAATCTGATTTCAGTGTCGACCATCTGGTGATGTCCATGTGTAGAGTCTTCTCTTGTGTTGTTGGAAGAGGGTATTTGCTATGACCAGTGCGTTCTCTTGGTAGAACTCTATTAGCCTTTGCCCTGCTTCATTCTGTACTACAAGGCCAAATTTGCCTGTTACTCCAGATGTTTCTTGACTTCCTACTTTTGCATTCCAGTCCCCTATAGTAAAAAGGACATCTTTTTTGGGTGTTAGTTCTAGAAGGTCTTGTAAATCTTCATAGAACAGTTCAACTTCAGCTTCTTCAGCGTTACTGGTCAGGGCATAGACTTGGGTTACCATGATATTGAGTGGTTTGTTCTGTCGTTTTTGAGATTGCATCCAAGTACTACATTTTGGACCTTAGCCACTGAGAATTTTAAGGTTTGATGTTACTGAAGCAACTAACACACCAGTCAACCCTAGTTGTAAGAGGAAGCAAGCAACCTAGCTACAGGATTGATGCATACAAGTGTTGATTGTCATCTTTCAATCAGAAGATTCTTCTCTTTTTTTTCCCCATTTTATTCATCAGCTCCAAAATAAACTTCTTTCTTCATGCTCCATTGCCTAAAATTTGCTTTGGAAGATTAAATGTATTTATTAAACTTTCAAAGTAGCTTGTTCAGCTTGATTTCTGATGGTGATCGTCAAAGAGAACATGTGTTTTCTAATGGCAGTTGAGTTGAAAAAGAGTATAACAAGTGTAAAATAATGTCTCCATGGAGGAATACAGTCGTTAACAATGTCAGGCTGTAGCAGAGACTTCTAGTGCTCAGCAGCATCTACACTGTCCTCTTCTTCATGGGCACAGCTAGAATGCAACTTCTAACCCCTTGACCTGTGAGTCAGTTTCAAGCCAAAACAGTTAAGAGCAGGTATGTGTCCCCATATTCTCTCTCTTTCAGGTTGAGGACAAAGCATTAGATGAAAGAAGAGCAACATAAATGAAGAGCCTGGGTTGTTAAATGACAGCAGGAAGCAAAGTCCTCTCACCTACTTCCCATCCTACCAACCTGCACTGGCTACTGTCATAGAATACGAAGGAGATCTTTATGTTCTTAAGTCCCTGAGGAGTGAAGTTTGTTACATCAGCTAACATCAGTTATCCTGATTAATATGGGACTTAATACCTTAACAGTGCTACAGAACCACAAACCATAGTTTGAAAGCACCACAAATACTTCTATCCAATTTAATCCACACAACCCTCTGAGCTCCACTACACTTGTGAAGAAACAGAATTTATGTGCCTTGTCAAATCCATGTACATGGAACTTCCCAGGGGTTAAGAACCCACCTGCCAATGCATCCCTGGTCCCAGGAGATCCCACATGCCTTGGGGCAACTAAGCCTGTGGACCACAACTACTGATCTCATGCTCTAGACCCCATGAGCCACAGCTATTAAAGCCTATGCACCCTACAGCCCATGCTCTGAAACAAGAGAAACCACAGCAATGAGAAGCCTAACTAGAGAGCAGCCTCCAGTGACCACAACTAGAGAAAGCCCACGCCTAACGCAGCAATGAAGACCCAGCACAGCCAAGAATAAAAATAAATAAATAATTTTAAAAGCCATGTATCTGATAAGTGGTAACTATAAAAGTTCATTTTCCATCCCATATCTCGTGCTCCCACCATGCTGTGCAACCGCAATCAAAGGCTGCTGTCTCTTGGCAATTTACTGCCTCATATTCAACCAAATTAAATAGATACATAATAGAGAATTGTCTTAAGCAAATGTGGTTAATCCATCTCTTTAAGGCACTGGCTCTGTGTCTGATAGGGAACACGAGGCACACAGGGCAGGCAGATAGGAGATGATGATCTGGAGCAAGCAAGAAACTACAAGCAAAGCTGGGACCACCCCCAAGAACAGACCGACACCGTGGCTGTTCTTCTGACGCCTAACTTCAGTGATGAGGATTTTCTACAGGATTCAGCCCTTCATCACTGATCGTGCTTTGTGTTTGGTTCATCCTGAACCAACCAGAGAGTTGCCCGGACACCAGCTCAAGGACAGCCCATTCATCAGAGCAGCCACACCTGGATAGTTCCAAAGGCCTTGGAATCAGTGACTACATGGTGTCTTCCAAGAAATCAGAGACTAAAAGTAGAATATGGCCACACACTTGATCCCCACCCTTCTTCCAATCTCTCATACATGCAAAACTCAAGAGGAATCCTCCTTCTGTAAAATTCCCAGCCAGCTCTTGAAAAATGAACCATCTCTGTTCCAAGGCTGTGGATGCCAGAGTCTTAAATGCCAAAGGAAGCCTGCCAAACAGAGAGTCTATTTCCCAAGATCCATCTTTCTGCTGATGTACCCGGAGGGCAACCTTTGCTGGTTGGCTTTAGGGGATATTCTTATTATTAAGTCATTCTGGGTCACTGTTCCTGGGTTTGTGTTCCTTTGTCTCTATGGTCCTGCCTTTAGTGGGGTTTGAGGGGTCCAGGGTGTCTGGTGCCCCAGGGGACCTCTGCAGTTGGTTGTACTAGCCTAGCCAGTTACATTTTTGAAGCAGCCAGCCCCGCCTCCCTCCAAACCTGGTGAAGAACTTTCTGGAAGGATCAACATAGTTCTTGTGACTCTTGATGCAAACACAGCCATCCTCAGAGTTTGGCCTCCTTGACAAATGGCAGGAGAAGATGGTGGACACACAGAACCAAGCCTTGTCTCACTTCCAAAACAGATCACATGTTAGCCAAAAAAGGTGACTATAGAAAGTAGACAAGAAGGTGACTAGTCAAAATGGTCCAGATTGTGTTTCTTGAGTGTGTTCTAGTGTGTGTGCATGCACGTGTGTGTATAAGAGACAGTAAGTACAAAGGAGAGTGGGTAGGGACATGGGAGTGATATACCTGCACACAGAATTTATGGTGGCTCTGGAAAGGGAAGTGCTAAAGAAGAGATAGTTGGATGGCATCACCGACTCAATGGACATGAGTTTGAGCAAGCTCTGGGAGTTGATGATGGACAGAGAGACATGGCGTGCTGCTGTCCATGGGGTCGCAAAGAGTCGGACACAACTGAGCAACTGAACTGAACTGAAAGAAGAGAAAATTAGTCTCCCCAAATTGATTGTGGATCCCAAACAATCACCATTGTTGACCATTCCAGTCTTACCTAGGATTTAAAGATTTCAAAGGTCTAATAGTTACTAACATCAAAAACTTGCTGGGACTTCGCTGGTGGTCCAGTGGTTAAGACTTCAGGCTTCCAGTGTAGGGAAAGTGGGTTCACACCCTGGTCAGGGTGTTAAGATCCCATATGCCTCATAGCCAAAAAAACAAAACATAAAATGAAGCAATATTGCAACAAATTCAATGAAGAATTTTAAAATGGCCCACATTAGAAAAAAAAAAACAACAACAACACAAAACCTGCTGCAGAAGTGCAACTTGCTGAGTGAAGCAGCCCAGTTTCAGGTTGCTTTTTTCTTTTCCAGCCCCTGGAGCATCCAAAAACCTGCTGCCATTACTCCCCATAACTTTGCCCCACATTTCACCCCCTCTGAGTCCCCTCCAAACAAGATAAGAAGATAGACAGTAACTTGTGCCTAAATAAACCTGGTCCAGGTTCATCTGCCTGCCCAGTTTGCAAGTTCCTGCAGATAAGCTACTTGGCAACCATGAATCATGACAGTCATTAAATGGAGTACTGGAAACTATTTAGTGCCAGATATCTGCATTTCAGCCTTCAATTTTTGAAGAGGATTTACCTTTCAGTTCACATGTTATTGGAATAATTAAACGATGATCAGAACCAGGGATAAACACACTTCTAGCATATAACTCTTAGAACAGGCTTAGACATCAATTCTAAGACTTCTAACCCAATTCTCTACTACATTTATATTTAGGGCATTTGAAATAATGCGTACATGTTTGATAAAAATTCCTGATTTTTATGACTAACAAGTCTCCCCATTCATGATAAAATCATACTTAGAAGATTGGGGGGAAAGGTCTACAAGATTCATCATCAAAGCTGTATCATTAACCTTATAAAATTACTGGCAATGAACTTATAAAACAAGCCCTCATTCCCATTGTGCATTGTTGAAGAGCTGCTTTCCTTTTGTCTAAAGGTTGGACCAAATACCCTTGTGCTTTATAACTGGAAACATTTAAGCTTTACATGATTATGCTGATAATATTTTGAACCAAGTGAATTTATTAATATGTTTAATTCCTGCAGACCGTTTAAAGAAGAAAACCACAAGATCAAACAGGATTTTTGGAGAGTAGAGCATCTAAAAATCAATGCCGTTGAAAGGAACTACTTGAGAAACCTCCATACTGTTCTTCACAGTGGTTGTATCAATTTACAATCCCACCAACAGCATAGGAGGATTTCCTTTTCTCCACATCCTCTCCAGCATTTATTTTTTGTAGATTTTTTGATGATGGCTATTCTGACTGGTGTGAGATGATACCTCATTGTAGTTTTGATTTGCATTTCTCTAATAATGAGTGATGTTGAGCATCTTTTCATGTGCCTCTTGGCCATGTGTATATCTTCTTTGGAGAAATGTCTATTTAGGTCTTCTACCCATTTTTTGATTGTGTTTTTTGTTGTTTTGATATTGAGCTCAATGAGCTGTTTATATACTTTAGAACCCATTGTCTGAAATAGATGGCTAGTGGGAAGCTGCTATAAAGCACAGGGAATTGAGCTGGCTGCTCAGAGATGATCTAGAGGGGTGGAATGGGAGGTCCAAAAGGGAAATACAGTGCTATGTATATTTTTATAACACACACACACACACACACACACACACACACACACACACATATATATAAAACTCCTTTATATATATATAAAGAAGTTACTTGACTCACACAAACAATCCTGGTTTCACAAACCCCACAGCCCACATACCCTAGAAGTTACTTATTTGCAGAAGAAAATATCTATATTTTGTGAGATTCTGATTTACTACTCAGCCAAGATTATCTAATTGGTTGAAGATTTCCATTTTTTTATTTGAATCATTATAATTGCAGCAACATAATGCTTAGATAAAAATTAGGTAAGAAATTAGAAAATAGTTTTGATCAATCATAGTTAACAAAGATGGTTATAATCTCCTGCTCAAGATTATAAAGCTATTTTGCAATGTGTTTCTCTACCTGATGCTTTGGTATCTATTTTCACCAACTTTCTTGATCAATTTTACTCTGAAAGCTATTAAATCTGTAGTTATTGTTCATTTTAGGAGGTATAGATTCAGATTCACATATAACTCAATTTTTTTAATGCAACAGATTTACAGTATATTTTTGAAACTCTCTGTTAGAAAAAGAATCATTTCTTGCCATCCTTCTCAGCTCTTTACCCTAGGTGCCTCGGGGCCACTGCTTTCCAAAGTGTAAGAGCCCTGGATCTGTTCTCTTCACCTTCCCTAATAAACTATTTTGCCAAATAACTGAGTCCAAATAAGGAGTCTTAGCTTTGGATTTTTCATTGCCAAACTAGTGTTCAGGGCATCACAAAATAAAGACAGAGGAAGGAGGAGTTGATGAGCCAGAGAATGTTTGAGTGATGAGTTCATCTGTACCTTTTTTAAAATTCCATGTTATAATTATAGAGTCCCTTGGACTTCAAGGAGAGAGTCAATGCTAAAGGAAATCAACCCTGAATATTCATTGGAGGGACTGATGCTGAAGCTGAAGCTATCCAATACTTTGGCCACCTATTGTGAAGAGCAACTCATTGGAAAAAACCCTGATGCTGGGAAATATTGAAGGCAAATGGAGAAGAGGGCAGCAGAGGATGAGATTGTTGGATACCAGCACCAACTTAATGGATATGAGTTTGAGCAAACTCCAGGAGATAGTGAAGGACAGGGAAGCCTGGCATGCTGCAGTCCATGGGGTTGCAAAGAATCAAACATGCCTTGATGGCTGAAAAACAACAACAAATAATTATCCATCTATATAAATTTCCATCAGAAGGAGCACTTTGTATGCTGGGGTCACCTCTCTTTAATCTTTTACCTCCACATAGAAGCACAGAGCCTGATCCAGTTCATGGCTCTGAACTGGATACAAAACTTATTCATATCAGGGTAATTTAAAAGTGATTTCCCTTTTCACATTTCTAAGACTTTCTCTAAAATCAGCCTAAAATATTAGCTACAGGGCTATTGAGATGGAAATGCAAAGAGAAAGAAAAAGTCAGTGTTCATTTATTTTTTCAATGACCAAAATATGATCTTGCAGTAAGTATTGGGAATTAGGCTTTGTCAGTAGTGAAAAGGATTTTCTAGGGAGTTTCTCTATGCCTTGGGTGGGGTAGCTAAGGATGCTGGCCTGCAAGATAGCCACTGGGTTCACTATAGCAGCCACAGAGGGTCTTAGGAATCATCTGCAGCCACATTTCAGGCTGATTGTCAGCAGTTAAGGTGAAACCAACCAAGACCAAAGGGAGAGTCATATATGGGGCATCATGTAAGAAAATAAATACCTGTATCTGTACATCTCTATACTTACGGATAACCACACAGATATATCTAACAATTATATTTCATTTCCTGATCTTCATTGGTTACTGATTTGAATATGGTGAAACATTCTGTGAGCTAAGTAATGGAAGCTGTAAATTAAGAAAACTTCCTCTTTTTCATTGATGATATTGATATAATATGGGTCAAATATGGATTTGGATGTACCTACAGATACAGTTGTAGTTACAGATGGGCTTCCCAGGTGGCACTTCATAAAAAAATTCTGCCTGCCAATGCAGGAGACCTAAGAGACATGGTTCGATCCCTGGGTTGGGAAGAGGCCCTGGAGGAGGGCATGGCAACACACTCCAGTATTCTTGCCTGGAGAATCCCCATGGCAAGAGGAGCCTGATGGGCTGCATACCATAGGGTCACAAAAGAGTCAGACACAACTGAAGCAACTTAGCAGGCATGCATACATATGTAGATATAGATACAGACCTAGACATTTTTGGGGAAATGATGGATGGAGCCGGAAGAACAGGAGATGGTCAATTTGTGGTCTACTTAATATTCTCAAAACATGTTTAATAACAAAAGCAAGACACCTGCCTTCTCAGCCTCTTTATATTTTGTAGGTCAGAAATATGTGAGTAGAAGTAGACTTGTTTTTCTTTCTAATATGAATATGCTCATTCATTTATTTTAAAAAATGTATGTTTATTAAGTGCCAAGAGTTATGTTTGGAAGACACTGAGGAATTTTAAGCAGAAGAGTGACATGTTATTTTTGACTTTGGAACATGAGATATGACTTTGTTTTTCTCCCAGCTCTGCTTTCAAATATGTTATGTCAGATCTTTCATCCTTAACCTTTGAAGACATCTCTAGAAGATCCCATAGGGCTTCCCTGATGGCTCAGACAGTAAAAGAAACTGCCTGCAATGCAGGAGTCCCTGATTTGATCCCTGGGTCTGGAATATCCCCTGGAGGAGGAAATGGCAATTCACTCCAATATTCCTGCCTGGAGAATTCCATGGACAGAGGAGCCTTGTGGGCTACAGTTCATGGGGTCACAAAGAGTCAGACATGACTCAGCAACTTTCACTAGAAGATCCTGTAGGTTTCAGGATATAAGAACAGTTATAAGTCAGCTGTAAGAACAGTCTTACTTTGACAATGAACTCATTTACAGATATTGAAAAGCTGAGTAGATTCTAAATATAAACACCAATCTCACATTCAACCCAACTTCTTCTATTATCTCAACTCAGTCCTGAGCTGGGCCATGGAGCCTGCAGTTAGTGTCTGTTCTATCATTCCTGTTTCTGGCTCCTCCAGAACAAGATTTGAAGGAAGGGGGCATTCTCGGAAAAGAGAAAAAGGTTCTTTTGTGCATTCATTTTGAGATTTGAAGACTGTGAACTCTCTGTACTGTGTACTTCTCTGACATGAGTGATGTATTCCAGAGGTAGGTATTTGCCAACAATATGATCACTTGCCCAACATTCAACCTCAATGAATATCTTGAGGTATCTTGTGATACCTCCCAGCTCCTGCCTCCAAGTGTACCCCCCAGGCCCTTTCCCCTGGTGGGTCAGGATTCCTTAAACATGGCAGTAACTGCCCTCTCTGTTATAACTTTTCCATGAAGTATGTGTATTCTTGCTGGGAACTCAAGCTGATCCACTGGTTTCCCTTTCCCCCCCAGGTGATTTGTCTTCAGACTGCTCCAGGAGAAAGACAGACACGTGCTTCTGCTTTCACATGTGTCCGAAAACGCCAGAGGATGCAAGTCAAGTTCTCTGGAGAACCCTCTTCTCTGGGTTGCTGGCTCCAAGTTAATATCATTCAGTGAACATCAAGCTGGGAAGTGAGTTTCCCAGATTCTTCCTTGCAGGCACTTCCACTCTAAATGAAAAATATTTTTATGTCTCTGAACTGTCTTTTCTCTATGAGACAGAGAGGAGAAAAATAAAAACATTCTTTTCCTTTACTCCAGGAAGTGACCTGCCTCTTTCCTAATAACTTAATGAGCTCCAGTCTTCCTGTAGACATATTTTGGAAGCAGTGTTGGAAGTGAGACCTGAGTCTCATTTGGTCACTTGTCAGTCAGCTCCGGGAGGGAGTGCCTGCTGATTCCATGGCTCATCACAGTGGCCTATGGTTCTTAGGAATGGGACTCTGGACCAAGAACAAGACAAGAGTACAACCCCATTCCACAACATGTTTCATCTTGCATAAATACTACTGTGATAACACCGTGAAGAACTGACTTGAAGGAGATGAGATGGGAGATCGGGATTTCAGGAAGCAATCCAGGTGAGAAATAAAAGGAGTCTGAACTCCTGGTCGTGGGAGTGGAGAGGAGGAGATGGATCTGTGAGATATCCTCTGACATCGAGTGAGTGATGGTGCAGCTGGCAAATATGTAACAGAAAGAGAGCAGAGCAGACTTTGAGGACATGCTTTTATGTCTCTAAGGCAATTCAGGCAGAGAAGTCCAGGGTCGGGGGCAGTTAGAGGTGTAACATGAGGCTCAAGAGAAGGGTCTGGCTGGAGGAATTGGCAGAGTTCAGGTGGTTATTGACACCTGGGTCTTTTGGGGTTACCCAAGGCCAGTGCCCAACATGAGAAAGAAAGGGACCCAGTAGAGCCCCAAGAAGCCCCTGTATTGAAGGACTGGGTTGATCTGCCTGGGAGACTGTGGAGGGACCAGAAAGGTGGGAGGAAAAGTTCTCCGATGGATATTGAGAAAAGCCTGTGCCCCCTTTCCTTAAACTGTTTAATATAAATGTCCCCTCTCACCCTGCACTGTACCACTGGCACTCCTTTCCCTGGCCCTGCTCTCTTCATCTGCTCTCTAAAGCTGCTCCTTCCTTGAGGAGCTGTTCTGCAGGTCCACAAAATCACTTGGTGAGGCTTCAACTGCTTCCTAAACCAGAGGCTCCTTCACAAAGGCTTCTAAGATGAGAGATAACTAACTGGAGGAACTTGCTTTGCATGTCTCAGGTGAGCTGCTAGCGTCTCCTGATGATGGGCAGGGTGCCACCATCCTGCTGTGGTTCCCGCCTCTGTTCCCCTCACAGCTTGCCGCTGTCCCCTCCTAAAGGGAGCTTGTGCATTCTCTTCCTCAGCATCCAAAACACTCAAAGATTCCCAAAGGCTGTGCTTTTAGTGCCCCTCTGGTTTGACGAGGAATTGGAACTGAGTGGACCTCATCAACTCTTCGCATTTCTAGAAAATATCTCGATGTTACTGGCGAAAGAAGAAGACGATCATCATATATTACAAGTGATGTTAATACTTTGTCATGGGATTTCTATTGTTCCTCTTTTAGAGAGGATTATTACAAGGTCCTTGTTTGTGCTGGGCTAAGTTACTTTAGTTGTGTCTGACTCTCTGCAACGCTATGGACCTTAGCCTCCCAGGCTCCTCTGCCCATGGGATTCTCCAGGCAACAATACTGGAGTGGGTTGCCATACCCTCCTCCAGGGGATCTTCCCGACCCAGGGGTCAAACTTGAGTCTCATGTCTCCTGCATTGGCAGGCAGGCTTTGTACCACTAGCACTACCTGGGAAGCCCTACAAGGCCTGTATAAATCTCCAAATAGAAAGAGATTTCTATTCCCACCAATGAATTCCTTTTTAATTAGACAGAAGGACAGAGAGGAGAATCCTAAGAATGACAAAGAGAAAAAAAAAATGTTTTTTTTTCTAGACACCCCCAAAGGAAATCAAAATATTTGAGGTCTGAGATTCCAACAGATAAAGTCTGGCTCACTTCTAGAAGCATCCATTAAGCAAACCACCTATTTCAATAGTTAGATCCTTTGCCGCCTTCAGTCAAAACAAGTATTTCCCTTTCCATGTGCTTGTCTTCCCCAGCTCCCTCCCAGAGTATATGTCAAGACTCACATCTGCTTTTGTTTTCCAGTTCTTTTGAAGTAGTTTGCCAATTTGCAATGCCCATGTTCATGCCAGGATAATCCATTGCTATAGTATGGACAAGCTCTTGATCCCATGCCCTGTGTAGCTTTGCCAAAGTCATGGAGGAGGCCAGTGGGGAAGCCAGGAATAGCACACATAGCTTCAGGCTTTCAGGGCCCTCCTCAAGCTGCAGACACACTGCTCTTTTTTTTTTTTTCTTCTACAAGTGTTTCTTGGATCTCCTAGGGAGCAAATTTGCTCTTTCAAATGGAATACATACTCTATTCCCTTAAATAATACCTTGCAGTATCATATGACGTTTGTCTTCCCCTCTCTCACTTACTTCCATCAGTATGACAATTTCTTGGTCCATCCATGTTGCTGCAAATGGCATTATTTCATTCTTTTTATGACTGAGTAATATACCATCATACATATATACCACATCTTCTTTATCCATTCATCTGTTGATGGACATTTAGGTTGCTTCCATGTCCTGGCTATTGTGAATAGTGCTACTATGGACATAGGGGAGCATCTGAAAAAATCTTTTCAAATTATGTTTTTTTCTGGATATATGCCCAGAAGTGGGATTGTTGAATTATATGGTAGCTCTACTTTTAGTTTTTTTAAGGAACCTCCATACTGTTAACCACAGTGGTTGTACCAATTTACATTCCCTCCAACAGTGTGGGAGGGTTCCCTTTTCTCCACACCCTATCCAGCATTTATTGTTTAAAGATTTTTTGTTGTTGTTGACGGCCAGTCTGATCAATAACCTCTGATATGCAGATGATATCATACTTACGGCAGAAAGTGAAGAAGAACTAAAGAGCCTCTTGATGAAAGTGAAAGAGGAGAGTGAAAAAGTTGGCTTAAAACTCAACATTCAGAAAACTAACATCATGGCATCCGGTCTCATCACTTCATAGCAGTTAGAAGGGGAAACAATGGAAACAGTGAGAGATGTTACTTTCGGGGACTCCAAAATAACTGTAGACAGTGACTGCAGCTATGAAATTAAAAGACACTTACTCCTTGGAAGAAAAGCCATGACCAACTTAAATAGCATATTAAAAAACAGAGACATTACTTTTCCAACAAAGATCCATCTAGTCAAAGCTATGGTTTTCCCAGTAGTCATGTATGGATGTGAGAGTTGGACCATAAAGAAGGCTGAAAGCTGAAGAATTGATGCTTTTGAACTGTGGTGTTGGAGGAGACTCTTGAGAGTCCCTTGGACTGCAAGGAGATCAAACCAGTCCATCCTAAAGGAAAACAGTCCTGAATATTCATTGGAAGGACTGATGCTGAAGCTGAAACTCCAATATTTTGGCCACCTGATATAAAGAACTGATGTGAAGAACCTTGGAGAAGACACTGATGCTGGGAAAGATTGAATTTGGGAGGAGAAGGGGATGACAGAGGATGAGAGGGTTGGATGGCATCACCGACTCAATGGACATGAGTTTGAGTAAGCTCTAGGAGTTGGTGATGGACAGGGAAGCCTGACGTGCTGCATTCCATGGGGTCGCAAAGAGTCAGACACAACTGAACAACTGAACTGAACTGAAAAAAGAGTGGATATATGTATAACTGATTCACTTTATTGTACACCAGAAGGTAACACACCTTTGTAAATCAACTACAATAATTTTTTTTTAAGTCTTGCAAATAAACGTCTGTGTGAACATGTGCTCAGTAGCTCAGTTGTGTCTAACACTTTTCGACCCCATGAACTGTAGCCCGCCAGCTTCCTCTGTCCATGGAATTCTCTAGGCAAGAATACAGGACTGGGTAGCCATTCTCTTCTCCAGGGGATTTTCCCAACCCAGGGATCGAGCCCAGATCCCTTGCATTGCAGAGGGATTCTTTACCATCTGAGCCACTAGAGAAACCCATAATAATATTGGGTAAAGAGAACTGTATATAATATTGTAAAGAGAGCTAATGCCATTACCTTCCCCAGTCATTTGTTGTAAGAAATAAGCAACACTAAGTGCTTTCTACTACAAAATGCTGTATAAATGTGAGTCATAATTATCTTCTATAATAAGAAACTGTGGGTTTATTCAAGTTCACTCTTTGAAGTACTCAACTGCTGTGTCTATCAAAGCATTATGAAATTCTGCTCTGTATCATGATTTCTCAGGCAGTTGCTTATATTTCCTCTGTGTCTGTCTCCTGAGTTCTGAAGGTGCTCAAGATGGAAACCTACTGACCTAACACTAGAGCTGCTGGCAGGAGCTGCCTTTAGTCCCCAGGTACAAAGGTTTATGATACCCACAGATTATATCTACAGCGTCTTGATTCTACAATGATCTTGTTGTTTTATGAAACATTCCTCCGAGACTATACCATATCTAGCACTGACATCCACACTTGCTTTGAAACTGTATCGTTGACCAAAATATTTGGGGGAACAGTTGAGAAGTAAGTATAATTTCTAAGTCAGCATGGTGTCCGAGTTTGTGTCCTGGCCCCTGATCTGAGACTTAAACCGAAGCTTTGTTTGTGAAAACGCCATCTACAAATCGTCTCAGTGTTATTGAACACAATGAATAAGATGACTCTGAAAATTCACTCTTCCCAGAGTTTTTTTTAGACCACCGCCTTATTTTTCCAACAGCAACATCTGAGATTTCTTCCTTTCTTATTATGAAGCATGAGAATTCCGAAAGGTCACTCCCTGAGGTTTTCTTTCATTTATTTTCACATTCTGTGAATCTTTGTAAAACACTCTGCAGGGTCCGCTGAGGGACATGTGAGATATGGTTTTTGCTTTTAGGGTTTCATCTAGTTACTAGGATCCAACAGACTCAATAGAGGAGACATTACAGGTGCTTCCAAGGTGAGCCTGGCTACACATGTAACCTAACTTCAGTGGGACACTGAGCATGGCTCTAGTGAGGGTGCCAATGCTGGAATGCATAGCAAATAAACCTCAAGACGTCAGAAGAGAAGGCCATGCCCCCACTGAGTCATGGCCACAGCCTATTGGCTGGCTCTCCTCTGAATAGTAATTGGTGATCCAACTTCCTCAATCTTGGGTTGCTGCCATCACACCACGTGGCTCCCAGGGTTGCTGTGGACAAAGAAGAGAAGACTGAATAAAGGTGGCACCCTGGTTCCCCAGTGTCTCATCATGAAAGGCACACACGCATTTAAGGTCACATCAGTTCAGCTCAGTCACTCAGTTGTGTCCAATTCTTTGCAACCCCATAAACCCCAGCATGCCAGGCCTCCCTGTCCATCACCAACTCCCAGAGTTTACTCACACTCATGTCCATTGAGTCCGTGATAACATCCAACCATCTCATCCTCTATCATCCCCTTCTCCTCCTGCCCCCAATCTTTCCCAGCATCAGGGTCTTTTCCAATGAGTCAGTTCTTCGCATCAGGTGGCCAAAGTAATGGAGTTTCAGCTTCAACATCAGTCCTTCCAATGAACACCCAGGACTGATCTCCTTTCGGATGGACTGGTCAGATCTCCGTGCAGTCCAAGGGACTCTCAAGAGTCTTCTCCAGCACCACAGTTCAAAAGCACCGATTCTTCAGTGCTCAGCTTTCTTTATAGTCCAACTCTCACAACCATATATGACCACTGGAAAAATCATAGCTTTGACTATATAGATCTTTGTTGGCAAAGAAATGTCTCTGCTTTTTTTTTTAGGCTTTCATTTATTTATTTATTTATTTTAATTTGCTTTACTTTACTGTGTTGGTTTTGCCATACAATGACATGAAACCGCCATGGGTTTACATATGCTCCCCCTCCAGAACCCCCCTCCCTCCTCCCTCCCGATTCCCTCCCCCTGGGACATCTCGGTGCACCAGCCCCGAGCATCAATCCTGGGTTGGAGATTGATTTCACATATGATAATTAACATGTTTCAATGCCATTCTCCCATATCATCCCACCCTTGCCCTCATCCACAGAGTCCACGAGTCTGTTCTATACATCTGCATTCCTTTTGCTGTCTCGCATGCAGGGTTCTCGCTGCCATCTTTCTAAATTCCATATATATGCGTTAGTATACTGTATTATTGTTTTTCCTTCTGGCTTACCTCACTCTGGATAATAAGCTCCAGTTCCATCCACCTGAGTAGAACTGATTCAAATGAAATTTTTTTTAGTGCTGAGTAATATTCCATTGTGTATATGTACCACAGCTTTCTTATCCATTCGTCAGTTGATGCGCATCTAGGTTGCTTCCATGTCCTGGCTATTGTAAACAATGCGGCGATGAACACTGGGGTACACGTGTCTCTTTCAATTCTGGTTTCCTCGGTGTGTATGCCCAGCAGTGGGATTGCTGGGTCATATGGCAGTTCTATTTGCAGTTTTTTAAGGAATCTCCACACTGTTTTCCATAGTGGCTGTACAAGTTTGCATTCCCACCAACAGTGTAAGAGGGTTCCCTTTTCTCCACATCCTTTCAGCGTCTCTGCTTTTTAATAGGCTGTCTAGGTTGGTCACAACTTTTCTACCAAGGAGCAAACGTCTTTTAATTTCATGGCTACAATCACCATCTGCAGTGATTTTGGAGCCCCCCAAAATAAAGTCTGTCACTGTTTCCAATGTCTCCCTATCTATTTGCCAATAAGTGATGGGACCAGATGCCATGATCTCAGTTTTCTGAATGTTGAGCTTTAAGCCAACTTTTTCAGTCTCCTCTTTCACTTTCATCAAGAGGCTCTTTAGTTCTTCTTCACTTTCTGCCATAAGGGTGGTGTCATCTGCATATCTGAAGTTATTGATATTTCTCCCAGCAATCTTGATTCCAGCTCATGCTTCATCCAGCCCTGTGTTTTGCATGATGTACTCTGCATGTAAGTTAAATAAGCAGGGTGACAATATACAGCCTTGACGTACTCCTTTACCTGTTTGGAACCATTGTGTTGTTCCCTGTCCAGTTCTAACTGTTACTTCCTGACCTGCGTACAGATTTCTCAAGAGGTAGGCCTGGAGGTCTGGTATTCCCATCTCTTTCACAATTTTCTCTTTAAGAGTTTGTTGTGGTCCACACAGTCAAAGGCTTTGGCATAGTCAGTAAACCAGAGGTAGATGTTTTTCTGGAACTCTTTTGCTTTTTTGATGATCCAGTGGGTGTTGGCAATTTGATCTCTGGTTCCTCTGCCTTTTCTAAATCCAGCTTGAACATCTGGAAGTTCACGGTTCACATACTGTTGAAGCCTGGCTTGGAGAATTTTGAGCATTACTTTACTAGTGTGTGAGATGAGTGCAATTGTGTGGTAATTTGAGCATTCTTTGGCCTTGCCTTTCTTTGGGATTGGAATGAAAATTGACCTTTCCAGTCTTGTGGCCACTGCAAATTTGCTGACATGTTAAGTGTAGCACTTTCACAGCATCATCTTTTAGGATTTGAAAAAGCTCAACTGGAATTCCATCGCCTCCACTTTGTTCATAGTGATGCTTCCTAAGGCCCACTTGACTTCACATTCCAGGATGTCTGGCTCTAGGTAAGTGATCACACCATCGTGATTTTCTGGGTCATGAAGATCTTTTCTGTACAGTTCTTCTGTGTATTCTTGCCACCTCATCTTAATATCTTCTGCTTCTATTAGGTCCCTACCATTTCTGTCCTTTATTGAGCCCATCTTTGCATGAAATGTTCCCTTGGCATCTCTAATTTTCTTGAAGAGATCTCTAGTCACGGTCACATACCATGGGCCTAAAGTAGCCACGAGATCTCACGCCATTGCTGGTTGGCTGGAGACTATAGGGAAGAGTCTAGAGAGTGAATAGAGCCCCTCTGCTGTCACCGTCATTGGCTAATTCCTTTGCTCCCAGTTCATTTTGAATCCCATGGTCCGCATGTAATCTGGCTTCTATATCACTGAGAAAAACCGAGTTATTATGACAGTCACTTCCTCCTTTCCCTTGATACCTGCAACACAGAGGAGCTGAAGCAGCGGCTCAATTCTCAGGTTTGCTCTGTCACTGTGCTCTTTTGTTCTTTGACATTTTTTCTGCCTCCAAGCCCAAACGTAATTCTATAATTATGTAGTCTCATGCCAACATCTTCAAATACTCACAGCAGGTGTGTATCTCGAGCTCAGGGGTGAAAGAACTAGAATTATCTTGATTTTTTAATGATGATTTAATTTCTTTCGGAGTCCCCATTCTGTCAGGGTCGGAGAGAACTTTCTTTAGGTTCTCTTTTATCAAAAGTCAGGCTGAAGTTGCTTCTAATATTTGGTCCATTAGGGTGGATCCATTTTCTTTTAGGGAGAAATGACTTCCTTCTGAGATTCCTCTGCCCTGTATCTGAAGAAGAAAGTGGTGTTGGGGTGGGGGCAGGGGGTAGGTGGTGCACTGCTGTGGGCTGGAGCTGCGGCGAGGTCTCCCTCATCCTGCATCTTACTGCAAGTGTAACTGTGGTGATCAGTTGTTGTCTGACTGGGATGCAGTGTATGTTACAAGGTTTCCTCTTAGCCCTCCCAGCCAAAGTTCTCCTTGCCTACTCTGAGACCCCACAACATGCTTCCTAGGTCTTGATCATAGCATTTACCCCTTTATACTGTGCACTGGGAATATTATGTTTATGTCTTTGTTTTCTTATTAAACTAAGTCCTCCTTTCCAGCGTGATCCATCTGTCACTCATCTCTATGTTCATCTCCCAAATTAGTTGCTTCAAAAGTAGGGGCTGCAGACTTAGAGAACAATTTTGTTACTAGTGGGGAAAGGTGGGGAGCAGGGATAGACTGGGGGTTTGGGATTGACAGGTACACAATGCTATATTCAAAATAAGTAACCAACAAAGACCTACTGTGTAGTACAGGGAACTCTGCTCAATACTCTGCAATAAATAAGAAAAGAACTTGGAAAAGAATGAAAGTGTTAGTCACTCAATCATGTCTGACTCTTTGTGACCCCACGGACTATAGCCCACAGCTCCTCTGTCCATGGAACTCCAGCCTACAATAATATAAAGCAACTATCAGATAGCAGAGTCATTTGCTTTTTCAATACACCAACATTTTAGGTATTCTTTTGTAACCATTTATGGAGAACCTACTTTACAAAAATTTTTTTGTTTTATATTGAAGTGTAGTTGATTAACAATGTTGTATTAGTTACATGTATGTATAACTGAATCACTTTACTGTATACTTGAAACTAATAAAATATTGTTAATCAACTATACTCCAATATAAAATTTAAAAATTTTAAAAAGAGCTTCATAAACGTTTATAGAATACCTAAAATGTCAGTGTATTGAAAAAGCAAATGACTCTGCTATCTGAGAGTTGCTTTATATCATTCTAGGGGGAAATGAGAGGGGAGAGGGAGAGTTGAGACAAGTTTAGTGGGTCTCTACCATTGATGAAACTGGGTAGTGGGCACATGGGGGTTATTATTCTGTTCTATATACTTTTGTGTGTGTTTGACATTTAAAAAAATTAAAAAAAAACTCAAACAAATGCTTCATTTAAAAAAACCTCAAATAAAATGGTTGCTTTTAGAGTTAGATTTCCAGTTCCAAACAGCTGAGTATAACAGTTCATTCCAATAGGTTAATTTTAGGATACTGAAAGAATAGCATCCAAGAATATATTTTGGCTCCCTGCCCATAGCTCTTTAAAAACTAGGAATTATATACATCTTCATTCACAGAAAGTTTCTCAGGGTTATTTGTATGTGAGCAAGAAGTTGGGTGATGCTGGACTCCGTAACATTGTTTTCTTCACTTGAAATGCTCTATTCTGCTATTGCTATTTCTAGATAAAAATGGTTTGCTGACATCATTTCTGCAAATCTGTATGGAATATTAATATTTCTATTTTGTTTTATAACTTGAGTCATAAATGTAACCTTTTATTGTCTCACCTCCCTTTGCTTTTCAACACCTTCTTTATATATGAAATCATTTTTTAAAATAAATTTTATATTTCAGAATAATTTTAGATCTACTGAAAAGTTGTGAAAACACTGCAGAAGATTCCCATAAACACTGTACCCAGTTTTCCCTGTTATTAATATCTTACCTTGTTGTTAGTCACTTAGTTGTGTCCAACTCTTTGTGACCCCATGAACTGCAGCATGTCACACCTCCTTGTCCTTCACGTCTCCTGGAGTTTCATGTCCATTGAATCAGTGATGCTATACCTTAGGATGGTGCATTTGTTAAACTAATGGACTGAAATTGATGTGTTATTATTAGCTAAAATCAATTTTTTATTCAGATTGCTTTCATTTTACCTGCTGGGTTTTTTTTTTTCTGTTTCAAGATTCCAAGTATCCCAGGATACTTCATTGCATTTAGTTGTCACATCTAAAATAATTTTAAAAATAATTTTTAAATATGTTTCTCTAATCCATGATAGCAACTCAGTGTTTCCTCAGAATATTCATCTTGCCTAGAAAATGTATGATCTCTTTTCTCCCTTTTAAAATATATTATTCATTAGAAATTTGACTTGCTCTGAGCATTCCATTATGAATAGGTAATGACACTTTGAAATTTCAGGAGAGGGGAAAAGAAGGTAAAAGAAAAGCAGAAATCCTCTCTCACCAGGTCATTTAAGTTGTTGACTACATCAAGCTTTGAGCTCAGAGCTCTTCTTCTTTTCTTTATAATTTTATTATTTATTTATTTGTATATTTTGGTTGTGCTGGGTCTTCCTTGCTGTAAAGGCTTCTCTCTAGTCGCAGGTGCTCTTCTCTGCAGTGCATGGGCTTCTCAGGGCCATGTCTCCTCTTGTTGCAGGGCACAGGTCCTAGGCACTCGAGTTCGGTAGTAGGGGCTCATGGGCTCCAGAGCACAGGAATAGTTGTGGCACAGGGGCTTAGTAGCTCCACGGCAGGTAGGATCTTCCCAGATCAGGGATCAAGCCTGTGTCTCCTGCACTGGCAGGTGGATTCTTTACCACTGAGCCACCTGGGAAGCCTGGGTTGATAAATAGTTTGCAGCCACACAGTAACCCTTTTTTAAAAAATTAATTTTAATTGGAAAATAATTGCAATGTTGTGGTTGTCCACCCCCATCCTGAGCCCCCCTCCCACCTCCCTCCCCACCCTATCCCTCTGGGCTGTCCCAGAGCACTGGCTCTGGGTGCCCTGCTTCACGCATCGAACCTACACTGGTCACCTATTTTACATATCACCAGAGAGCTGCCGAAACAATCAGAGCTAAGAGTGTCAAGATTCTGAAAAGAGGTCATTGGAAAATGAACTGAGAGTTGTTGTCTACCTTCACCCTGGGAATGGTTGCTGATTCTGGGTGTAAGAAGAGAACCTGAGCTTTCCTCAGGCAGCACCCACCACAGAAAAAGAGAAACCAGCAGAGGCTGTGGCAATCACATGGGGATAAAAAATCAAAATTAGAGACTTGATAGATTAAGATCCTGGTGTGAAGAGTGAGTCAGAGAACTAAGCTTAGCATATGGAAAGTTTTCCCTTGAAGATAATTACCTAAATCTGGAACCAAGAAGCTTCTGAAAAGCATTATTCAGGTTTACTAGAGTCGTGTTAAACGGATTTAGTAGCCAACCTGTAGGCAGTTCTGCTGCCAAAGTTGAGATCATTTAAGTGTTAAAAAAGAGACTAACCATAATGCGTTAAAACATATTAAATTATGTCAAAATCTACACATTCACTATTACACTAAGAAATAGAAACCACAACAGCATCATAGGCCACCAAGAATGCTTGGGAACCACTTCATTATTCTGAAAACTGGTGAAGTAAAAAGCAAATATTTATATCGTCTTTCCTGATTATATTATGTCTGAGGTTAATCAAATGCTTGATGAGTGTTATTTCTACTTATAAAAGAATTCCAACCAATACACTAAAAAGTGATGGAATTGGAATATTAGCATTGTGCAAAGCCTCTTGAAATAACGAATCTCACAAGCACTTACCAGTGACTGTGAAAACCTTTAGATGAAATTTTATAAAGAATAAGTAATTTTTTCTTTATAAGAATAAATCAGGCTGACCATGCTCCAACCCACTGATCAATCTCAATGTGACCAAAAAGAGGAAGAACCACAGAATACATGCCTCTTGAAGGCATGTATGCTACCACAGCATCTCTAAGATATTCTCAACCAAACATCCAACCTGAATCTAATAAGCCTCTGGGTATAGCTCCCACTTTACAGAAAGTAGAATAGATAGAGGAGAAGGTTGGAAACATAGGGACACGAGGTGCAAATCCAGAATGCAGGAAGCGCTACAGAAATCACCCAATTTCTTTAATAAATATACTGCAATAGGAGAGGTAGAAGAATCAAGAGGCAGAGAACCTATAGATGTGATATGAGCTGTTTCTGGGGACAAGAAGCTCCTTGACTGAGTTGCAAAGATAGTGATAATTGAGGTCCTGTCATCTGTAAGTAACTCTCGTGGAAGGTCATCGCCAATGGAGGGCAAGTGGGAGACCTCAGAGAGGAAAGCACTCGAAGGGAGAGCATGAGTGAAGGCCGCTGTGCGAAGTCTTCTCCCCTTCCAATCATACTCAAGTGGACCTGGCTTAAGAACTGTGCGGGTACAGTTGGGGCATATATGGGGTGTATGGCTCAGTGCATGTTACCTCAGCTAGAGGTCAGTTCTCACCCTAATGGTGCCCAACGTTAAGTTCTCATTATCATGGACTTCACACTTTTGGTCTTTATTTCAAATAGCATTATTTACCCATGTGAGTATGGGTAGATATGCCAGACGTATTTTCACATACATCACCTCATTTAATATTCACAATACCCTAATTTAGGTATTATTTCTTCTTTACAAAGAAGAAATCAGGCTTCAAGACATGAAAGAGATGTGAAAGGTCACATAGATAATAAGGCACAGAGCCTGAATCCAAATTCCTCACTACAAATTCTAGGCTCTTTCTCCTTATAAGTCCTTGTAAGTGGGCAGAAATCAGCCTCTGCTGGGCTGGCCTGACTAATCCTTTTCTAAAGAGTGATGACAAATGTCACACCCTCTCTTCTATCCCCAAACTATCTCCATCCTCAGGGCCATCCTAGAAGACTTGACACCAAAGGTGTCATGGAGAAACTTTTTTGTTCTCCTTCCCAGAGCATTTTATTTTGGAGTTGAAGGCAAAAAAAAAAAAAAAGAGAACTTTTTCCATCCCCTATCATTTTGAGACATTCAGATTAAAATGACACCCTTGTCAAAATTCTTAATGCTGCTCTTAGAACTACACAAAGGCAGACAGATGATGAAGGGGAGAGGGGGGTGGAGAGGAGGTGTCCCTGAATTGATTAGATTGTTCAAAATGGATCCTATACAACTGAGTGATCTACATTCCCTCCATTGTTTTCCACTCTGATGGAGCGGCATCTGACTGGTAGGTGGAGACTATTTCATATCTTTTTTGGGTAGTTGCCAATTCTCCCCACTTGTGTCTTGTCATTTACAAGCACAAACCGCCTCTGAGGCCATTCCACAAGACTTTGTAGGAATAGGGCTTTTCAGAGGCATAGACACCCAACTTGGGATAGAAACTTGCTAAGATGAGAACAAAAGTTTCAAGAAAGAATCTGGGCAAAAACTACTTGTTGCTCCTCTTAGTAATGATTAAAGAGGAAAGTGAGAAAGGACTTTAGTAAAGATGCACTGAACTAGGTATCAGACAAGGTATCCTGTGTCCCAGAATTCCAGCTGCATCTTGGTGGAGAGTACATCATTGACTTAGATTGAAATGGACACATACTCCACATAACACTTGTTCCCTTTTCATGTTCAGATACTAAATGCATTGGGAAGGGCAGTTAAACTGCTATTTTATCTATCAAATTCCCCATCTTACATGTTCTTCACAGGGAAGAAATAACAGCAAAAAGCTAAGTAGCACTGAATTCATCCAGGTTTGAGACCCTAATTTTCATTGTTCAGTTTTTCTCTACCACTTTGCTGCCCAAGGTTACAGAATAGATTATGAAGAGAATATTTTGTTGCCATCACTTGTGACCAGATCAGTTGATATATTTGTAAATGAGACACGCTTTGAAATAATATGAAAAAAGAGGAACTAAATTAATAATGTATTCATTTATCTATTATCTAATCAAAGCTATGGTTTCTCCAGGAGTCATGTATGGACATGAGAGTTGGACTATTAAGAAAGCTGAATGCCAAAGAATTGATGCTTTTGAACTGTGGTGTTGGAGAAGACTCTTGAGAGTCCCTTGGACTGCAAGGAGATTAAACCAGTCAATCCTAAAGGAAATTAGTCCTGAATATTCATTGGAAGGACTGATGCTGAAGCTGAAACTCCAAGACTTTGGCCAACTCGCTGGAAAAGATCCTGATGCTGGGAAAGATTGAAGGGAGGAGGAGAAGGGGATGACAGAGGATAAGATGGTTGGATGGCATCTCCGATGTGATGGACATGAGATTCAGTAGGCTCTGGGAGTTGGTGATGGACAGGGAAGCCTGGAGTGCTATACTCCATGGGCTCACAAAGAGCTGGACATGACTGAGTGACTGAACTGACTGATTCACTTATCCATAATCATAATTGCAACAACACATGCACAATGCCAATATTATTAATGAATTCAAAATAATGGCTCAAAACTCAAGAGACCTGTTGCTTTCAATCCTTTCTATCTTGTAGGTTATTGCTTTCCTAGTCTTCACCATGAAAGCAATGAACATATGAGCCTGAATACAGAAGGAATTATATGCTTTCAGTAGAGACCTCTTTCATGATTGTGCCATGCTTAGTCACTCAGTCGTGTCTGACTCTTTGTGACCCCACAGATTGTAGCACACCAGGCTCCTCTGTCCATGGGGATTATCCAGGCAAGAATACTGGAGTGGGTTGCCATGCCCTCCTCCAGGGGATCTTCCCAACTCGGGGATCGAACACAGATCTTCCACATGGCGGGCAGATTCTTTATCATCCAAGCCACCATTTTGTCAGGAATTAGCTAAGCTTCTTTGGGCTTGAAACACTGGTTAGGACCTATTTAATAACATGAAGGCAATATTTGCTCCTTGGCTGCCTGAGTGAGTGTCCTTTCATTCCCTGTCATTGCCAAGTTATCGAAATCTTAGTAGGTAAACACCCCTGTTCAGGTAAGTCCTTAACCATTCAGAAGTATGATGAACATGAACAAGTATGCATGGCACTCAGAACTGTACTTTCAATTTCAGACTCACTGTATGGGCCAACTGACATTGGCAGTGCCCTTCATAGTATTTGGTTTAAGGAGTTTAGCTCTTATATAAGAAACTATCATAAATGAAGGCAATAATTGAAAAAAAAATTCTTGTAATTCATCCTCAAACTTGTTGGTTATGCTAACTCAATTTAGACATCGTACCAACAACAAGCAAGTTACCTAGGATCTTTTGGCACAAAGGATATTCATTCTTAGATTTTGGCTTAATATCTTCCAAGTCTTTTATTTGACAGAATACTTAAAACTCTTGTCTGATTGAATGTGTCTACTCAGACACTCTACGAAGACTTGTTACTTTAGAAAAAAGGAGTTACCAGTTGCAATGATCTTGGAAAGAAAAATGGGGTAGAGGAGGAATAGGAAATAAATAGGAAAGGCATTTGCTCTTTATCAGGTTGTAACTGGCCAGGCCATTTTTAAACACTTCATAAATAGACCTGTCATCCAACCTCAATTAAAAATCATCTCTTAGTGCAGGAAAACCTAAATCAGGAAGTTCACACTATAATAAGACACTGTATATGGGTAGAATGCTGTCTTCATATCACATTTCTCAGCATAAATCCAAGTATGTTGTAGGTGCCTGGTGACTCATTGCTGTATCAATTAATTAACTAATTAACATATGAACTAATTGTAAAATTTCACACCAGATGTTCTAATTTTAAAATGAATTATAGAAAGTTAATATAACAAACACCTATGTAACTTACACACTGAATTTAAAATATACTAACATTTTATAGTATTTGCTTCAATTGTTTTTTTGTGCAATAAAACTCTGCAAAGAGAAGTTGACATTTGTGTATGTTTGTCGCTCCATCGTGTCCAACTCTTTGTGACTTCAAGGACTGTAACCTGCCAGGTTCCTCTGTTGATGGAATTCCCAGGCAAGAATACTGGAGTGGGTTGCCTTCTCCAGGGGATCTTCCCAACCCAGGGATCAAACCCCAGTCTCCTGCATTGCAGGCAGATTCTTGACCACTGAGCTACCAGTGAAGCCGACATTCTTTACCCACCACCCTCCCCACCCTGCCACTGCCTTTTAATTTCCGTCTTCTTCCTTCTTCCACAGAGGCAATACACTAGATATTCATTTTCTAAGAACCAGTATTAGTTGATATTTAGAGAAATTCAAAGAGCAGAATAAGTGATTTTGTAAAGGAAAGAGAGAAAGAAGGAAAGCAGGGAGGAAAGAAGTAAGAGAGAAAGATAAAGAGAGAAAGGGCATGAGGAAAGATTATTGAAGATTTATTGGGATAGTGCAAATGTCAGGATATTTAATGAAGATGATCAGTTGGCAAACACAATATTCTTTTTATATCATCTAAGCCCAACAGGCTGGGTACCATTGTTCTCAGTCACATTCTATGAGTTCAGGTCTCTATCCTTGGAGATTCAGCTCAATTTGTTAACTCAATGCTTCTTAATAGTTCATGTTGATACCCTCTGTTACCCCTATTCTCAAAGACTCAGGAAAATAATTGTGTATTAAATCTTGTACCCATTTTAAAGAAGTGTATGAGGAAAACTGAGGAATGGAAAAACCAAGATTAACCAAGCAGAGGGAACCTGACAACCCAGGTAGCTGATGTAAAATTCATGACTGAATAAGGGGAATTCTTCAACATCTGCACTTCAGTTTCCTTGTTCTTTTGGTCTTCTTGAGGGGCCTTAATTGACATATAACATTAAGGCGTCCACATGGTTGTTTGATCCGTGGTGCTAGTGGTAAAGAATCTGTTTGCCAATGCAGGAGACATAAGAGACATAGGTTTGATCCCTGGGTCAGGAAGATCCCCTGAAGGAGGGCATGGCAACTCACTCCAGTATTCTTGCCCAGAAGGGGCTACAGTCCATAGGGTCACCAAGAGTTGGACACAACTGAAGCAACTTAGCAAGCATGCATATTCTGCAGTATGATTACCATGTCAGAGTTAGCCAACACGTCCATCACATCACATAATGATTATTTCATTTTGTCATGAGAACTTTTAAAGTCTATTCTTTTAGCAACTTTGAAGTATAGAATACAGTATTATTGTCCATAATAACAGTGCTGTCATCAGCTCTCCAGAACTTATCTTCTAGCTGTAAGTTTGTATCCTTTGACCAACAGTTCCCTTATCCTCCCCCACATACCCCCCACACCTAGCCCCTAGCAATCACCATTCTATTCTCTGTTTCTAACAGTTCGGCTTTTTAGATTCCACATATAAATGATAAACAGTATTTGTTTTCCCCCATCTGAGTTATCTAATTAGCATAATGCCCTCCAGGTCCATCCATGCTGTCACAAATGGCAGGTTTTCCTTCTTTCTCATGATTGAATAATATTCCATTGTGTAAATATTGATACTTGGGTTGTTTCCATGTCTTGGTTATTGTGGATAATGCTTCCATAAACATGGCGGCACGTTTATCTCTTCAATATCCTGTTTTCATTTCCTTTGGATACATACCCAGAAGTGAAATTTCTGGATTACATGGTAGTTCTGGCTTTCCCTCTGGCTCAGCAGTAAAGAATCTGCCTGCAATGCAGGAGACATGGGTTTGATCCCTGGGTCAGGAAGATCCCCTGGGGAAGGAAATGACAACCTACTCCAGTATTCTTTCCGGGAGAATCCCCATGGACAGAGGAGCCTAGCACGCTACAGTCCATGGGGTCACAAAGAGTCGGACATGACTGAAACGACTTAGCATGCACGCATGGTAGTTCTATTTTTAATTTTTTGTGGATTCCCCATGCTGTTTCCCAAAGTGGCTGTCCTAACTTACATTCTTACCAAGAGTGCACCGGGGTTCCCTTTTCTCCACACCCTTGCCAAAACTTGTTATCTCCTGTCTTCTTGATGATAGCTGCTCTAACATTAGAGAGAGGTGATATCTCATTGGGGTTATGATTTGCATTTCCCTGATTATTAGTGATGTCGAGTATCTTTTCATGTACCCATTGGCCATTTGAAAGTCTTCCTTGAAAAAAAAATGTCTGTTTTAGTTTCTCTTCTCATTTTTTTAACTGCATAGTTTGATTTTTCATTGAGTTGCAGAAGTTCTTTATGTATTTATATTAATGCTTTATCAGAGATATTATTTACAACTATTTTCTCCTATTCTGTCAGTTGCTTTTTCATTCTGGTGATTGTTTCTTCTTCTCTACAGAGTCTTTCCGTTTTATACAGTCCCACTTGTTGAATTTTGCTTTTATTGCTTGTGCTTTTGGTGTCATATTAAAAAAAATCATTGCCCAGACCAATGTCAAGGAGGCTGATTCTCTCAAGCAGTCTTGTTCTTTTTTGAAGAGTCTGATGGAACACTTCAAAGGGTCTGGAAACATCTGAGTTAATGAAAATGCCACTCACTGGCAGAAACTATCTGTTCCAGCATGGGTTCAAAAACAAATACAAGCATTTCTGATACATGAACTTACATACAAAACAGAAACAGATTCACAGACTAAGGAATGAACTTACACTTACCAGGGGGGAAGGGTGGGGAGGGGATAGGCACAGTTAAAGACTTTGAGATTGACATGTACACACAGCTATATTTAAAATGGATAACCAGCAAGGACCTACCGCATAGCACAGGAAACTCCTCTCAGTGTTATGTGACAGGCTGGATGGGAGGAGAGTATAGGGGAGAATGGATACATGTATATGTATGTATGTCTGAGTCCCTCTGCTATGCATCTGAAACTATCACGACGCTGTTAATTGGCTATCTTCCGATATTAAATAAAAAGCTTTTTAAAAAAACAAATACAAACATTTCCTATGGAAAAGAAGTGTTATTGATCATTTTCAAATTCATAAATATGAGCTTTGCAGGGGGAAGACATTCTTCAAGGTCTTGTTTGAAGAACTGTAGTGACATAAGTTTATGAGAAAAGAGCTGGTTTGTGGGTGAGGAAGGCATAAGATCTCTGAGACACATTTTGAGATAAGGAGCTTGGTAGACTCATTCCTTCCAGGGAGAACACATTCCTGGCCCAAAAGCATAGACGCCACCATGGCCAACAAGCTCCCCAGTTAGGCTTTCAGACGACTGGAGCTGAATCTCCCCTCAATCCTTTCATCCTTTCAACTAAATTTTTAATAACCTTTCCAAGCACAAGGAAACAGTGAGTCAGGCAGGTGATTAGAGGAGACAGAAAAGATAATTTTCCTGAACCTGGATTTTATCATTTGCCTAAGAATTCATTTCCAGAATGAAATATTATATTAACAGAACCAGATAGGAGGGCTTAAACATTTTTCTTCTCATTTTAAGATGTTTCTGCATTGTTTACAATAGCCAGGACATGGAAGCAACCTAGATGCCCATCAACTGACGAATGGATAAGAAAGCTGTGGTACATATACACAATGGAATATTACTCAGCATTAAAAAAAAATTCATTTGAAGCAATTCTACTCAGATGGACCGAACTGGAGCCCATTATCCAGAGTGAAGTAAGCCAGAAGCAAAAACAACAATACAGTATATTAACACATATATATGGAATTTAGAAAGACAGTAACGAGAACCCAACATTCGAGACAGCAAAAGGAACGCAGATGTATAGAATAGACTCGTGGACTCTGTGGATGAGGGCAAGGGTGGGATGATATGGGAGAATGGCATTGAAACATGTTAATTATCATATGTCTAATCAATCGCCAGCCCAGGATTGATTCTCGGGGCTGGTGCATCGAGATTTCCCGGGGCGGGGGGGAGGGAGGAGGGAGGGGGGAGGGAGGGGTTTCTGGAGGGGGAGCATATGTAAACCCATGGTGATATCATGACATTGTATGGCAAAAACAATAAAAGGGAGAAAAAAAAAGATGTTTCTACAGTGAAGCCCTATTATTTCAGTTGTTTTGAACTATTAATTTTGAGTATGTGGGTTTTTTTTTTCCAATGACCATTTTTGATGTGATCATTTAATATATAAACGCCAAAGATCACCTTCGGCTTCCTTGGTGGCTCAGACAGTAAAGAAGCTGCCTGCAAATGCAGGAGACCTTGGTTTGATCCCTGGGTTTGATCCCTAGGTCAGGAAGCTCCGCTAACGAAGGGAAAGGTGATTTACTCCAGTACTCTTGCCTAGAGAATCCCATCGACAGAGGAGCCTGGCAGGCTACAGTTCATGGGTTCTCAAAAAGTCGGACATGACTGAGTGACTAACACGTAACACAAAGATCACATACTTTTTTTTTTAAATGACATTTCTAGGTTTCCTAGTTAGAACAACAACAAAAAAATGTTGACAATTTCTGGATATATTTACTTTTTGTCTTCTGTACAGAGAGTAACTTCTATGAGATACGTGTAATCAGATCAAGATATTTCACACTGTCCTATACCACATGGCACAAATATGAGAACCTTGAGAAGGGGAATCAGAATTGCTCTGAGGTTTGTCCAGTAGTGGTATCTGAAAGTTCACAGAACATCAGACCCATCACTAAGTTTTCTCATGAACCAAAAGTCGCAAACAACACATTGCTTAGTCTTTTGAAACCAGGGCTCTTGAGATATCCTTTAAATGAAAATAAATTGCCATCATTACTTGGGTTTTGAAACCTGTTCAACATGATTTCTATACTGTCCAAAAAACACATGGCTTGGTCCCATAAATCTAATGAACACTTAGAACTTAATGCCTCTGATAGAGGCTTATCTCTCCCAGCTTGTCTGCATAGCCTACTTCATGATAATCCCAATTAGATTAGAACCCTAATTATGTTTCTGCTCAGAGTATTTTTAGATAGCCTTAACATTTGATCTGTTTAGTCTAGTTTTACAGGTGGCAAAAGATTAAAAACAGGTTTTAAAATAAGATATGACTATTACGTTTCTAATAATAGGCAACTGTGGTCCCTGAGCTACTTTTTATTTAGTGACGCATGGAACAACCCTTTGATGATGGTAATTGTGCCCACACACCCTATCCCTACACTGGGAAAAATAAGCCACCCTTTGTAGTCAAGCCTTCAGTCCTAGCATATAAACTTTAGCCCTTTCATTGCAGGATCTTGAGTTTCTTTCACTCCTTCCCTCTAAAATAACCTACCTTTTCAATTCTGCCCAAACCTGCTGGTTACATATTCCCAGGGACACTTGTCCTGATATTACCTCCATGACCTCGCTACCCCTCCATGAAAAAAATCACACATTCTCCAATGTGGCCTCTCAAACTTGCATGTGTGTAAGGCTCGCCAGGGAACTCTTTAAAAAATGCAGATTCCCAGGATGCACCCAGAGGGTTTCCACCTCTGGATATGTCTTTCAGGGGTCTTGGAACTTATACATTCAACAACCAAAAATCCTGGGTTATTTTTTGGAGAGATTTTGAGAAATGTTCCTTTCCAAAACATTTTTCACTGCCAAATACACAGTTTCAAAATTTCCATCATGCTTACAGTTATTTTCCATGAATGAGAACATCCTACAGTTATAAAACATTAGACTAGTAGACAAATATAAGGGTTTATGTTTATTATTTTTAATATTTTTCTAGGATAAACTTGGGGCTTCCCTGGTGGCTCAGTGGTAAGGAACCAGCCTGCAGTGCAGGAGATGGAGGTTCAATCTCTTGATTGGGGAGATCCCCTGGAGGAGAAAATGGCAACCCACTGTGGTATTCTTGCCCAGAAAATGCCATGGACAGAGGAGCCTGGCGGGCTACAGTCCATGGGGTCACAAAAGAGACACAATTGACTGACCAAACCACCAATAGATTAAACTTGACTCTACTGCAAATCACCTTGATTCTTCCCTCACTTTCCAAGGTAGAAGAAAAGGAACACCAAGAACTGTACAAAGGCAAAGAGAGATCGCAGGTGAGTTCACTCTGGCTGGACTTGAGCTAACTGTAGATCCACCATCCTCGCTCAAGAGCCAAGTTTTGTCCTCCAGGGACCTCTGAGGCCCTGATGATTCTTTTTTTTTTTCTTTCTTAATTAATGAATTTATATATTTTTGAGCACGGTGTGTCTTCATTGCTACATGCAGGCTTTTCTCTAGTTGCAGCAACGGGCCTACTCTCTAGTTGTGGCGCAGAGACGTCTCACTGTGGTGGCTTCTCTTGTTGTAGAGCACGGGCTCTAGGCAGTGGAGTTCAGTAGTTGTGGCACGTGGGTTTAGCTGCCCTGTGGCAGGTGGGATCCTCCCAGACCAGGAGCTGAACCCATGGCCCTGCACTGGCAGGCGGATTCCTAGCCACTGGACCACCTACAAGTCAGCTGCTAGCTACACTGACAAATCAGGCACACAGAATCCTTCATTTATTCTTTATTTACCTGAAATGCTTAAAGTTTCAAGACTTGACATGATGGTCAGACTTCAGCTTGAACGTGTCATGTGCTTATGCCATCTCAGTGGCCACTTCCATTGCCAAGAGCAGACAACTCTACGTGCAATTCAGGGCTTCCATGTTTATTGCAAGGACAAAAAGAATAGCCTGATGATTGCCCAAGGTGTATGCAATCTTTCTAGGGAGGATGACCTTGAGTGATACTGGTTTGCAAAGTCAAAAGCTTTGGCAACTTGAAATATGAATTTAAGCCAGGGTTTCGGGATGGTTTAGATTAGCACTAAATGGTACTTGACTTACTACTACCTGATCACTAATGGGTTACGTAGGATGTGCCCTTAGTAATGATACCTCTTATTCTCCTATACATGGAGGAGGAATGCCAGCCATTCACACATATTTATTCACAAGCTTTTATTGAATATCTACTATGTACAGGGGCAACAAAGAGCCAAGAGTAGTAAGAAACAGTCCTGGTCCTCAAGAAACAACCCCCCAAATTGGGAAAATACCCTATTTGAGTGTGATATGTGCCACAGGAGAAGGAAGCTCAGATTACTAGCAGGTGCAGGGAAGGAGAGACAGGAGGAGAAAACGATCCAAGAGGGCTTCCCAGACGAAGGGATGCTGGAACTGAATTTTGAAGAACAAACACAAAACAACCAGGAAGATTATGTACAGGAGAGGTAATGACTGACATTCCAGACAAACATGTCCAAAAAAAACAGACACTAAAAAGAATATGGCTTTAATTGGAAATGCAAGTAATTTTAAAACTCTAGATAGGAGAGGAGGAGCCACATCAAGATGACATCTCTAGATGTGGTAAATGGAATATTATTCAGCCATTAAAAAGAAGGAAATAATGCCATTTGTAGCAATGTGGATGGACCTAGAGATAATCATGCTAAGTGAAGTAGACAGAGAACAATAAGTATATGATGTTGCTTATATATGGAATCTAAAAATAATGATACAAATAAACTTATGCACAAAACAGAAATACACCCACAGACATAGAAAACAAACTCATGGTTACCAAAGGGGAAAGCAGAGGACGGATAAATCAGGAGATTGGGATGAACATACTAACGCTATTATATATAAATAGATAACAAACAAGTACCTACTGTATAGCACAAGGAGCTATACTCAGTATTTTGCAGTAATCTATAAGGGAAAAGAATGTGAAAAACAATATTCAATTATTTATGTATATAATTGAATCACTGTGCTGAACACCTGAAGCTATCACAACATCATAAATCAACGGTATTTCAATTTTAAAAAATGACATCTCCATGTCATGCAGAGTTTAGCATTTCCCTGACAGGCTGTGGATAAATGGAGTAGAATTTGCATTTATTCATCTGTTCATTTGATTCAACGAATGTTTATTACAAACCCATTAGGTGCTAGGCATAGTGTCATGCACAGAAAATATAATGTTGAAAAGATAGAAATAGCCCCTGCCCTCAGGGAGCTTAAATTCTGATGGAAAAGATACACAATAAGCACACAAGAAAAAAAAAAAAAAACAAGAAACAAGGTATCACCATTGCCCTAAACACTGGAAAGAAAATAAAGATGGATGTGAGAGAACAATAAGGAAGAGCTGTTCCTTTAGTTCAAATTATTGGGGAAATTTTTTCTCTTAAGACTTGATATTTAAATTGAAGGATGATAAGGAATGAATTAGGAATTGGGTTCATTTATTCCTCATAGTTTAGTTGGTAAGGAATCCTCCTGCAATGCAGAAGACCCCAGTTCAATTCCTGAGTCAGGAAGATCTGCTGGAGAAGAGATAGTCTACCCACTCTAGCATTCTTGGGCTTCCCTTGTGGCTCAGCTGATAAAGAATTTGCCTGGAATGTGGGAGACCTGGGTTCGATCCCTGGGTTGGGAAGGTGCCCTGGAGAAGGGAAAGGCTACCCATTCCATTATTCTGGCCTGGAGAATTCCATTGCCTTAGTTGAAATGCATTTGACAGTATGAATTCCACACAGTTCATGGGGTCCCAAAGAGTTGGACATGGCTGAGCGACTTGCACTTTCACTTCAGTCATTTACTTCAACTAATATTTATGACATACCAACTTTAAAGTGATTTGGGAGACGAATTGGGTGAAGCACATTTTCAGTTCAATTCAGTCGCTCAATCGTGTCCAACTCTTTGTGACCCGATGAACCACAGCATGCCAGGCCTCCCTGTCCATCACAACTCCAGGAGTTCACTCAAACCCATGTCCATTGAGTCGGTGATGCCACCCAGCCATCTCATCCTCTGTGGTCCCCTTCTCCTGCCCTCAATCTTTCCCAGCACCAGGGTCTTTTCCAATGAGTCAGCTCTTCTCATCAGGTAGCCAAAGTATTGGAGTTTCAGCTTCAACATCAGTCCTTCCGATGAACACTCAGGACTGGTCTCCTTTAGGATGGACTGGTTGGATCTCCTTGCAATCCAAGGGACTCTCAAGAGTCTTCTCTAACACCACAGTTCAAAAGCATCAATTCTTCGGTGCTCAGCTTTCTTCAGAGTCGAACTCTCACATCCATACATGACTACTGGAAAAACCATAGCCTTGACTAGACAGACCTTTGTTGGCAAAGTAAGTCTCTGCTTTTTAACATGCTATCTAGGTTGGTCATAACTTTCCTTCCAAAGAATAAGCATCTTTTGATTTCATGGCTGCAGTCACCATCTGCAGTGACTTTGGAGCCCAGAAAAATAAAGTCAGCCACTGTTTCCACTTTTCCCCATCTATTAGCTATGAAGTGATGGGACTGGATGCCATGATTTTAGTTTTCTGAATGTTGAGCTTTAAGCCAATGTTTTCACTCTTCTCTTTCACTTTCATCAAGAGACTTTGATGAAAAGTTCTTTACTTTCTGCCATAAGGGTGGTGTCATCTGCATATCTGAGGTTATTGATGTTTCTCCCAGCAATCTTGATTCCAGCTTGTGCTTCTTCCAGCCCAGCATTTCTCATGATGTACTCTGCATATAAGTTAAATAAGCAGGGTGACAATATACATCCTTGATGCACTCCTTTTCCTATTTGGAACCAGTCTGTTGTTCCATGTCCAGTTCTAACTGTTGATTTCTGACCTGCATACAGGTTTCCCAAGAAGCAGGTCAGGTGGGCTGATATGCCCATCTCTTTCAGAATTTTCCACAGTTTATTATAATCCACAGAGTCAAAGGCATAGTCAATAAAGCAGAAGTATATGTTTTTCTGGAACTCTCTTGCTTTTTTGATGGTCCATTGGATATTGGCAATTTATCTCTGGTTCCTCTGCCTTTTCTAAAACCAGCTTGAACATCTGGAAGTTCACAGTTCACATATTGCTGAAGTCTGGCTTGGAGAAGTTTAAGCACTACTTCTAGGCAGAGATAAGAAGAAATGAAGACGCTGGGAAGAAAGAAAGGACTTGGCTTAAGAAGTGACAAAAGGCCAGGCATGTGGTAGACAGACATGGGACCAGCCAGAGAAGAGACAGACAGGTGAGCAGTGGGAGTGTAAGTAGAGAGTGAGATGCCTTGATTCACCTCTGTAAATACATTCTGACAGCTGTGTGGTAAGGAACGGACCAGAGTGGGTGAGGGTGAAGCCCACAGACTTACTGGGAAGCTATTTCAGCTGATGCAGGTGAGAGGTGAATATGACTCAGACAAGATAATGACTGATGACATGAGAGAGGTTTTCGTGTTTACACTGGACAGAGTAAGAAAGAGAGAGCCTTTTAGAAACCGCACTGCTGCTTACAACCCAGCTGGTTAGTTACTGCCAGAGCCCAGACTAGAAATGTGGTCTTCTCACTCCATGGCAGTGGTTTTTCCACTATGTGATGCAGAAGAGTAGAAAGATTTATAAAGTTTGGGCAAATACTTTTATTTTGCTCTCATTCAAATCCCTTTGATTTGAAAGGCTGTCAAGAAGCATAACACACTGGTGACATGGATAGTCAAAGTAAAATGAAGGGAGAGAACATGGGCAAGAGATGATACACAGTTTTCTATCTTTCTTTTTATCATCCGTGTGTTCACAAATGGTTTTTTCTTGGAACGTATTTATGCAGATGTTTTTGTTATATAAGAAGGTGCAATAAGTTATTAGTTAAGTCAAAGTTTTTCTTTTTAGTGTCCAAGAAGATGTTAGCTATATGCCGAATGAAGGATAAAAGATTGGATGGGAGCCCTGGAGTTCTCTGCACCACTCTTTATAGGATGAGCAGCAGAAAAAGCATAGCAGGGTCCTGTGCTACCTCAGAGCCCTCCACAAGGTTTAAAGGATGACTTTTTTGTCGGTGTTTTTTCTTTTTTTAGCACAACACTCAGACCTGAGCCCCCAGGGAAGGACCTACCCTGTGGTCTAGGTGTTCTTCCTTCTTCCAAATATACCAGGCTCCTCTTTTTCTACATCCTTTCCTCTTCCAAGGCAGTATTACTTGCTTTCTCATCTTCCCTGTCTTTTTCTCTCTTGCCCTAGTCATTGCGTGTGTCCTCAGTTGCCAGCTGTGTCTGACTCTTTGCAACTCTTTGTAGCCCGCCAGGCTCCTCTGTCCATGGAATTTTTCAGGCAAGCATACTGGAGCGGGTTGCCATTTCCTACTCCAACACTACACAAAGGGAGGAAAAGACAAGATAAAATGTTTCAGGGAGAAAAAATAGTAGAAAATGTTTGCCGTTAGAATCACCACATGTAAGTGCCATTTATCATGTATTGTTCCTTCAAATTAGTAGCTTCATCTAATTGAGCGATGCTGCTCTCTTGAAAGCTTCTCTATCAATGTCAAAGTCAAAGATAGAGGGTGGAGGAAAGACTGTGTTTAGAAAGATGGCATTTTAAATGTGTATTAGCTAAAGGAAATGCCACTCTTCTTCCATCTATCTTTGTAAGCCTTTGTTCTCATTGTCTTACAGAGTCTACTAGAGTTATCAGCTTAAGCAGGAGTCCCAAGGAGAATGCTTTTTGGAAGTTAGAGGCGATGGGTTGGGGCTCCCTGTGTGTTCTGGAAGAAGCCAGAGACCCAGATTCAGAGTTCAAAATCTGTCACTCAGAGTTCAAAACTGTCACTCAGTAGCTTGGTAATTTGTGGTCTATCAAATTTGAGGTGAGTCTTAGATCCCGTTCTCACTGGGTACATCAAGTCACTTCATCTATTTTAGTGCCACAAGGGAAGCTAAAGAGCATCAGTTGACCAGGCACTGGATTGAGCACCATTTAAGATCCATGTGCTAGGGATCACTCCTCCAATTTTACAATGAGGAGACCCAACCCCCACAAGTTAGTTTTCTTTTTAGACTCTCTTTCCATGACATGTGTCCTCTTCCATGATTTCCACAAACATTTCATATAAAATTACATATATACCCATGGCAGATTCATGTCAATGTATGACAAAAACAACACAATAATGTAAATAAAATTAAAAATAAATAAATAAATAAAAATAATTAAAAGTCTGTGTTGACTGTTTACACTGTAACAAACCTGAGAAGCACACTCAAATGTGTTTTATTACACAGGCTGTAACACTATTAACATTCTGCTGTCAAGTTTATTAAATTTATGGGAGATACGGACTAATGCTTACCCTGTCTGCCTTCTCTGTTGAATTCAAAAACATCCAGAGATTGCAAGAAGAGATGGTAAAAATCCACTACCTCTTGCAACTGCTTGCCTGGTGTGTTAGTTATTGCTGCATAACAAGTTATCTTAAAATTGAGTGGGTTAAACTAACGCTGGTTATCTCACAGTTTCTGTAGGTCAGGAATCTGGGCACAGCTTAACCGGTCCTCTGAGTTTATCCCGAGCTATAATCAAGGTGTTGACCAGAGCTTTAGTCATCCTTCCCCACTGGGGAAGGATCTGATTCTAAGTTCATTCACCTGGTTGTTGGCAGGATTAAGTTCCTTGCAGGCTACTGACTGAAGGACTCTCGTTCCTTGCCATGTGGGTCTCTCCATTGTGGGAAACTCGTGACATGGCAGGTAGCTTCAACCAGAGCAAGTAAGGCAGAAGGGCCAGAGAACATGAATGCTAGCAAGATGGAAGACACGGTCTCTTTTATAAACTTATCTCAGGAGTGACAACTTCTCATCTTTACTGTATTCTAGTATTAGAAATAAATTGCCAGGCCCAGACTATGTTCAAAGGAGAAAATTACACAAAGGCTTGGACACCAGGAAGCAAAGATCATTGGGGACCATCTTAGAAGTCAGGTTACCACACCTGGTGGACTGTTATATTCCAAATATTATGAAACCAAAACGAAGTTGACGAATGACTTGATGCTGAGCGCAAGAGAGCTACTGTCATCTCTAATGTCAAACTTCAACTTTTGGCATTCAGTAGGCCAGCATGATTTTTTCATTGATTCTGCTATTATTATGTTTCAGTTCATACCAGGAGGTTCAGATGTATAAAGTATATCTTGATATCTATGCACATATTGTTCTTACCTGGAAGAACTGGTTGGGTGGGAGTTAGGAAGTGAAATGTCTCTGTTTAAAAAAAAAGTACAGCATTGTGTGGACTACCTTACGCGCCATGGAAAATGGGGAAATTGGACTTTTACATTGAAGTTTCCTTTCAGGTCTAAAACTTGTTTTACTCATCTCTAAAATGGTCAAATTGATTCTTTTTGGACTACCTCACAGGTATGTTGGCAGAATTAAACAATTAATAATGGATGTGAATGTGGTTTTTTTAATTATAAAATGTTATTTTGCCATATGTATTTAAAAAATTTTTTTAATTATAAAATGCTATTCAACCTAGAGATTTTCAATCCTGACCCTAGTATGCACCTCGATTAAACTGCCACGTCCTCTGAGTTGTCTTAAGGGAGGAGAGTGGGGAGTTGGGAAGAGCTCCCAGAAAGAAGAGGCAATAGCCTCCGAGAGGCTGCAGTGACTGGCCGGTGCCTCTTGGTGGATAGGGCTGCAGACTGAATTAAGGACCAGTTTCTGTGAAATGCTCTGAAAATGACCAGGACCCAAGGAGTGACCTTCAGAAGCTGAGTGATAGAAAGTGACTCAGAACTGGGAGAAGGATGTTTCCTCCAAGCAATTTGCCAAAAATAATTTGATCATAAGCAATTTAATTCAAAACAAAATGGCAGTGGTGAAAATCAACAACTTGTCTTAGAATGAGTATTTGGATGGTTTTTGGCTTTTGTTAAAAAAAAAATAACTTCTTAAGTGCTATATTCTTCCGGTGTTGATAATTTGGGTTCACCACTAACCAGTTTTACTACTATTTATGCGAACATCAATTATGTTTGCTTTTTTAAAGAATTTATTAGTAGATGGATATGTTTCTTTTTTCCCTGATTTTCTTTCTTCCAATATGTTTTCTGCCAATGAAATCATTGTACTCTGTAGAGTTTATAATCACGAAATGTGGCAGCAGTTTAAAGGTTGTTTCCAACTCTGCAATATTACAGCTTGTACAGGCAGGAACATTTGGATGAAATCATTTTGAAAGTAAAAATTGTAAAAGTAGAAAAAATTCTCGAGGAACATAAATATCAACTGGGGATATTTCACTTATATCATAATTTCAATGAAATTATTATCTAAAGTCACTTGTTTTCCTCCAAGGCACATTTCAGATGTTGGCATCTTTTTTAAAAATTAAACAAAAAAAATTTGGCCCTGCTGTGTGGCATGTGGGATCTTAGTTCCCCTATCAGAGATTGACTCCACGTCCCCTGCATTGGAAGTACGGAATCTTAACCACCGGACCACCAAGAACGTCCCTCAAATGTTGGCATCTTGAGAGAGTCCCAGGATGTAGGGCTCTGGGCAAATTATCCTTCACCAAGGACAGTAGCCTGGTGACAGTGGCAAGGCACCCCACCTTGGGTGACTCTCTAGAGAGCAGATACCAATGTGGAAGGCATGGAGGAGAACTTAAAGAGATGATTGATAAATATGGGTAAGGAAGACCCAGAAATTATTTATTGGGACTTAAGGAAAAATTCAATGTTTTACAATAGGCAAGTAAGTTCAAGATGACTATAAAATTTAAAATGTCATTGTTAATAATTTTTCTTGTGAATTTTAGGGAGATTCTGATGATAATACAACTGTAAGAAGTCATTGTTAAACTTTGGCTAACCCCTACCATTCGTCTAAGATAGTGATTATCAGGAACGGATACATGGCTTCACTGGTGGCTCAGTGGTAAAGAATCTGCCTGCCAATGCAAGAGATGTGGGTTCAATCCCTGGTCCAGGAAGATCCCATATGCCTCGGAGCAACTAACCCCACGTGCCACAACTGTGGAGTCTATGCTCTGGAGCCCTGGAGCCGCAACTTCTGAAACCTGTGCACCCAAGAGACCATGATCAGCAACAGAAGAAGCCACCACAATTCAAAGACTGTGCACTGCAACTAGAAAGTAGTCTCCACTCACTACAACTAGAGAAAAGTCCATGCAGCAACAAAGACCCAGCACAGCCAATAAGTGAATATATAAATAAATAAAATTATAAGCTTGATTTAAGAATAAAGGATGGATACAAAAATGATCCAGTGAACCTGAAACTGCTCTAAAAAACAGTGGTCCCCTGGGGTATGGGAAAACATTTGCAGTCTTACTTTTATTACCACATAAAGGATAAATGAAATGTACTAATATGTAATATAAGGATTTACACTGACTTGCTTACTCAGTCAACACATCCCGTGGTCCCAGGCCACTAAAGGCAGGTGGGGGAAGGTGGTGGTGAAGTCAGTTACCTCCCTGAATCTTATGAACTATGATGTTTTGCAGTTAATGTGTGCCATAATTAATTGGATTGTACCATTTAATTCTAACTAAACTAATATTCCCTCAGCTATACAAGTGGTTCATAAATGTTTAATACAGTTCTAACAAAGAAAGAGTAAGGTATCATAGGAAGAATGTAAAGCTTCTCCTTCCAGTACAAACTTTGATTAGATGTAAATGCAAACTTTTCCTTCAATGTAAAGGTGACATCACAACAATGAATAAAAACCACCCACTTTTTGAAAGAAACTCTGGTTATTGAGAGAACACACACTGTGGAAGCAAATGTCTGGAAAACTTTCCAATGTTTTATTATTTTAGTGCCAGAAGCAATGTGTTTTGCCTTAAAAACTCATCATTTATACATTTAGGAAACTTGCAAACTTTTTTTTTTACCATGTTTAAAAATCTTCCCCCAAAAAAGGGTTTCAGTGGTTTTTAAACCCATTTGTAAAACATATTAAAATATAACAAGTTCTGATTAGTTGAAAGAACATTTGATTGACATCAAGGAGGATGGAAAATTACTAGCCACATTTCAACTTCAACTTTTACATAATTATTGGAGAGGATGGATAAAAGCACCATTTAGTAGAAGCAGCCTGAGTTGCTCGTTCCCCACCTGGAACTGCTCATGCTTTGTGGTATCTCTGCCAGCTCTGACAGGTTTAAACCAAGTATGTAAATAAGCCCAATTTATATCTAATTATATTATTGTATCACAGGGAGGTATACCAAGATATCAAAAATTATAAACCATATTTATACATTTTATTCTCTCTAAAACTTTTAACATAAGAAGATGCATCATTTTTAAATAAATATACCAATATTGAGAAGGATGCGGAAGTGTTTTATGGGTAGGAGTACAAAATGAAAAAGTTTTAGTACCATATATTTAAGACAATGTTTTTCATTTTGCACTGACCATAGGGCTCAGTCACTCAGTCATGTCCAACTTTTGGTGTCCCCATGGACTATAGCCCACCATGCTCTTCTGTCCATGGGATTTCCCAGGCAAGAATATTGGAGTGGTGTGCCATTTCTTTCTCCAGATCTTCCAGACCCAAGGATCAAACTCGAGTTACCTGCATTGGTAGATGGATTCTTTACTGCTGAGCCACCTGGGAAGCTCCTGAACTGACACTAGGGATATCAAATAAATTTGCAGTTCATATTAATAAATAGCTTCTTCTGTCCAGGCACTGGGTCTTCATGACTGTACAGGTTCCTGAATGAGAGAGATTTAGACTCCGAGACAGACTTGAGGGAGGGGCAGAGGCCTCCGGCCACAGTCATCATCAGCCTGCAATGGATTGTGTTCAGGCTACTTTGGAGAAATTTCTCCCAATATGGATTTAAATTCAGCAGAGGATCAGGTAGTCAGTATTCAGTGGTGGATTTGAGGTGGGAAAAAGAAGACTCTTACAAGACGGTTTATAAGAGCCTCTCTAAGAATCTGCCTACAGTGCAGGAGACAAGGGTTCGATCCCTGGGTTGGGACAATCTCCTGGAGAAGGAAGTGGCAACCCACTCCAGTATTCTTGCCTAGAGAATCCCGTGAACAGAGAACCCTGGCAGACCGTGGTCCATGGGGTGGCAAAGAATGGGATACGACTGAGCGACTAACACGCACAACACAGGCCCCAGTAGGTCTGGGGGCTGCATACTCATGGTCCTGGTGATTCTAGACTAAATTTGCCAGAACACTTATGCATTCACCCTCTGACCTCAATGGAATTAGCAAATCGTTCCACAAAGTGGCCAACTCCCCTCCGCTCTGGCCCAGCCCCATCACGGTGCCCGTGGATCCCTGCAGCAGTCTGTTCCTGGTTTCTTTGTTGGCAGCTGCTCCAACCACTTCCCATCCAGTCCTGAAAGCCTGAGAGCCATCCATTCATCCTGGGGCCCGTTGCCAGACAGCTCTTCCCTAAATGTCGCTGTTTAGTCACTAAGCTGTGTTCAATTCTTTGCGACCCCATGGACTGCGGCCTACCGGTATCCTCTCTGTCCATGAGATTTCCCAGGCAAGAATACTGGAGTGGGTTGCCATTTCCTTCTCCAGGGGATCATCCTAACCCAGGGACTGAACCCACGTCTCTTGCATTGGAAGGCAGATTCTTTACCACTGAGCCACCTGGAAAGCCTCTTCCCTAAATGATACTCCTCCAGTCTGCACATAGATCAGACTGTATCAAATGTGACTGCCAGGGCCTCTGCCCTGTGGCTCCACTCTGTCCTCTGACTTCTCAGTACCAACCTGGTCATCAAGTCAGACTAGCCACTGCAATCCTCACTGCTTTCTTTTCAGGAGGTGGTTCCCTTGCAAGCAAAACCTACCATTTCTTCTCTTTCTGTTGGAATCTTGAAATATGCCCACTTCAGTTTCCATTCTTTTGTGAATCCCTCCCCTGTCTATTCCAGCCTTCATGAACCACTGTCTCTTTGGACTTCTATAAGGCCTATGTGTAAGACATAATCTAAGATTCACTTGATTTTTTTTGCTGTTATTTCCCTGTATTATTCCTTTACCTCCAATTATATTTTGTGAGTAAGTAATCCATTTCTTAACCTTTACTTTAAAATCTCCTTAGCACCTATAGAGAGTAGATGACCAGCAAATACCACTGGTTCATTGACTTCTCTGCTCCAAGAAAGTTTCCTTTTTCTCTATCTTCGTTTATCTTATTGACTCGCTTCCTTTATCTGACACATTCTTAAGATAGTTGAAATATCCTGCTTTCAGCAAAGGTTAAAGGGCAAGCTTCACTTCCATCCAGATTTTGCTATTTCTGACAGTGACTTTTTTCCAGGCAGAAAGAGCTCTGATTCTGTGAATGAGACCATTTTAAAATTCTCTCTGGGAGCTTTATTATTCTGGAAAGAAGAAACCTAAAGCATAAAAGATAATCACCATATAAACCCTTAAGTAAACATGAATTTTTATTAAACTAGTCTTACAAGTAATAGTCTTCAGATATCAAATTCTGACATTATAACAGAATATGTTTATGTGTCTGAAGTGAAAAGTGAAATTGTTAGTCGCGTTATGTATGACTCTTTGTGACCCCATGAACTGGGGTCTGCCAGCGTCCTCTGTCCATGGGATTTTCCAGGCAAGAATATTGGAGTGGGCTGCCATTCCCTTCTCCAGGAGATCTTCTCAACCCATGGATCAAACCCCGGTCTCCTGCACTGCAGGCAGATTCTTTTCCATCTAAGTTACCAGGAAAGCCTGTTTAACCATGCTAATTAAGAGTTGAAATCTTCTGATCATGTTTTCATTCAAAAGGTTAGTTAAAAAAATTAAGGTCTTGTGGATTTACCTAAGGTATTGCTGAATTGACCTTTCTGCTGTGAAATGCAAGACACACGAAACTCAACTGTGTGAAAGAAAAGCAGTTTTAGTTTCCAAGGGATGAATCAAAACAATCTATTTCAGCAAGTTTCTTCATCATTTTTAAACAGAAACAAAAAAAATCACATATCTACTGAATTTTCCTTTCATTTGATGGGCATTGGCATTTAGTTGTTTGCTAGTTAAAACATGTTTACAGCCTAAATGAGGAGAATAGGGCTCATGAAAAGCCCAGGAAAATAAATTTCACATTTTTAATGCTAGCATGATTGCACTTTTTGCCTTTGCTACTTCTCTTGACTTTTATTTTCATTCTGCACCGAGCAACTGGTTAATTAACATTTCAGATGAGACCGTCAAAAGCAGGGAGATGACAGACTGCTACTATTCTTGGTCTTGCTGACACCTTCCTCATGGCAGGATGACAGCCACAGCTGCAAGTCATTGCAAGGAACTTGCTTGAAATTGGTATTAATATTGGGTCAAGAAAGCTCCATTTTTCAAGGCAATATTCATCGTTCTGAGTGGTACCCAGTCAAAACCCATTCTAAGGAGTGGGTTTATGTGTGAGCCTCTTTTGAGAACCATGGCCAGAATTCAATGGGCAGACCATGAACCAAACTATGCATTTCTCAACATTTATCGAGCCTGTATCCATGGCACTGAGAAGAATACAAAGAAGTATAGAAAACAGTCTGTTTACAAGTGGTTTGCCATCTTATTGGGTTACTTGAGACCACCTAAAACTCCAGACTTTGATGAAGACTCAGCATTCTTCATGTTATTCACAGCCAGCTTCACAAAATGGCATCACTTGAGTTGTTTTATGATGTAAAATAATGGGCTATTAGGCAGTTATTTATGTCAAGAACTGAGACAATAAAATCAGCCTATTTAGCAAATGTGACTAAGGAGGGTGAGGTGGGATAAGAGAAGACTCATTCATTGAAAACAGGGTTGGGAGGTTGGTTCCAACCTCTTCACTTCCCTTCACCTGTGTAGACAGTGATGTCAGGTCATGCAGTAGTCATGAACCTGGGCTTTGAGATCCTGAGGATACCCAGGGCTCAAGGGATGTCCCTGTCTATTATCTGTTGATGTATAAGTCTGGGGTTAATGGTACACAAAGGGGGATGCTATATGAAGAGGCAGACTGGCATGGTTCATCTTGGCTCTTACCCTTCAAATTGTATTCTTTTCTGTTGAGAAACACACACGTTGGCTCTTATTTTATTCTTCCGTCCATACTTACACAGAATGCATGAAATGAGTGAGATTTTCAACAGGAACAGACTAGTTCCAAATAGGAAAAGGAGTACGTCAGGGCTGTATATCGTCACTCTGCTTATTTAACTTATATGCACAGTACATCATGAGAAATGCTGGGCTGGAAGAAGCACAAGCTGGATTCAAGATTGCCGGGAGAAATATCAATAACCTCAGATATGCAGATGACATCACCCTTATGGCAGAAAGTGAAGAAGAACTGAAGAGCCTCTTGATGAAAGTAAAAGAGGAGAGTGAAAAAGTTGGCTTAAAGCTCAACATTCAGAAAACTAAGATCATGGCATCTGGTCCATCACTTCATGGGAAATAGATGGGGGAAACAATGTCAGATTTTATTTTTTTGGGCTCCAAAATCACTGCAGATGGTGACTGCAGCCATGAAATTAAAAGACGCTTACTCCTTTGAAGGAAAGTTATGACCAGCCTAGACAGCATATTAAAAAGCAGAGACATTACTTGACCAACAAAGGTCCATCTAATCAAGACTATGGTTTTACCAGTGGTCATGTATGGTTGTGAGAGTTGGATGCTAAAGAAAGCTGAGGGCCGAACAATTGATGCTTTTGAACTGTGGTGTTGGAGAAGACTCTTGAGAGTCCCTTGGACTGCAAGGAGATCCAATCAGTCCATCCTAAAGGAGATCAGTCCTGGGTATTCATTGGAAGGACTGATGTTGAAGCTGAAACTCCAATACTTTGGCCACCTGATGAGAAGAGCTGACTCATTGGAAAAGACCCTGATGCTGGGAAGGATTGGGGGCAGGAGGAGAAGGTGACGACAGAGGATGAAATGGCTCAATGGCATCACCGACTCAATGGGCATGGGTTTGGATGGGCTCTGGGAGTTGGTGATTAATAGGGAGGACTGGCGTGCTGCAATTCATGGGGTCACAAAGAGTCAGACATGACTGAGTGACTGAACTGAACTGCAATCTTTTTTTTGTTATTTTTAAAAAAATCTTAAAAAAATTTTAGTGTAGTTGATTTACACTGTTGTGCTTTTTTTAAGTGTACAGCAAAGAAGGATGGAGTTGGAGAAATCAGGCTCCCTGACTTCAGACTATATTACAAAGTTACACTAATCAAAATATCATGTTACTCACACATACACACACACATCAAAAAATAAATAAATAAAAACAGAAATAATTATCAATGGAACAGGAAGAAAGCCCACAAATAAACCCATGCTCTTATCATCAATTAATCTACAACAAAGGAGGCAAAGATATACAATGGAGAAGACAGTCTCCTTAATAAGTGGTGCTGGAAAAACTGGACAGCTACATATAAAAGAATGGGATCAGAACATTCTCTAACATCATATACAAAAGAAAAAAGTGAAAAAGCTAAACTAACCTACTTTAAATACACATTTACTGTTAGCAACAGAACCTGTTGTTTTCCCCCCAATAAAGTGATCAGAAAATAATTTTTTGTCATAAGCAAAAAGATTTCTTGTGTCTTTTTTTCTTTGTCTATGAAACTTGCCTGACTGATTACCAAGACAAAACCCACGTGATGCTAGTGGAACTGAAAGTAATGAAATAGCATCTAGTTTTAAAATTTTCAGGCGTTTTTGAAATCATCTGTCTCTCTCAAAGAGCTTTAATACATTTTGAGATGATAGCTGATTCTCTTGCTCTCTCTGAGGGTCATCGTTGAGAGTGCTTAGAAAGAAGGTTCTATCCAAGAGATGTTGTCAGGTTAGTTGATATTTTTGAGCAGCCCAGTGGGCATACTCTTGACTGCCATAGTCAGGGGAAGTCTATCCAAATGTTGAGACATATTAGATACAGGGAAGTCTTCACCAATACCAACTGGAGCTTAACTCTATAAACAAGAGCTTTCATTTTACAAAGCCCATATAACCCATTCAGAAGTTCTAACCTGGTATATGTTCTTGTGTAGCGGGGAGGGAAGGAGATGGAGGAGATGGTCCACTTCAGCTCAAGCTACTTCTTAACCCTGCTCCTCCATCTGTACCCCGCCCCCACACACAGAGTTACTTCCTGGCCTCCGTAATTGTATCCCTTCCCCCATCAAGGTGTTCCTCTTTCCAGAGAGCAAAAAGTAGCAAAATGAGGCTCCAAGCTACTAAGTAGGAGTCACCTCCTCAAATCACAGCAGTTTTTGAGCCTGTTGCTTATTCCAGGACTACCTCCTCTTTGTAAAATTCAGCCACCACATCCTCTCCAGCATTTATTACTTGTAGATTTTTGGATTGCGGCCATTCTGACTGGTGTAAAGTGGTACCTCATTGTGGTTTTGATTTGCATTTCTCTGATAATGAGTGATGTTGAGCATCTTTTCATGTGTTTGTTAGCCATTTTTATGTCTTCTTTGGAGAAATGTCTGTTAAGTTCTTTGGCCCACTTTTTGATTGGGTCGTTTATTTTTCTAGAGTGGAGCTGCAGGAGTTGCTTGTATATTTTTGAGATTAATTGTTTGTCCATTGCTTCATTGGCTATTATTTTCTCCCATTCTGAAGGCTGTCTTTTCACCTTGCTTATAGTTTCCTTTGTTGTGCAGAAGCTTTTAATTTTAATTAGGTCCCATTTGTTTATTTGTGCTTTTATTTCCGATATTCTGGGAGGTGGGTCATAGAGGATCCCGCTTTGGTTTATGTCAGAGAGTGTTTTGCCTATGTTATCCTCTAGGAGTTTTATAGTTTCTGGTCTTATGATTAGATCTTCGATCCATTTTGAGTTTATTTTTGTGTATGGTGTTAGAAAGTGTTCTAATTTCATTCTTTTACAAGTGGCTGTCCAGTTTTCCCAGCACCACTTGTTAAAGAGATTGTCTTTTCTCCATTGTATATTCATGCCTCCTTTGTCAAAGATAAGGTGTCCATAGATGCGTGGATTTATCTCTGGGCCGCAGTCCAAAAATCTACAAGCAATAAATGCTGGAGAGGATGTAGAGAAAAGGGAACCCTCTTACACTGTTGGTGGGAATGCAAACTAGTACAGCCACTATGGAAAACAGTGTGGAGATTCCTTAAAAAACTGCAAATAGACCTGCCATATGACCCAGCAATCCCACTGCTGGGCATACACACCGAGGAAACCAGAATTGAAAGAGACACATGTACCCCAATGTTCATCACTGCATTGTTTACAATAGCCAGGACATGGAAGCAACCTAGATGCCCATCAACTGACGAATGGATAAGAAAGCTGTGGTACATATACACAATGGAATATTACTCAGCATTAAGAAAAAATTCATTTGAATCAGTTCTACTCAGGTGGGCGGAACAGGAGCCCATTATCCAGAGTGAAGTAAGCCAGAAGGAAAAACAACAATACAGTATACTAACGCATATATATGGAATTTAGAAAGATGGTAACGAGAACCCTGCATGCGAGACAGCAAAAGGAACGCAGATGTATAGAACAGACTCATGGACTCTGTGGATGAGGGCAAGGGTGGGATGATATGGGAGAATGGCATTGAAACATGTTAATTATCATATGTGAAATCAATCGCCAGCCCAGGGTTGATGCTCGGGGCTGGTGCACCGAGATGTCCCAGGGGGAGGGAATCGGGAGGGAGGAGGGAGGGGGGTTCTGGAGGGGGAGCATATGTAAACCCATGGCGGTTTCATGTCATTGTATGGCAAAACCAACGCAATAAAGTAAAGAAAATTTAAAAAATAAATAAATAAATAAAATTCAGCCACCCATCCCTGTCATCTCTGCCACCACAACCCATCATCATCTCTTGTGTGGACTGAGCCTCAGCTTTCTAACAGGTTCCCAGTTTGAAAACTTTTACTTGACTCCATTCCACAGTGGAGAGAGCTTTCCAACACAGGTGTGGTCACGACACTCCAAAGTTTAAAACCTGATAAGAGCGTCCTATTGTCTTCGGTTAGGCAATGTCCAAACTTCTCAGCATCTCTTACCGGGTCCTCCAGCACCTGACCCTTGCATACATCTGTAGTCTCATCTTCACTAGTTTTCATCTTTATTTTTCCTTCCAGCCATGCCAAATGTTTCCCACGCTCTCTCTCATGTCATTTGTTCATACTTGTCTGTCTCCTTGGAATATTCTCTACTCCTCCAACTTCCCAATACCCCATCAACCAGGTTAACTTATTAATGAGCATTTGGATTTCAGCTTGAACATCACATCCTCAGTTCTAGAAGGCTCAACAATTTAGAATCCCTTAATCTCTGCTCTCTTATCACTCTTCCCCTTTCAAAACAATCAGTGTGCTCCCTGTAATTACATGCCAAGGGACTTCCCTTCCAGACCAGAGGTCAGCAAGCAATGACCCACAAGCCAAATCTGGACCTCCACCTGTTTTTGTAAATAAAGTTCCGCTGGAACACAGCCATACTCATTCATCTATGTACTGTCTATGGTTTCTTTCACACTAAGATGGCAGAGTTGAATAGTTGCAAAAGAAACCATAAAATGTTGGCTACCTGCCCTGCTACAAAAAATTTTGCCAACACCTGTGCTAGACTGCTCCATGACTGCAGCCACTGGGTCTGTTTTGAACATCAGTGTGTCCTTAGTACCTAATGTAGTACCTAGCGGTTAGTAAGTATTCAGTAAATATTTGCCAGATGAGAGATAAAGAATAAGTAAAGTGAGCGTGGAATCAAGCAAGGGTTCTATTGCCTGCAGTGCAGAAAGGCAAAATCTGATAGCCAGTATTTGTAGCAAAGTCAGGGTTTATTTGCAGGGCCACAAGCAAAGGAGTATGAGACAAGCCTCAGGCTCACTCCAACTCCATCTTTGAGTTAGGAATTTTTTTAAGGGAAAGAACTAAGAGGCTGGGATTAATCATTATCTTGTGACTTTTCTGTTTCTGGAGTCAGAATATCTCTGGTTTACAGGCTATCTCAGGCTAGGTGTTCTATAGACTTGGGGGTCTATTAGCTCAACTTACCCTGGAGAAGCAACCTGAGTTTGTACATTAATGATGATTTCTATCGTAGCAAAGTTAGTGCATTACCAATGTTATCAACAACAGTAGTTTTAGTCCTCTGACTCTGGTAGATTAGTGTTCATTAGCAAAGGATTGAGGTCAGAAGGGATGAGAAAGGGAATGGAGTTGTGAACAGAGAGATTAACAGTCAAGAAACTTGGTTTTCAGAGGGACTGGGCTGTAGGTATGTTTAGGACTTGGTGAAAACCATGAGGACTCTTGCTCTGCCTTATCCTAAGAACATTCATTAAACAGAGCAGGGAAGTACAGGGGTTGTGGAGATCCTCATTCCTGCTGTGGTTCAAAACTATTTCAGATTGACTGGAGCCTGAGGGAAATGGTGACTTTCTCTCTACCAAAATGGAGTCCTGTAGCCACCTCCCACCCACCCCTTCCGGCAGCCTACCACTCAGTTCAGCATCTTTAATCATGTCTTCTGAGCGTTTTTCCATGCAGGGCTTGGCTCACTGTAGGTATTGGATAAACCTGTGTTGCATGAATGGAAAAGTTTATGGTGGATTTCCAGTGGTCCTCACATGCAGTCCCAGATTCTCTTCTTGATTCCGCACCTTCTCCATGAAGATTTCTCCATCTAAACCAAACTACTTCTGGGAGCTCGTGGTGTCTATTTCTTAGGAAACTGAGTGGATCTAGTGACAGAGAATGGCAAATGAGCTTCCAAGCTAGATACGGAGGAAATTAGTCCATACTGATTGGCCTCAAACCAAAAACACAGTTTTGGGTTTGCTTGTTGCTTTGTTGTTGTTCATTAGCTAAGTCATATCCGATTCTTTGTGACCCGATAGACTGCTTGTTGCTTTCACTAGTGATGTTTCAGAGCTGTGGAAGGCAAACAGGGCACAAGAAAAGGGAACAGGGAAGTCTGTTACTAGAGTGATCATTTCTTGAGCATGCGTGCATGCTAAGTCTTGCAGTTGTGACCGACTCTGTATGACCCTATAGGCTGTAGCCTCCAGGCTCCTCTGTCCATGGGATTGTCCAGGCAAGAATACTGGAGTGAAAGCTGTGGTACATATACACATTGGAATATTACTTAGCCATTAAAAAGAATGCATTTGAATCGGTTCTACTGAGGTGGATGAAACTGGAGCCATTATACAGAGTGAATTAAGCCAGAAGGAAAAACAGCAATACAGCATACTAATGCATATATATGGAATTTATAAAGATGGTAACGATAACCCTGTATGTGAGACAGCAAAAGAGACGCAGAGTCTTTTGGACTCTATGGGAGAGGTCAAGGGTGGGATGATATGGGAGAATGGCATTGAAACATGTAAATTATCATATGTGAAATCAATCACCAGCCCAGGTTTGATGCTTGATACAGGGTGCTCAGGGCTGGTGCACTAGGATGACCTAGAGAGATGGAATTGGGAGGGAGGTGGGAGGGGGGTTCTGGAAGGGGAACACATGTATACCCATGGCGGATTCATGTCAATGTATGGCAAAACCAACACGATAATGTAAAGAAAATTAAAAAAAGAATACTGTAGTGGGTTGCCATGCCCTCCTCCAGGGGATCTTTCTGACCCAGGAATCAAACCTGCGCCTCTTACATCTCCTGCATTGGCAAGTGGGTTCTTTACCAACTAGTGCCACCTGAGAAGCCCTCTGTGTGCTGATAGCACTGCTCAAGAAGATATTAGGGACTTCCCTGGTGGTCCAGTGTTTGGGACTTTGCCTTCCAATGCAGGATGCCAGGTTCAATCCCTGGTCTGGGAGCTAAGATCCCACATGCCTCTCCACTGAAAAACCAAAACATAAAACAGAAGCAACATTGTAACTGATTCAATAAAGACTTTAAAAAAATGGCCCATATCAAAAATGTATATATGAAAAATGTTAAGTGAATTTCTGATTGGTTTTTTAAAAATAACACTTGAAAGTAATCTTATCTCAAACCATGCATTCATCAGAATACCAGCATTTATCAAGGAACTACAAATTCTCCAGGCATCTCCAGGATCCTGGGAAGCTAGGCAGAGCCTTGTGGGTCTCCTTTTTCTGTAGGATTTTCCCCTCTTCTCTGGCATCAGCCTTCCCTCTCTTCCCATGGGTAGCATGTCTCTGTTTTGAGAGTCTATTGGGGTTTGAGTTCTGGACTGGGAGGCATTTGGTGGGTGGCCAGGCCTGGTTCCCCTCTGCTTGCCATGAGTCCTCTTTTTCCTTTGCCTCTCTAGGGCCCGGCAATAGTGGGCTGGCTTCCTAGGGCTCTAATGGAAGAGGCTATGGCTGTCAGAGATTTGCCTCCTGTCTTCTCTTTTTCACGTTGATGCTGCCACCCTGATGGTTAATCTGATCCTGCTCTGAGCAGGTGCTTCCCAGGTAGCGCAGTGGTAAAGAATCTGCCTGCCAGGGCAAGAAACATAAGTTTGGTCCCTGGGTCAGAAAGATCCCCTGGAATAGGAAATGGCAACCCACGTCAGTATTCTTGCCTGGAGAATCCCATGGATAGCAGAGCCTGATGGGCTACAGTCTACGGGGTCACAAAGAGTTGAACATGACCGAAGTGATAAACAGCAACAAAGCTGTTATGAGCAAGACAGCGGAAGAGGATTGTTACAACTTTCTCTTATGTCCTTTCCTTCTTCCCTTCAGAGACCAGAAGCTGGGGGAGAAGAGTTTTTAAAGAGTCTTTAAAGCTGGATTCAAATTTGCCCAAAGTCTGCCAGGGAGGGGTGCATGTGTCTGGGTCCTGCCTCTCCCACAGACAGTGGCTGTTGGGGCATTCAGGGTACCTAAGGTGATGCTCTGGTACCTAAAACAATGGCTTTGTCCAAGCCTCACCTTTGTTCCTGAGACAACTCATGACTGTGGTCTGCCTTACAGTTTTGCTTTTGTTTTTTGGCTGTGCTGGGTCTTCGTTGCTGTGCACTGTCTTTCTCTAGTTGCAGTGAGCAGGGGCTACTCTTCCTTGAAGTGCCTGGGCTTCTCATTGTTGGCTCTCTTGTTGAGGTGCACAGGCTCTAGGTGGGCAGGTTTCAGTAGTTGCAGTACGCAGGCTCAGTGGTTGGGACTCATGGGCTTAGTTGCTCCAAGATGTGTGGGATCTTCCTGATCCCACAGGAAGATGGGGATTGAATGGGGATTGAATCCATGTCCTTCACCTTGGCAGGTGGATTCTTAGTGTGCCACCAGGGAAGTCCCTGCCTTATGATTTTTTTGATGTATAGATCACAGAGGTTTCTAGTAGGGAAGAAAATTTTCCTGGGTGAGCAAAGGCCAGGGAAGTGGCCCTGGATTCTGGTCTCCACAGTGAGTTCAGAAAGAAGCATTGATTCATGATTGCCTCCACCAGAACATTCCCTGGTCTCCGAGGCTGTGTGTCTCCGTGTTCTGAGTTCTGCCCCATGCAGAACCTCCGTCTCATCTTCCCTTTCAGTACCCCAGAGTCATCTTCCAACCAGCCATCCAGAGGGACTCCCCATGGCTTTTCCATCTCAAGCCCCCATACCCCCATCCCTCACCACCCCACCAATGATGATCAGTCTCCTCCCTGATGTTATCATCTGCAGGAAATCAAAACACCATGTGTGTGAACATAAAATCCTGCCATTTATTTATGCTACAGACTTCAGGAAGGAAAAAAGAAAATCATAGCTCTCTTTTCATTAAAAAGAAAAAAAAAATTGGCACAATGTTCAAGCCTTAGTGGCCTGAAATCAGCCTGTTATTAACAGCCAGGAAATGCCTGACCCCAGAGGTCCTCACTGCTATTATAAACTGTGAATATTGTAAAAATGGAAATAAAAAATAAAGTAATTACCTCTTCATGGGTTAAAAAAAGTTAAGTTGAATGGCCCGTTGCCATGGAGATGACTTCCTGTTTATCAGGCTGGTCTTCCCTCACAGTTAAAGACCAGTCATCAGCCAATGAGAAAACAGCATTTAACAATCCATATTCCATTAACATTTGTCATAGTAACTCAACACAGTCTATAATTTACCAGTCAGTAAAATTTGGTAAGTTGTATTTTCAGATGTATTCATGGTTTTTAATTTTTATTCTTTGTATGAAATTACTGCCATGGCCAAAAGCACTACTTTTTATCATCTGAGAGGGGGAGAAGTCTATATTTGAAATATCCTAGTTCCCCCTTTTAAAAGCCTGATACTCTCTTAATAATTCAGCACAAGAATTCTAATGATAAGAGAGCTTTTCATCATCCTGTTTTTTTAAGGATGGCTGTTTGGTATCGGTAGTAGTATTCACTCTAACAAAGAATCAAAATGACCATTCTTATTAGCTATCAGTTTTTTGGACTTTTTACTTCAAAGATCCCAGGATTCTGAAATTAACTACTTGGAGCATGATAACAAGTACAGTTGTTTGAAAACCAAGGAATTATTTGCCGAAATGTAAAAATAAAACCCAGTACAAAGGTATCAAGTAACTGTTAGGAGATAGAACCATAGATTTGAGCAACAGAGTCTTGAGAAGAAGAAAGATGTCTTGACTTGTTGGAAGTTCCTGGCCCCATGGAAATACAAAGCGTGGAGATAAAAAAGAAAGGAACTGTATACTTTCTCTTGAACTTGAGGTTGATAGGAAGGCAGCTTGAAGTGGTTTGCCCAGAAGATTCAGTGCTCATGTTATATGGCTGGCCCCAAACCACAGCTCTGGGAACACCGCCCTCCATGTGTCTTCTTGATGGCCCCAGCTATGCTTCTGACAAAACCCAGAGATTCCCCTCCATGCCCAGCTGGTCCCAGCCCTCTCCTGACCTCTCCTTCCTGCCCCTCCCCTGCCACCCACCTGGCCTTTGCAGCTGCCCCTCTGCAACACCTGTGGCTCCCAGACCCAACCCTCCTGCAGACACAAAATATTGGCCACAGAATGAAACACAAACAGCTCATGGAAGGATCTGTAGTATGCCTAAACTTTGTCTCAAGTAATTTTTTTTTTCTCAGTAATTTTTTTTTGTACTTTAAAAGAGGCTTCATTTTGTACTTTAAAAGAGCAATAGATATGTGTTAAACATGGTACAGATGAACCTATTTGCAGGGCAGGAAGGCAGAAATAGAGATGCAGGTATAGAGAATGGACATGTGGGCAACAGGGTGGGAGGGATAGGGTGGAATGAATTGGGAGATTAGGATTGACATATATACACAACCATGTGTAAAACAGATGACTAGTGGGAAGCTGCTGAATAGCACAAGGAGCTCGGCTTGGTGCTTTCTGATGACCTAGAGGAGTGGGATGGTGGGGTGGGAGGGAGGCTCGAGAGAGAGGAGATGTATGTATACATATGGTTGATTCAGATTGTTGAACAGCAGAAACTATCACCACATTGTAAAGCAATTATCCTTCAATTAAAAAAAATTGAAATTGTGGAGTTTTAAAGGACCACTGCCTGTGTCCTCCCCAGGCTCTCACACAATATGGGGGACCCTATAGTTATTTGTGTACTTGATTAGTTCTTCCTCCTGTGATGACTACACCTTGAAGGTAGCGATCCTGTTTTATTGACACTTGTATCACACAGCGTCTTGGGCAGAGTAGAATTACTCATTGATGAAAGGAATACTTGGCATCTAAACAAGGTCAAGGAGCATATTTTGCATGCTAACCTTCACTGCATCCTATTCTCTTTGTGCTAAGCCTCCTTAGTATTGTGTGTTTGTCAAAATGCTTGAAGTACATGTTTTGTGGGCTGTACTAGACTTGGAAGATGAGTACAGAAGGAGATGTGCTATCTTTCAGGAAGTCTGAAAAATTGTCTGAAAAACCCTAAAAAAAAGGCAAAATGAGCTTTGCTTTTGTTTTGAAAGAGATGAAATAGAGTTTGGGTGAAAAAGCATTGCAATGTTGTTGAACTGAGTTGCACCAGCCACAGTGGGGGGCTGACCTTTGTCAAATCCACTGGAACTTGTATATTCAAATGAGGGGCATCTTCTTTAGGGTTGTAGGATTTAGGGACTGTGCATGTTTGAGGTATAGGTGGGTATTTTTAAAAGTCAGCCTCTGACACTGTGGCTGTAAAATGCACACAGTTCTATTGTATGATTTGTAGAATGAAACTCAATCCATTGTTAAATGCTAATCCTACCTTTCTTAATGTAAAATAAATATTGACATTTTTATCAGTATTGCCAGTTATGGAATAAAAGGATTCCTCAACTTTGGTTGGTAGGTGCAGGGAGGGATCTTAGTTTCTTCACTTTGGGAAGGTTGGAGGGGAAAGAATGAAGTGCCCTATGGGATGGCCATAGTGGTGACTTTGGGCTCAAAAGTGGACATTCTGCTCTGGAGGTCTGGGGTTGAGACCGTGAACAGAAAAATCAGATGGCATGAGAAGTGAAAGTGTTATCTGCTCAGTCGTGTCCAACTCTTTATGACCCCATAGACTGTAGCCCCCAGGCTCCTCTTCTCCATGGGATTCTCCAGGCAAGAATACTGAAGTGGGTTGCCACGCCCTTCTCCAGGGAATCTTCCTGACCCAGGGATTGAACCTATGTCTCTTATCTCTTATGTTTCCTGCACTGGCAGGCAGGTTCTTTACCACTAGCACCACCTGGGCCAGGATTTATTTTGGAAACAGAACCTTGGCTATTGATACCATCAGTTCCTGCTACTTTGAGAGTCTAAGGATGGTCCACATTGATGCCCCAGATTTCTAATTAGGAGTCACCATTTTATTCATCATGTCACATGATCATTTCCATTTCCATCTGATTTGATTCTTTGCCTTAGCCTTGGCCAAGCCTTTTGGGAAGTCTTTGCCTTAACAGCTTATATTATTCATCTGTCTTCAGCAAGTTACATAAAGAGTATTGAAAAGTAATGAACTTCTGCCTTCTGAGAGAGGAAGGAGCTGGAAGATTTCCATTGTATTCTCCGAAAAAGAAGGTGAAGCACAACATACTTATCTGTCTGACACATGCCGAGCTCACAGTGATAGGTGATGTTAACAAAAAGGTCAGAGGCCTCTGTCTCTAAAGAGACAGATCACACAAGCAACAGTGTTTCATAAAAGTTCAGTTTCCCAGTCTCTAGATGCTAAATGGTCAAACACTGCAAAAAGGAAAATGATAAAGGCATGCGTAAGGTGTTTTTTTTTTTCTGTATCCAAGTTTGACACTAGTCAACTCATCTGATTCACACAGAAACTCTGAGGCAACCGTGGGATGCATTTAATACACTGGGTGTTGAGCTTAATCTGACGCACAGAACTAAGGGCAAGTCACTGTTGTCATCACTGTTATCATCACCAAAGTCTCAGGGAGTGCCTCTGACCCCAGGCCAGGCACATGGTGGAAGGGTCTCTTCAACGTCCTCAAACCTCCCCAAGGGTTTCTCAGGGTGTCCACCCTTCCACTCCACCCCACCAAGTTCCTCTCTCTCCTTAGTAAATGGCCCAGCATAGCACCACCCAGCAGAAGTATAATGTGAACCACCAACATAGACAATTGTTTTTATTACTTTTTTTTGGTGAAGCAGAATGTGGGATCTTAGTTCTCCGACCTGGGATTGAACTGGCACTCCATGTATTAGAAGCAAGGAATCTTAACCACTGAACCACCAGAGAAGTCCCCAAACATAGGAAATTTTAAATTTCTTTTATAAATGTTGAATTACCATGCTATATATCTAAAATGAATATAATGTTGCAGGTCAATTGTACTTCAATTAAAAACACACACACACACATAAAAAATTATATGGGAAAATGACCATTTACACCAGGTCTTAAGCCCATTCACATTACCTAAAACAAATAATAAAAAAAATAAATTACTCTTAAACAATAAAAGCAAAAGAAGTGGTATTAATTTTATTAATAGATTTTATTTAACCTAATATATTCAAAGATTATAATGTCAACATATAATCAATATACAAGATTGAGACTTTGCATTGTTTTTCTTTCACACAAAGCCTTTGAGAACCAGTGTGCAATTTGCACTTTGAAGACATTTCCAGTCTCAGGAGTCACATTTCAAGATTTCAGTAACCACACATGGCTCGTGGCTCCATATTGGACCACACAGATATAATTATTCCGCTAGTCATTCTCATGAGAGACTAATACGTGGTTTTTAAGAGCTTAACCAGCTTGTTCATCCCCGAGGTTTCTCTTGCAAGGTCTCCTGTGACTTCCTGCCTTCCAATCAGCTCCCAGGGCTCTGAACCCCAGGACAGCTTCGTATCAGCTCTCTGGGCTCTACCTCTAGAGGGCAAGTTGTCCCGTGAGCCCTCTAGTGACTGCTGTCAGAATGCACAAGACTGTGCAAAAACAGCTCTTATGGGAGTTTTTGAAAGGAAACCATTAATGTAACATCACAGGAGCTTCACAGCCATCACATTTCCAAGCCACTCTTTTTGGCCATTGCTGGAGCAGGACCCAGCCCCATAGCCATGCTCCTTGGAACCAGAGAGCTATCTCCATGGAGACCCCTTCAGAGGGATCTGCATATACAATTCATCACCCCTGGGTACCACTGGCAGAGTCCTTCTGTCTAGGAAGCTGCTAAGCTTTGTGCTCCTCTTCATTTGCCCTACCTGGCCCCCGATCATGTCCTTCAGGGCGTTAACCTGCCCCAAACCTCTTTTATCCTTTTCTTCTGCCTAAGGGAACTCCAGGTCTGGGCTGTTATTGACCACTATTCTCAGCACTCATGGGATTCAGGGATGCTGCCCAACCTCAGTACCAAAAGCAGACCTGGTTGGTCTCGGGGCAACCCCTTCTCCCTTGTCATTGGTTTATGGAGATGCCAAGACTAAGCCAATCAATGTGCGGCATTTCCTGCACCAAGAGAAGGTGGATCAGTTAGATACTAGAATTGAGCTTCTGGGTAAGAAATTTCCTCCTTTTTAGACTGAGCCAGTGGAATCAGTAGCTATTTTCTCCTCCTCCAGACATTGTGGTGCATGGATGTGAAGCCTGAAACTACAGTACCAATTTCTGCTACCACAGAGGAAGCTGCACACAGATAAGGGAGCAGCCTGGGGAACTGTGGGCATATGGCATTGGAGCCACTAGGTTAAACTGACTCTGTCTGAAATTCCCTTTCTCAGTTCCCAATTATACATTTAATACATTTCCTATCCTTTAAGGAGTCTGTTTAGGATGCCTGTGATTTGTAGGGGAATCTCTCCACCTGAAACAGGCACCAACATTGATGGGATTGTAGAAACTTCCCTGCATAATCTCAGCTGCTGAGAGCAGGTGAGCAAACAAAACTTCTTGGAATTATTTGTGAACACACACATACACACAGCAGCTAATATCCTATGCCCTTGAAGTTAGGATGGATGCACTGGATTTATGCCAAACTGGGGAACTTAAGGCAAATTAAACGGAGTATCTGCTTGCCTCTCTTAGAATGGGGACCCTGATTCAATCTCATATTTAATTAGAACCATTCCAAAAAAGTTAGACTCCTATCCGCTCTGTAGACTGAGGCTTCTATTAGAGATTATCAAATCACTGTGTTGTACACCTGAAACTAATATAATATTGTAAGTCAACTATACTTCAATAAAAATTCATCATGAAGTTGTACTAAGTTGCTTCAGTTGTGTCTGACTCTTTGCAACCCTATGAAGCCGCCAGTCTCCTCTGTCCATGGGATTCTTCAGGCAAGAATTGGAGTGGGTTTCCATGCCATCCTTCAGGGGATCCTCCCAACCCAGGGATCAAACCCAAGTCTCCTGCATTGCAGGCAGATTCTTTACCACCTGAGCCACCAGGGAAGCCCGTCTCATAATAACAATCCTATCTCAATAACTGCTAGCTATTACTTTGCTGTTACTACCACTGTCTTAGTTTTGCTGTCCCTCCTAACGACATTATAACCAAAGGGCCAATGAAGGACTTGGAGAGAACACAGTGGATTTGTGATCACCAAGATCTGGATTCAAATACTGTCTCTCTTATGTCCAAGTGTGTGACCTTTGTTAAGTCACTTATACACTCTGATTCTCAGTTTTCTCAACTAGGCAGTGGTGTTAAGAACATCCAAGCTAAAGAGTTTGGGGGAAGATGAGTAATACTTAGGATAAAACACATAGTACCTAGTAAATGTTCAAAATGACCACCAGCCTTATCACCTTCTAGGTGAGCACTTCTAATAAAATGATTCAGTAAGGGAGGGAGCGATATTACTAACAGTTTCAGTTATCAACTGATTGTATTTATCTGTGCCAATGCCGACTGCATCAACATGTCAACACGAAAGCATTCATTTTGAAGAATTTCCATTGTTGTAAATGCATGCTTTTCTATTTTTAGTTTGTATTCCAAGTCGCAGCACTGGCACACTCTGGCGTTATTGCTGTTGTTCAGTAGCTCAGTCACGTCCGGCTCTTTGTGACCCCATGGACTGCAGCCCTCGAGGCTTCCCTGTCACTTACCACTTCCTGGAGTTTCTTCAAACTCATGACCATTGAGTCGGTGATGCCATCCAACCATCTCATCCTCTGCCATCCCCTTCTCCTCCTGCCTTCAATCTTTCCCAGCATCAGGGTCTTTTCCAATGAATTGGCTCTTTGCCTCAGGTGGCCAAAGTATTGGAGCTTTGCATTAATAAAAAGAAAAAAAAAACTCAAAACACAAGTAGATGTAAATATTTCTAACAATCAGGATGCACAATACCCAGTATAAATAGTTATAATGGGCTGAAGACAGGGTCCATCAACAACAATTTGACTTGATTTACTGATGAGTCACATTTTCCCACTCAGAGCTCTTATTTGGTTATTTTTGGGAATTAGGGACAAGTCACCACCACCGCCAAACACACACACACACACACATGCACACACACTGTACTGGGTATAATGAATCACCTCTCTGGTTGGTGGGCAAGTCTTAAACACCCACTGTCTTCACTGGCTACACACTGAGTGCCTTTCTTACGCATCACCTTAAAAAGACAGGGTGATCCATTGCACTTGCCCTCTTGGAACAAAAACTCAGGAGACACTGCAGGGAAGTGGGGTGAGCTTACAGGCCTAGTCGGTTTAGAGAAGCTCGAACAATTTTATACTCTGGTTCAAAGCACTTTTTATTTTCAGAGATAGCTGAGTCTTTGAAAAGCTACAAATAGATATTTAAACAAATGATTATCGTTGTTAAGAAAAGAGTTTTCCCCAGGAGCTACAAATACTCATCAATATCCAAAGTAAGAAAATGTGAAGACCCAAACATGGAACCACACAAAGAGAAAAGACATCAGAGATGCTTTAGATAGAGCAAATGATACCCTACATTTGGGAGGCTTGATAAACTTTTCTTCAAAGATTTCTCTTGAGGAAAAAACAGTAAAATAAAAAAAATCTTAAAATAAGAATATATCTTCTTTTAAGAGCACATCATCACTTGGGGCATGCTCTGCTTTCCTGGAACAAGTTGTAAATTGGCGGTAAGGAATAAGCTGACCCCATGGTTTTTAGGGCTAGACAAACGTTCCAGTTTTATTTTCCAATGTTTGGGTTTTTATAAACCAAAACACGTTTTGCCCTAAGCTCTGGACTTTACCAAGTCATGTGTATTTGAAGGGAAATTGAATCCATATGTGTCTAATCTATTTACACTTAAGTCATTAAAATGTTGTTTTGTAAGATTATTTAGGTGACCAGGAAACCTTCTGAGCATCGTCAGAACTCTGCTTCTCACACCACAGAAGTCCTCCTTCTACAAAGAGGTCACATTTGCCCACAGGCCCCAGAACCTGACCTTATTATACACCCATAAACCAGATCCCTGAAACAATTCCAATTTAATGAGTTGATACCACATGACTTCCCAATTCCAAGAAAGGAAATAACTTGTATCTGTGCTACCAAAAAACAAATGACTCCAAAGGCCTTTAGATAGCAACAACTGTGTCTTGCCCAATATTGGAATAAGATAACAGGAGACGAATGAGGAATAAAGATACACTCAACAAACACAAAATAGGACGGTAACTAAAGGCATGAAATTGACACAAAATAGTGCTTGGGATCAGAGAAGGCGATGGCACCCCACTCCAGTACTCTTGCCTGGAGAATCCCACGGACGGAGGAGCCCCGTGGGCTGCAGTCCATGGGGTCGCCAAGAGTCAGACAGGACTGAGCGACTTCACTTTCACTTTTCACTTTGACGCATTGGAGAAGGCAATGGCAACCCACTCCAGTGTTCTTGCCTGGAGAGTCCCAGGGATGGGGGAGCCTGGTGGGCTGCCGTCTGTGGGGTCGCACAGAGTCGGACATGACTGAAGTGACTGAGCAGCAGCAGCAGCAGCAGTGCTTGGGATTATCACAAATATTAAAGGATGGGAGGATAAAGAAGTCCTACCCAGTAAGCCACATAGTAAGTCATGTACCTGAAGTGAAGGGCTTGTACCTGCATATTCCTAAAAGAGTTCTAAAAAATCCCACTTGTAGGGGGAGAGGAACCTAGGTAGTTTATTCCATTGCACTTTGCAAAAAAGGTATTTTATGTAGGGCTGATGCGAGAGTAAATAACAGTCACTAATGTCGAGGTACACTGCAAAGACTTGCACAGCTTCCTGTTAGAACCTCTGTTGGACATACATGATAGGAATCCATCACTTTGACCATGTCAAGGCAAAAGAAGGGGTCAGCTCATGTTTTGCATAGTTCAGTGAAACTATCGCTTCAAGGAAGACTGAGTCCAATTCCAATTCAACATAACACATTTTAAAAATTAAAATCAACTGTAATGTTTGCAGACTTCCAACAAAGAGAATTTTATTAAAGCTCTTGGTAAAATATACCAAGCTTAATGAGAACAATCACAAAGGGAGTTTTCAGAATCTTCTAATGAATGTGGCAACTGGTAGGATTGGCCAGGGTGTCTCTGAGTGCGTGCTAGAGCTGGATGAGACATATACACAGAGAGCTTGGCTCGTGGTCAGAGTCAGAGATAGTGGCTGGATTCTAGAGTGGTCCCTAATTTTCATGCAGCTGATTATCAGCAAGACATTCAGTGCTAAACATGTGTTTAGGGAGAGCAGTAGATAAAGGGTTAACACATGCATGTTCTTGATCACATTGTCATTTCCTCAGTACCTCAACAATTTTAGCTCATTGCATCCTGGGGCAAAAATGCCTGTGTGTGCTAGAGTTAAGCCTTAACTCTCCTCAACCCAGACAACAGTCTACATGATGGGTAATAACCACATGCCAGGCTTGGCGCAGCTACATTATATACAACTAGCTCTCAAAATAATCCTGCGTGGGAGAGAAAGCTAACACATGCTGAATGTCTTTTCCATTGATGGCATGACATAAATGAATGAAATCATTTCATCCATCCCCAAAGCCTGGACTGATGTTTTGAAGCTTGCCTTTTTCACTTTACCAAGTGAAATAAATGTGTCAAATATTCTATAACTTTTTAATGGTTACATGGCATTGCACTGAATAAATGTACCATATCTTATTTAATATGGTTGACCATTTATGAAATTTCTCGTGTTTTGTTCTTTTGAAAAGTGAAAGTGAAGTCGCTCAGTTTTGTCCCACTCTTTGCGACCCCATGGACTGTAGCCCACCAAGCTCCTCCAACCATGGGATTCTCCAAGCAAGAGTACTGGAGTGGGTTGTCATTTCCTTCTCCAGGGGACCTTTCCCTTCCCCTGGAGAAGGGACAGGCTACCCACTTCAGTACTCTGGCCTGGAGCATCCCATGGACTCTGTAGTCCATGGAGTCGCGAAGAGTCAGACACGACTGAGTGACTTTCCCTTTCCCTTTCCTTGAGTCAGTAATGAATTACAATAGTAATTTTAAGGTTCAAGCAGCCAGGATGGTTTGTTTTGTTTTGTTTTAAACTTTCATTATTAATTGGTGTCACTTTTCTGACAGTTTGAGAATTGGGTTTATATACCCTATTTCAACTCCTAGGAATTTATTAAACTTTCAGGGCAGCAATTTTCAACCATTTGTTATTTTTTAACCAATGCAACACTTGAAAAATTAAACCTTCACTGAAGCCCCAACATGTAAAAAATGAAAAGCGGAACACTTTCAGTTGAATGCAGAACTGAGGGCCTAGAAACCTACTTATAATTAGGGACCCTTGGCTTTGACCAAGGTAACTCAAAGAATCTCTTGCAAACCTATGGCCTTGCATAACACAATGTGTCTTAGTATAATCAAGCAATGGATTTCATGCATCCTTGAAAAGAAGGTAAACTATCTTTTCATACAGATTTATATATTGTTAATCCAAGGTTACTGACAGTAATTCAAAAATTTATATCCTTATTTTAAATGTCAGAATGCTTATATTAAATGTTAGAATGTTTTTCTATGTCCTCTATGCTTATTTTATTTTCTATTATTATTTTTAAATCTCTTTTCATTTTCTTAGAAACTTTAGGAGAACTTCTCAAGTTTATCTTCTATGTTATTCATCAGATTTTCTGTTACCAATTCAGATTTTTTTCTTTTTACCATTTCTGTTGAATATTTGACTTCCATCATTGCATTTTAGTTTGATCTATGCCAGACATTGTCATAACTAATAGTCCCAATAATTCAATGAAATAGGTACTGTTTTAATCCCCATTTTTTGGATGAAGAAACCAAGTCTCAACAAGGTCGAGTGACTTGCACAAGGTCACACAACTAAAAAGATGTGGAGCTGGGTTTAGAAGGATTTGGTGACTTTATGAGCTAAACTTTCTTAGACACAATTCCGAAGAACTTTATAGTAAATCATCTTCATATTATTTGCATTTCTTCAAGAGTTTATTCTCTGGTTGTTTTTATTGTTCATATTTCTTGGTTATTTGATTTCATTTCTCTCTCTCTCTCTCGCACACACATACACACATCTAGCAGCATAACCAGAACCAGGTTCTGGACTGGTGCTTGGGTTCCTTCCATCATGAGATTGGGGCACATCATAGATCAAGCCCCAGAGCCTATAGCAGTGGCTGGCCCAGGTCCGGGTTACTCGGTTATCTTTGCTCCCTCTGTACAGTCTGTGTAAGCAGATTTATGCAAGTCAAGGTCCTTGACAGCAATGATAAGTTTTCCCACTTCCTTTTAGAGTTGAGGTGCCCCACGTTGAGCCCTGGTTTCAGCGGTGGGCTGGCTTAGGGCTGCTGACACATACGGGCCCTCGCGTGTTTCCAACATTCTATGGGAGTCAGCGCCCCAGCTGCCTCTGTTGATTCTAGTATGAGAGTTTCAGCAGTCCCCACCTGTTTTCTAATTTCTATTCCAACTCTGGTCCATAGGGATGTGCAGTTTTTGGTGTGGCAAAAACTGTGTGTTTTCAATTTTAAAAAAATGTATATATATATACTGTTTCTTCTTTCTTCCTGGTATGGTAACAATGTGTGTGAAAATTGAAATCATGATACCAAGTTTACCAAACACCCAGGAAATCATTTTGTGATATTTCAAAAGACTTTCTCTAAGCTTCTATTTTATTGTGCTATAGTATTTTTTTCCATGTTGCTTGTCCTATTGCAGTTTTTCCCATTTGCTTCTCTTAGAGGCTAGTGTTCTCCAGCGGACAAGGACCATGTCTTGCCTTTGACCTCATGCGTTGCTCATTTACAACTGGGAATGGTTTACAACTAGAGGGCAAGTTCAGGCGCACAATTTCTTGCCTAATTTTCAGTGACGGGCCCACATTCCCCCAGCATCATTGTTGTGGACCAAGGCATTCTCTTACTCCCAATGCCTGGTTCCTCACCCTAAAAATGAAGCCCAGCATGCCCTTCCAGTGTTTGGTCTCATCGTTAACTCTTTATCTGTTGGGGTTTAAACTCCCAGAGTGCAACACACTTCTGCTAGGCCTTGCCCAGCCTTTTCTCTTCTCATCTCTCTCCAGACACACTTCATGCTACATGTTTTCTAAGGGGTTCAAATCTCCAAGTAAATCTCTGAGGAAGGAAAATTACTAATGGTGTCAGGTGCATCTGTCTAGTAAAATCAAAAGCGCTACCATGATAGTTTGGGATTTTATATGGATCTTTGATCACTGAGCTGGGCCCCACAGTTTGAGGCTTTTATATGGATCCCTGTTTGGGCTTCATGGCAAATAGATGGGGAAACAACAAAAACAGTAAGAGACTTTATTTTGGGGGGCTCCAAAATCACTGCAGATGGTGATGGCAGCCATGAAAATAAAAGACGCTTAATCCTCGGAAGGAAAGTTATGGCCAACCTAGACAGCATATTGAAAAGCAGAGACATTACTTTGCCAACAAAGGTCCATCTAGTCAAAGCTATGGTTTTTCCAGTAGTCATGTATGGTTGTGAGAATTGGACTACAGAGAAAGCTGAGCACCGAAGAATTGATGCTTTTGAGCTGTGGTATTGGAGAAGACTCTTGAGAGTCCCTTGGACAGCAAGGGGATCCAATCAGTCCATCCTAAAGGAAATCAGTCCTGAATATTCATTGGATGCTGAAGCTGAAACTCCAAGTCTTTGGCCATCTGATGCGAAGAATTGACTCATTTGAAAAGCCCCTGATGCTGAGAAAGATTGAAGGCAGGAGGAGAAGGGGATGACAGAGGATGAGATGGTTGGATGGCATCACCGACTCAATGAACATGAGTTTGTGTAAGCTCCGGGAGATGGTGATGGACAGGGAAGCCTGGAGTACTGTAGTCCATTGGGTTGCAGAGTCGGACATGACTGAGCGACTGAACTAAACTGAAGTTAGGCTTTTATATGCACTTTGGATCTCTGAGCCAGGCCCCATAGTTCTCCCTACCTCATTTGAAGCAGTCAGCCAAGATCTGTTTCAGCTGGCAATGCACATCTAGGGCATCCATTTTGATGTCTAGGTCCACCCCAGAGACCTCATTATTTGGAAACTTTCTTCCAAGATTCTGGCAATAGGTTGGCTGTGAGTTTGGGTTTTGCACAAATGCTCATTCTTTTTGCTGTCTTTATGGTTATTTGAGTAGGAAGTTAGGAGAGGTCCTGTCAGGATCTCTTAGCCAACTGACTTTCAACCAGAAATCTGCTGCCGATTTTATTTTTAAATACAATTTTGTCTACAACTATTACCAACCAAGAAGATTTTATTTCACCATGTTGGCTAGAAAATTTCAGTTATTTCCCTGACAGAAGACGTTTTAAAAATCCTGATCAGACTACTGTGAGGCCACCTGTTGAAACTCCCTGTTTGTTTGGCACTCTCAGACTCTGCTCAGCCCATTTTTGGAAGGCAGTCTGGGCCAACTTAAACCAGAAGACTCAGAAACCTCTTTAAATGCAGAAGTCTCAGCTCAAATCCCTTGCTCAGAACAGTCATTAGCATACATCTCTTTTGCATGAATTTAGAAAAAGTAATCCCTTCCTGATTATTAGAATAAATTCATTATTATTTATTAAAATAAATCTCCTTATTTCTATCTATGAAACAATTGCTGTGTTATACTTATTTTTACAGAACAAGACACTTTACTATGATTTGCTAGACATTTGTCAAAACGTGACAGGAATAGTTTCCCTTAGAGCTGTACATTATACAAACTATGCAACCATACAGGACCACCCTGCTCTTGTGCTTTTGCTCCTGAGAAAACTACTTTTAGAGATCACAAGAGGACTTATGGTTATATACAGTAGGTTGAATAATTGCTCACTCTCCTGAAACCTCACTAAAATGAAAGTAAAAGAAAAAAATTAAGGAATGCATCAACAAGGTCAAAGAACAAGAGAGAAAGAAACGGCAAGAAAATTGTGAAAGCTAGAAAGCAAAAGGATGAAAGGTAAGTGACACTGCAGGCATTAAAGTGAATATTAGACTCACCAGTGGTAAGAGCTGAACATGACTTGCACTGTGGAGCCCTTCTAATCATTAGAAGTTGGCAGCACTAGGTAATTATACACTGGGAATGACAACTGAGCTGAAAACAAGAGTGGTTATTTGAAAGTCTGTGTGAGAAACACTCAGACTGTCAAATTGCCCACACTGTTCTCACTTAGCACAGCTTGGCCTCAGCATTTTCACACCTTGGTGGAAACCCAGAGATTTGTTCTCAGGACAGGATGAGTGATCTCTGGGATAAGGGGGAACAGACAGTGGGAGATGGGGATGCCTACTGAGAATAGATGGTCAAGTCAAAGTTCACTTGGCCATTGAATATTAGGGCCATAAATTCTGTATAAGCACTCAGTTTACAGGATATTGGCAGCCAGGCTCAAACCCTACACAGGGAAAAATCTTCTTCACTTGAAATCTGACCAACCTAAGAGAAAATGTGCAAAGAGACTGACTTCAGGGTTTCTGAGATCACCTTCCTGTGTGTCCCAAAAATGGGACAATGTACAAGGCTGCATTTCACCTTTTGGGGGCCTCTTCCTTTAATATTAGCAGACAGTAGAAGTGGTGGTGGTAGTGATTTCATTGCTAAGTCATCTCTGATGGGGACGTTGGGGAAGGAGAAAAGGTGCCCGCAGTTGGAAAGAGCCTGCATTCAAAGACTCAGGAAAGGAGGTGCATGCCCACCTGTGTCTGTTTGAGTCCATCCTGGCTTTTTGCTTCCTTTCTCCCATCGCTGCCACCCGCCCCCAACCCACTGGTTCTCCCAACTTCCCTCCTATTCTGGGCTAGCTGTCTTGATGCTACCTACCCCTCATCTGCCAGTCTACCCTAAACTATTCTCAACAGAGTGTGGGCAAATTGCATTTCTCTTAGTTTCAATACAGTCAAAGTTAGTTTTTCAAGAGTCTGTACTGAGAAAACACACTGTGTGCTGGGTGTGCTTAGTTATTCAGTTGTGTCCAACTCTTTGTGACCCCTTGCACTGTAGCCCACCAGGCTCCTTTGTCTATAGAATTCTCCAGACAAAAATACTGGGATAGGTAATCAGTCCCTTCTCCAGGCAGTCATCTTGAACCAGGGATCAAACCCAGGCCTCCTGCTTTGCAGGCAGATTCTTTATTGAGGAGCCACAAGGGAAGGCCAAAACAAATTTACAAAAATACAGAGATGTTTCCCTTCCAAGGCTCACATGCCGTCCTCCACTCTCTGACCACAGATGGACATGGCTTGACTGACACTCATTAGAAAGCACTAGCCTTCCTTCTCTTCTCCAGTTGTGAACTCCATCTCACCATCTTTGCCTAGACCACACATTTCCTGAGATGAGAAGAATGAATATTATGGGATTATACAGTAGCAAGGGAGTTGCTGGAAGCAGACAAAAAATGAAAATGAGAAGGAAAATATAGAAAAGAATTATTATTTAAAGAGTCCAGAATTGTTCAAGGAAAAATATGAAAATAAATGATCACTTTCAAACGTCTGAATTATTCAGTCTTAAACTACAAGAAGAGTACTTTTCCATCTACTTCTTCCTTGAATTCCAGAAGACTGGCTCATGTGAAAAAGCAGACATTTAACAGATTACCTCTGATTGACAAAAGACGTGGTCGTGAGCAGACAGGTACATTTTCTTTTTTTTTCTTTTTTTTTTTTAATTGTTTTTGCCATACAATGACATGATAGCACCATGGGTTTACATATGCTCCCCCTCCAGAACCCCCCTCCCTCCTCCCTCCCCCCGGGAAATCTCGTTGCACCAGCCCCGAGCATCAATCCTGGGCAGGCGATTGATTAGACATATGATAATTAACATGTTTCAATGCCCTTCTCCCATATCATCCCACCCTTACCCTCATCCACAAAGTCCACGAGTCTATTCTATACATCTGTGTTCCTTTTGCTGTCTCTCATGTTGGGTTCTCGTTACCTCTTTCTAAATTCCATATATATGTGTTAATATACTGTATTGTTGTTTTTGCTTCTGGCTTACTTCGCTCTGGATAATGGGCTCCAGTTTCGTCCATCTGAGTAGAATTGCTTCAAATGAATTTTTTTTAATGCTGAGTAATATTCCATTGTGTATATGTACCACAGCTTTCTTATCCATTCGTCAGTTGATGGGCATCTAGGTTGCTTCCATGTCCTGGCTATTGTAAACAATGCAGCGATGAACACTGGGGTACACGTGGCTCTTTCAATTCTGGTTTCCTCGGTGTATATGCCCAGCAGTGGGGTTGCTGGGTCATATGGCAGGTCTATTTGCAGCTTTTTAAGGAACCTCCACACTGTTTTCCATAGTGGCTGTACTAGTTTGCATTCCCACCAACAGTGTAAGAGGGTTCCCTTTT